>JAMZRA010000005.1:13374361-13453229 GCA_024499935.1 Tyrophagus putrescentiae
CATTCTCGTCGTCCTCTTCTCCGCCTGATCTCGTGCCCACGCGCGATGATGACATCAAGTACGCCTTTCACTTTGTGGTAAGCTTGGAATAGGTTTGACCTTGAAGTAATCGAGATTAAAACGAATTTTCCCCCTTTTTGCAGTCTGTTTCGCCATTTTCTGCGTCTCTTTTGCCACCCTCTACGCGGCCTTTCTCGCCTTCACGCGGCCTTGTGGCGGGGAGAGGCCCTGTTGCGCCTACCGAACGACGGCCAGTCTGTTAGCCACGAGCAGTAGTGGCACAAGCAGTGACGCCCGGCGCCAGGCACTGACCGCCATCAGCGCCAAGGACGTCTCTATGAGCGCCATTTTGGTTCTGGACTGCCGTCCAGCCGGCCCTGTGCACAGCTGCTCGTCTGCCGGTAAAAGTCTAACTTCAGGGATGTTGGAATACGGCCCCCAAGCGCTAGGCGGCAGCATGATCATGTCAGATTGGCTAACTCTATCGGTTGTGCACAATGAGTGAGTAATTTTCATAAGTGGATTTATTGAAAAATAGTGGTTGTTTAATAATAGGATCGAATATGTTTTTATGTTTTTTTGAAACAGTTATTAATTTTGTTTAGAATATTAAAAACTAGGTCAAAAGGTTCATGTGATATTTTGTTATTTAGACTCGAAACGACCAATTAGTTTTAAGAAAAAGTTACCTAAACTTTTAGCTGTTTGTTATTATAAAAGTGGTTTTTATTTGCATAAAACTGATGCACAAATTTCAAAAAATTGCAACCTATTTTTATGTTTTGATGTGATCCACAAAACTGCAATGTTCTATTTTTTTGTCAGTAACACAATCGTGCATTTAGTGTAATTCTAATTTTCAGACCATGTTATTCATTACACCAAACGTGCAAATGTCAATTTGGACCAACTGTACATTTTGTCTATACAGTACTGGTATATTTTTGTAATTTATAAATTGAAAAGGAGAGAGAAAGAAAGATATTACAGAAAAGAAAATTTCACTTACCATGTTTGAAGTGGAATAGGACTGCTGCTGATTCTCCTCCACCGGGAAGAACATTTTCTCCAGCTCGTCGACATTCTTCTCTAGCTCTTTGGGAATCTTCTCCAACGGACTCTGGTCCCGCTCACCAGTATCCTTTTTTACTTCCTCAGACGCTTCTTTAGCATTTGAATAGTCTTCATCACATTTTCAATTTTTTCTTCTTTTCTCTGGTGTTTTGGTACCCTGGTACCCGTTATCCGGTGTCCACTTCCGTTTCTTCGCCACTCTTCTTTAACTCTTTGACGTCCTTCATCATCTCTTTGAAGATCTCCTCCAAATCAAGCAGTTCTCGCTCATTTTCCTCCCGGCAGCGCTGCAAAATCTGTTGGACGCGTTTTTCTTTTTTCTGTTGCTTCCGTTCCTGTTGTCGGAGCAGGCGAACTTTTTGCCCTGGACTTGCCGATTAGAAGAACTAGGGTCGTTGGGATCATTGCTGCTGCTGCTGCTGCTGTTGTGTCCCTTGTTGGGAGTGTTCGAGCTGGAGTTAAAGTTTGACGCCATGATGAAGGAGTTTCCCGAAGTATAACAAGAGCACAAAAAAAGTGGAAACCTGAGGCGACCAGTCTTCTTTTTTTTTCTTCGTTTGGTGACAAACTGAGCAGTAGAGAGAGAGAGAGAGAGAGAGAGAGAGAGAGAGAGAGAAAGAGAGAAAGAGATTGCAGGTGGTATTGGTGGTAGAAGCCAAACCAGTGCTTGGCGAAAAGAAAGAATGTATGGCGTGTTTGAGTATGTCACCACTGTTACCATCACCACAATATTGTTATTCAACGTAGTACTTCCACTTCCTCGACGCATCGAACCAGGCCGGCCATTATCTGCTGAACACTGCCCAGAAATCGATTGGCCGTCGCTGTCATCGGCTCCATCAGAACTCGGGCGTGGACCTCGACGACGACGGCAACGACGTTCGCATCTTGCCCTTTGTCCTCGTCTTCGTCCTGGTCCTTCTGGTCCTCGTTCGCCTCTTGGAGGCCTCGGGCTCAGATGTCCTCGTAGACGAACTGAAGCAGGTCAACTAGCTCCTCTATCAGCTGAATGACCATCAAACTACTGCAGAAAGAGGGGGAAACGGCGGAATCAGCCTCTTCCCAAATGCTCTCCTCGGCTTCATCATCGAACATCTGATTCACATTCCAGAAAGCTGGGTGCTCAGGGTCGAGTTCAAGGTTGGGTCGATTTCGGGTAGGATCTCTCTCAAAGTTTTGGTAGTCCTGGACTGGTAAGGCTGAGCAGGTGAGCTAAAAGCAGGTTGGTCAGGGCGGTCATTCGCTGGTTCAGCAGAGCAGGGCGGCGGCGGGTCCGACGACGAAGGCCGGTCAACTGGTCAGCCATCAACTGGGCCAGGCACTGGCAAACCCGCTCGTACGGCTCAGTGATTGCCTTGTGAAAAACGCATTTTATTTTTAGTTAAACTTTTACGCTTACTCACGTACTTTTACACATTCATTCAAAACTAACTGAAAAAAGGAAAAGAAGGAGAAAGTTTTTCTTATTGACCGATGACTAATAGTCAATTTCAAATGCAAGTGCACACACAAATTTAACATCTTTAAGCTTCGTCTTTTTAAAGTCATTCTAGGTCTCGCACTTCCCTTGGGTTTCTTGGCTTCGAATCCTCGTTAACGAATCTTGACTGCAGTCAATAGCTCCTCTATCACTGAATTACATCAAATCTGTCAAAAAGGGGAAAGCGGAATACCTTCCCAAATGCTCCTCGGCTCATTTGACACTCGATTCACATTCCGAAAGCCTGTGCTCAGGCCTCAGTTCAAGGTTGGTTCATTTCAGGGTAGATCTCTCCAGTTTGTATCTGGAATGGTAGGCTGCGGGCCCGCGTTACCAACCGCTTCTAAATGTAATAAACTGTTTATCCGTAACTCATTTTATTTTCAAATTTTTAATCGTAATTAAATTGTGCGTTATTTTAATTTTTAAAATATTGTTACTTTTAAGTAAGCTGTATAAATTAAAACGCTTTCAGAGTTTGCTTTGAAATGAGTATGGGAAAACTGGTTTTTTTGTTATGATAATAATAATAATAATAAACAATCACAATTAGTTATGATTTGCGAGTAAATACAGAAAAGTATAAAACATTTTCGATTATAAAAAAAAGAAGAGAGAGAAAAAAAAGTAGGAAAAAAATTACAAGGAATTATGCAGATAGTAGTGGTAGTAGTGGTGGTGGTAGTTCAAATTTGGTTCACGTAGTGGAGAGTAGTTTTGATGTATCACATTTGGAAAAGGAAGGTGAGGAGGCCTTTGAATAGCGCTCCATCGTTTGCACGAGAATCTGCTCTACCTCGCCGAGCAGTGGACGACGCGTCGGGTCGCCCGCCCAACAGCGCTCCATCAACTGGTAACAGGTGTCATCAAAAACAGGCAGTCGCTCGGGACGAAGACCTAGAGAAAGAACAAAGAGTTATTATGGTCAACACTCTTTACAGCATCAACCGCAGTACACCTACCCTTCATGACCGCAGTCCACACGTGGTCCTTGTTGTGGCACTGCTTAAAAACCTGCGGCAACTCCACCGAGCCGGCGCAGATGTACCAGAAGAGAATGCCAAAGGCGTACACGTCGACCATGCTGTCGTACTTGCCGGTGAACACTTCGGGCGCCATGTGGATAGGCGTGCCGACGATGCTCCCTGAGATCATCACCTCAGACTTGCAAAAGCCCAGGTCGGTAATTTTGGCGCGGTTGAAGCGGTCGAGAAGGACGTTCTTCAGTTTGATGTCCCGGTGGATGAGGCCGTGGTTGTGGAGGAAGCGGATGCCTTGCACCACGTCCAGCGAGATCTGCAGGCGGAGGAGCCAGTCGAGGCCGGCCTTGAGGCCGGCGTACAGGTCGCGCGTCAGCCTCTCCATGATCAGGTACAGGTAGCTGTTGCTGCTGCCGTTGTAGTTGTGCTCGATGATGGAGCCGCGAATCTGGACGATGCGGTCATTTTCCGGCAGCGACCGGGCGTAGTAGAACTCCATGGCGAGATCGTTCCAGTGCTTGTCGCTGCGAATCATGATCGACTTGACGGCGATGCGCGAGTAGTGCGCCCAGCTCTTCTTGGTGCTGAAGACGACGCCGTACTGCCCACGGCCCACCTCCTTGCTCAGCTCCGGCACGCCGCAGAGGATGGCGTCGATGAGGGAGGTCGACTCGAGGGCGAGCCGCGCAAAAAGCGGCGCGTCTTTCTTGCGCACCTGCTGCAGGCGGTTGTCGGTGTCCTTCATCTTGTAGTGCAGGACTGATTCTGGTAAGTGCAGCAAAACAAAAAAATGTTACAGTTTTAACCAGAAAAAAATTCAAAATCTCTTACCGAGATTGTGCAGCGAGTGGACAAAGTTCTCGTGCGCCACCTTCAGCTTTTCCCTGAACTGCGTGCAGATGCACTTGGCCAGCTTCGCCTCACTTAGGTTGTCGATCAGATCGGCGGCCACCTTGCGCTTCCACTCGGCGTTCAGCAGGGCACTGGGCCGCAAGGCGAAGGTGATGCCCGCAAAAAACTGCTTCAGTCGCTGCCAGAAGATGCGCAGAATGCTGTTGCAGGTGTTGACGCTGATCTCAATGGAGTAGGCGGAATCGAGCAGCCGATTGAAGGCAAAATCGATCTTCTCCTCCTGGCGCAGCTTGTCGCTGTCTGTTTCCGGTCGGGAGTTCTCCAGAATGGCCAGACAGCGTTGAAGTGTGCCTGCAGAGTGAACGGGGTAGCATAATAGCAACATTTGGTTAGTAAAAAGAGAATTTTTATGCAAAAAACCATTAATTGCTGCCACATTAGGCTACGTCATTAGGCTTCCACCACTCACCGATAAAGGTCTCCTGCATGACGTCCACCGAGCTGATCAGCTTGACGGCAATTGCCCGGTTGAGCATCACAAAAACAAACTCCTGAATCTCGTCGATGCAGTCCTTGAGATTGTTTGCCGAGACGAGAGTGTTCTTGCTCAGGTTGGGATTGAGAAAGACGTAGTTGGACGCCTGCTCGAGAATGTCCTCGCGCATGAAACCGACCACCTCGCCGATCAATTGCTGAATTTCGTCCTGCTTCCGATTGGCGATGCCCATCAGCGACATGTACAGTTCGGCTTCCTTCGACCAGGCGTACTCCAGTCGCTTTGGAATGCAGTAGTTGAGGCTCCAGGTCATGTCGAAGGCGGTGAAAATGAAGTACTGAATGAGCTGGTTGTGGATCTCATTGAGCAGCGTCAAGGCGACGACCATGTTCGACTTGAGGATGGAGCGGAAGAAGTCGACAAAGTAGCAGAACTCGTAGGAGTGGCAGAGAAAACGGGAGCGCACGTCGATGCCGTAATTGGCATTTTGTTTGGCGCTGTTGCAGGGGCGGTCGTTGATGATGTGGTAACCGTTGGTGATTCGTTTCTGCTGACGGTCAAAGAGCGCTTGCAACGCCGACGAGATGGCCGTTTCCTGAAAGAAGCCCAGATCGCAAAGCTGCTTCCGCAGACGCTCAGAGGCGCGCAAGTAGTTGCCGTTTTTGTAAGTGTTTGAAGGCTGCTGCTGCTGCTGCTCTGAAAGCGAAGAATTCTGCTCATTTGGTCCTGAAGGTGTTTCAGACGTCGTGGATGAGGACTTTTTGTTGGCGCAACAGGCTGGTTTGGTTGAGCTTTCCGTCTGCGCAGTTGTCGACAGGTGGTTGCAGGAGCTGCAAGTGGTGTTATCTCCGTCCACTACTACTGGTCCACCAACTTTACCGTCATCCTGGAGCTTCTGCTGCTCTGACTCGGTCAGTTCGGAGTGTTTGCAGTTGAAGCAGCTCTGTGGAGAGGTGATGGTCGTAGTCGTTTGGGAGCTGATGTGCTGGTGATGGGCTGCTGAGGAAGGCGATCCGATGGGGGAAATCGCACTAGTTGCCTCGGTATTGATACTGCTGTTGCCGTTGGCTGTTGATGGCTGATGAGAAGCGGCTGCTGGAGATGATAGGTGGTTAAAGTAGGGGTGAGTGTGCAGATGGGGGCTGCTGTAGAGCTTGGTGGGCGCCAGACAGGTGTGATAGGTGGGATCAAAGTCGACGATGTGCGCAAAGAGAATGGGCGTGCTGGGCATCAGCTGGCGGAGCTGGTCGAGGTGGGCAACGTCCGTCTCGGAAAGCTTGTCGTCGTACCGCTCAAAGCAGTACATGATGATGGGATTGGTTTTGTGGAAAGTGCTCTTGTAGATGACGTCAAAGTTGTCCACGTCGGGAGCGATGCGAATCTGCAGGTTCTTCTCCAGCAGCTCGTGCGGCAGGACAATTTCTAGGATGGTCATCTCATTGACGGTGTTCACTTCGAAGTACTCGTCCTCCAGGTCGTCCTCCAGGTCGTCGTCCTCATCGTCCTCATCAGCACCACCACTACTGTAGCGACTTTGACGGTTGTCGTTGGGCAGACTGTTTCGGCGACTGGCGTGGTGGTGATGGTGATGGTGACTGGAAAAAGCCGACGAAGAGGCGCCAGAAGTGGGCGGGTGCGAGGACTTGAGCGACGCCGATGAGCTGAGTGAAATGGTGGAGGGCGAGGAAGAGGAGGAGGTGCCGTCAGTGAAGGAGCCATGGCCAGAGGTGGTCATGGAGAGCGGCTCGGCCAGCGAAGAGCTGCTGCTGCCGCACTCGTTGTGGCCGAGGTTTGTGTTGGCGGTGTTGGCGGTGTTGTTGCCGTTGCCACTGCCATTTCCGCCGCCTTCCACCGGGTTCAGACGCAGGTCGTCGAAGCTGACGCGTTTGGTGTGCAACGGCTGACACTCAAAGTGGCGAATGCAGAAGGCTTGACACCGCTGGGAGCCGTAGATGATGCGTACTGAACGGCGCGCCTGATTGTAGTCGGGGTCGTACAGGTCAAAGACCTAAAGGGTCAAATGGTTTAGTGGGGAAGTTTAACTAGAGACTTAAGTGGTACTCACCGGCAGTAGCTCATGGCCGAGAATGTAGTTGGCAATTCGAGCCTTCACGCAGGGACGGTTTCCCATCAGGACGATGGAGATGGGATTCACGATCATCGAGCGAATGTAGCGCTCGTCATCGCTTTTCAGGCACATTTCCTGAAATTTGTCTGAAATAAGGGGGAAGGGGAAAGATGATACGTTAAGGTTAGAAATGAAATTCTATTGAAAATCAACTCAAAAGTACTCCAAAGTACGTTTCTCCCGTTTTGCACCTACCTTTGGGTACGTTCTTTGAGCGGTACGCATCGGAGCTCTGCGCCAGCGTCTCATTGAAGATAGCCAGCAGAAGGCGCTTCTTCTCATCAAAGTACTCGGCCTCGTGCCGAAGCGCCTGTTGCATCCTGGTGACGAGGTGCTGCTGGTGGCTTGCTACTTCGAGGTGCAACTGCAAATGCTGAGAATGAGGATGCGGCAGCCGCTGAAATTGAAACTGCTGCTGCAGTTTCTGGTGGTGCTGCTGTCGAAACAGCTGAAAGGGCGAGCAGAAAGAGGAGGAAAAAGATGGGCAAGAAGTTGTGGGTGATGAAGAAGGAGAGGGGGCAGAAGAGAAGAAGCAGCGCCTTGGCGGCAATCAGCGACCTGAGGAAGGTTGGCGGCGGCGGCGCTGCGAGGCGAGTGCTGCTGGAAAAGTGAGGAGCGCTCGAGGCAAGCAATGGTGCTGGCGAAAAGACGAGAAGAGGAAGAAGACAAAGAAAAAGAAGAAGCAGAAGAAAGCTGTAGCGAGCGACTGAGCTGTACGACAGCTGAACGTGAAGTGACTTGCCCTCAAGTGGGTGCTCGTCTGACTGACCAAAGTGAGCGCGCTGCTGCCCTTGTTGCCTGCCAAGAGAGGACTGCTGGTGCCCTCGGTGGTGATCAGTGGCAGTGCTCAGTGGTTCTTATCGCTGCCGTTGGTGCCGTTCTGGAGCTGGTGCTGCTTTTGTTGCTGCTGGTGCTGCCAGTGGAAATCACAGTAGCCTAAACGAGCTGATGGTGGCAAGATGAACTGACTGACTGACTGACTGACGTACTGGCAAATCACTGCCACTGCCACCGACATCACCGTCAACAAATGAGAGAGAATGTGAAAGAGAGAAGGAGAGAGAAAGGGCGATAAGGGCAAGAGGAGATGATGATCTTGAGTGTGTGATGTCTCGCTGTGCTGGTGTGCAGTCAGTGTGTGTGAGAAAACTGTTGAAAAGGAACACACTCACACCGCTGATATAGGGCCCAACTTTTAACTGTACGGTTTTGCTGTTGTTTTTGCCGTTGTAGTTGCAGTCGCTGATGCTGATGCTGCCGATGTTGCTGCCACCACCACAGCAGCAGCAGCAGCAGCAGCAACACTTGGGCATCTCTGGAGACAAAGTTTGTTTTTTCTTAGCTGAGCAATTGTACTTGCCTCCTGTATCGCCGTACAAATCGTGGCCACTATCACGACTGTGCTCTGTCCTCCCCAAAAGGTAGCCGTTTACCTCACTGCTCTCTTTTTCTCTCTTTCTCTTTCTCTTTCTCTCCCTCAGCAGTCGTCCATTACCTACTGACCTCAACAATCACTGCGCTGTCTGCTTTTTTCTGATTACCATTGACACTTTGACCGGTAAATAGTGGTAAAGCCAAGTTTGCACTGAAATGGACAGATTTGTTGAGAAATCGGTTGCAATAAATTGCTGTTTTAGCCAGAAAAAAAAGGCAGGTCAAAATTGATCTAGTGTTTGATTGTCAGTTGAAGGAAGGGTACATTAGGACATGCATTTTTAGCTGTTTTGTGTGGTAAATAAGTAGGCAGTTAAACGTTCAAAGAAAAATGAGTTTTTTCTACATCACAAATTAAATATTTAAGCACGCGTAAAACTGCTATCATAATATTAATAAGTCTCAATTATTTGGCTGAGATTTCACTGGCAAGCATACCTCTACCACTGTCATCAGTTGGAGTAAACTGGTGATAAGAGTTTTGCAGCACAATGTTGTTGACGATGAAAATGATGCAAAGGGATACTTCAGCAGCTTTCATTGAGGACTTCACTATCTTTTAGCAGTTACCGTGGTTCGATTTATAACTGCCATCATCAGTTTACTACGTTTGTAGTAAAACTTGGTGCTGATTTTTTTCCTGGCTAAAAATGAACAGCACAGTTGTTGCTGATTTTTTTTAAAAACTCGGTGTGATATGGTTACGACCTTACTTGGTGCAACGACAACAGCACAAAAACAATAGCAGTTTTTGGTTGAGTGCACTGCCGATTGAATGCAGACAATGGTTTTTGCGACATCAGCATATATCATTTTTTTGCTGATGTTGTTTAGTTGCTGACAGACTATTAATTAGTTAGGTCGGCCAGAGATGAAAGTGATGATGATGATGATGATTAGTTGGCCCTAACTCAAACACACCAGCATCACTTTTCTCTCTATTGACCGGTGACAATGACAGTCACTAGGTGGTCATTGTACTTTTTTCTTTTCATTGTGCACGCAAGTGCAGGCTGAAACTGTTTGCTGAAACTGATTGAAGAACATTATCACTATTTTTTTTGTTCTAGTTCATTTTGTGCAGTTATCAAGTAGGGTGCATTTTATTGTTTGCCTGCACTATTTATCTGATTACGCCTGTTTTAGAAAAGATAGGTAAATGTGTGAAGTGCTATCGGTAAACAGGCGCTAGTGTACCTTAGTCTCAAATGCACCTTAACCAGTTAGTTAATGAAAGTGTAAATGAATGCCATTGTTTGTAAAAATGTTGTTTTTTTACAACTACTTTTTCTTGTCAGTTGTTTTAAAAGATAAACGTGACGGGAAGCGGTAAGTGAAAGTTTGGTGATAACCACCGAAAGCAGCCAAGTCGGCAAAGGCAGTAAAGTAGTAGTAATCTGCCTATCTTTTTGGCCGCTGTGCGGTGAGTATGTTTAGGTTTAAATTTGAAAAGTTTGTAGCAGCCAAGTTTTTAAGGGTTTGCGGTTGTCTGCATCGCGTTTGTCTTGGTACGTTTTTGTGTGCGTGGGTGTGTGATATGAGTTTCTTTTTCAACGTCGCCAGTGGCAAAATGGCTGACAACATCAGTGCCACTGAAGGCAATTGACCAGGTTATTTGATAAAACTAGCACCCGCGCCAGTGTTGATAAGCAATCCCACCAAACCAAATCAATTGAGGACAAAAATCATCAATGACACAGCCGAACAGTGCCTGTTTACCACTCAATCAGTCGATAAATTACCACTGTAAAACGGCTTTATTGGTCAAAGGGCTACATGAGTTGATGAAAAGTTCGCAAACCTTAAAATGCGTTTTTAAATCAAATGTGCAGCAGCCGTTTTTAACTTTTATTGTTACTTTTACTAATTTTAGCAAAACGTGTGTTTTAATAAGATAATAAAAATTGCCTGTTTTTAATTGTACTTTTTAAGTTTTTGTCAATTTAAAAACAAGGTAAAAAACGTAAACCGTTTATACATGTTAAACCACACATTGCAGCAAACGTTGCATCAAAAATGCAAATTTACTCAAGAATCGCTACAAACAATAATGAACTAGTTAAGGTTTTTGCTAATAATTAGAGTTTTTCTATAAAAAGTAAAAATGATGTTTTGATATAAAAAAGTGTACGTTTTGTGGGTGGTTTTGATAAAAAAAAAGTTGACCAGTGGGTGAAAACAAATTGATAACCATGTTTTAAAAACTTTGAGCACATTTACTTCCGTTTTTCAGAAAAGAAGCGATTTCTGTTCATGATGACGTAAACTACAAACAAGCATTTAACTAAACGTAAACAAAAAATTTCACTTACTTGTGTTTTAATTTCTGAAGTTCTGTTAGTTTTGATTTTGGTTTGGGCATGTCTGTTTTGACAGTGGATTTTCACAAAATCAAAACATTAAAAATGTTTTGCACCATTGACTGACATGCGTTTTGAGCTCTCAAGCTCCCATAGGAATATATAAGTTTCCCATAAAGTGGGTCCTAGACGCATTTAAACTTTTGGTAATATTTTTGTGGTTACTGATTCAAAATAACTAATCCAAAATTTTTAATAAAGATGAAAAGTTGCTCTTACTGAAAGCATTTTTAGTTTTAAAAAATAGTTTCGATTTTATATTTAAAACGACGATTGAAATTTAGGTGGCCCACTCTGTATACTTGTCGGGTTGCCGCTTCGTTAAGCGAAATCAGCAAAACAAAGTGACGTCTGATGCAGTGTTGTGACATTCCAGCAATTGTTGATAAATAAATCGACAAAGTGTTTTGCTGGCGTTTGTGGGCAAGTAGTGGAAAAGTGGCGCTTGACTCGCTCAGTTTTCGTGCTCTATGCAACGCTATGGAGGTGACAACGTAACGCCTTGCGAGCCTCAGTCTTTGAAACGGAGCCTACGTTAGGAACGTTTCAATCTCATTTATGTGCTGTTCCATGGTCATTTCCGGTGATGGTGGCGGGGGTGGTGGTGATAAAAACTCTGGCAACTCCAGCGGTAAAAACTCAAGCTGAAACACCTCCACCAGGTCGCTGTTCTCCAGCTCCAGCGACCATGGCGTGTCAGTGTCCTCGATAAGGTGGCCTTTGACGATGAAGCGCTGCGAAGAAGCCACTAGGCCAAAATAATCACTGTAGGCGCTTTTCAGGACGGTCAAGGGCTCTGTACGGTGCTGGATGAAAAACAGCACATTTTGGACCGCCTCGTCAACGACCTTTAGCCGGATGAACTGGCCGAACCAAGCTTGATCTCGACCTCGAGTCATGCTGTTGTTGTTGTTTAGGATCATTTTGTGTTTCTTTTTAACTTCCTTTTCAAGGGAAAGAAGAGTGGCACTGATGTGGTCAGTTCGTTTGATGGCGGCCAACCTGGATAAAAATGAAAAAATTGACAAACGTAAAAATGCAGGTCAGAGTGTACAAATCGAGCAGTCTAAAAACAGTAAATTGAGACGTCTTGCAACGGTGAAAAGCCATGCAACAAAAAAAAGAAAAGCTGACAACGAAAAAAACTGTAATTTAGACTAAACAAACTGGCAAAAAAGTACATTGACAAAGCTTACGGTTATTTGACTGAACACGGGTACATGACACAAAAACTTTTTTTTGACGGTAAAATTAAATCTACTGCTGCTGTTGGTGGTTGGCTGTAATGGCGCGGAGTGTTTACGTACAGTGTACAACCGTTTGCAGTCTCCGCCGGTGCAGGCAGTCAGACAGACAGACAGACAGACAGACTGTCTCTCCTTTTCAAAATTCAATTTAATAGTGGTGCAATCAACAGGTTGTTTATCCAGTTATCGACTGATTTTT
Source organism: Tyrophagus putrescentiae (assembly GCA_024499935.1). Lineage (NCBI taxonomy): Eukaryota > Metazoa > Arthropoda > Arachnida > Sarcoptiformes > Acaridae > Tyrophagus > Tyrophagus putrescentiae. The sequence goes on from JAMZRA010000005.1 coordinate 13,386,612, forward strand.
TTCTGGTTGCCGCATGAGCCGATGTTTCTGCTGCGGCAACATGCTGGCGCTTCTTGGCAATAGCGAGGCGCACTCACAGACTCGGCTGTGCGCTATTGCGCCCTCCGCATTGGCCATCGTCGTTACTGCCACTTAGCGCACTGAATCATTTTTCATTTTTGCCGAGTCGCACTGCAACAGATAAACAAGAACCAGCAACAACAGCAGCAGCAACTAAAAACCCGAATTTGAATCGGAGTCTGAAATCGTTTTTTGAGTCACGGGGTGTGAGTGATTTTTTGTTTGCCGTTTTAGACTTGGTTTGTTCTATTTAAAAGCTTTATCATCACTTTCATTATCAGGCATCATCATCATGTCTAACCGAGGAACAGCCGAAAAAAAGGTCGCCTTCATCGTCAATCCCCTTTTGGAAAAGGCCGCCATTCAGACTTTTGTACAAGCGGAAAGCCTGTCCGTTAGTAAATTGTAAAATTTGTCTAGTCAATATTTCTTTCCACAAATGTTTACCGAGTTTAAAAATTCTAAACTTGTTTTCACCAGAAATAAAAGGTTTGTCAGGTGAACCGAATCGCAACCGTCTGATGAGTCGCTTTTGTATCTGTCTCCGTTTTTTCATCTCCTGGCTGAATGCAGTTGTTCACTTCATGTTAGCCTACAAAAAAACGGTCGTCATCATTTTGCTCATTGTCTACCTTCAGTTGACAATGTTCATCCTGCACAGACTGGGCAAGTTGACTGTCTCCTGTGGCGATGTCAATGTCAATGTCATTCTCTGTAAGTGGAAACTGCAGACAACAGTACACACACGCTAAGCTCTTTTTGTTTGTTTGTTTACCACCAGCACCAGAAAACACCAACAACGACCACGTCAAAATTGACTATGTGTCGCTTCAACTAAAGACCCGTCCGCCCTGGCCGAGTCGCCCCTTGGTCAGGTGATCACCAGCCCCGAAAGTGCCGAAATGGAAACGGAAAAGGAGGAGGAGGATGTGTGCACGCTTCAGCTGACCTTCCAGCTGTTACCCCTCCCCAATTACCCGCTCAAGGCCGAGAGTAGTCCCTTTCTGATTGCCAGTTTCTGCCAGCTCAATCACAGCCCCGAGCAGCTCTTTATTGTCATTGTTGAGCAGGTCGAGGTGATGGATGAGAGTGAAGCGGAGGAGGAGGGGGAGAAGCTTCAAGTTTTCTTTTCCTTTTGCAATCAGAAGTACCCGCACAAATGTGTTGGTAAACGAACTTTTGTCAGTAGTAGTCAAAACAATTTTAATTTTATCTTTGTGTTTGTTGCATTCTTCAGTTGTGCACAAAATTGCATATTCTGGAACCTTCTTTCTGATGAAGCCCTGCACTGGAGAAGTCAATCAGCTGTTTTACTTGGACGTCGTTGACTACAACGAGGAGACGGCTGCATTTAAGAACTCCTAAGCACTGTTTTAGTTACCCAAAAAAGATTGCTCTACTGAAATAAATTATTGATTTAATCTATTGGGTCAATCACACTTTTTTCTTCTCTTTTAATATTTCATTTTTTTTCTTTTTAGTCTTTTGGTCATTCAGTTTTTCAGTTTTTTCTTTCTGTATCTTTCCTTTTTCCCCTTTGTTTTTTTACAATTTTCTGATTCTTAATCAGTTTCTCCGTTTTTTCCCATCAATTTCTGTGCAGCTTTGCATTCAATAACACGGTAAACAGATTTTAATAAAAAAAATGTAACCATTGCCGAATTTAGTATTGTTGGAAAGGTAAAATTGAGTTGAGTGAAATAGCATTTGTAGTTTATTTTTAACAGGTCTTGGGTTTCCGGTTCTGGTCAAAAAAGTTTAGCCGTACAAAAAATCAAAAATTGAAATGCAAGCACAAATTTGGTATATAAATAGCCCCAAAACAAAAATCATTGAAATTTTTTTTTAAATTCAAATTTTGGACAAAGACAGTTTTGCAGTGTTTGCCCACAGATGCAAACGGGCTACGAAAACGCTTACTGTTGTGCATGGTGGCTCTGTCGGCGTCTATAAAATCTGAACTTTATCGGGTAATTTGACCCAGTTTTTGGAATTACAAACGGGAATGTTTTAAACCATTATTTTCAAAATTTTTTTATTTTTTATACAATTATTTGTTTTTAAAATCAGTCCTTACAAAAGTTAAACTTTCCTTGTCAGTTCGTGCAATATAAGAAATGGTCTATTCTAGAGTTACTGGTTTTACCATTTGCTTTAAATCGTTTTAGCATTTTGTTTTTAAAGTATCTCTACTCTTTGATCATTGCTGAAAAAAGAGCATCAACACAATAGTTGCCGCAGTTGCCTTGTTTTTTTCTTTCTGTCATTTTTCTTTTTCATTTTCTTCTCTCACTACTGTACGACTATAGCATTGGGTCGGTGCCAGTTGACACTGAAACACTGTGAGCATCACTGTCGCCACTGTTGCCGCTGTCTTCACTATTCTACACTCGTTTTTTTCTCGTTTTCCTTTTTTCTCCTTTATTTTACCTCTTTCTCCTCTTCACTGCTTATTCACAAGTTGACTGTGATTGTCTTCTTCTTTTTCTTATCAACCAGCCAGTCGTACAACCAGTCATCGTCAGTAGAGTTCAGTCAGTCAGTCAGTCAGACAATCAGTTAGTCAGCTAGTAGAGCAAGTGCGGCAACGGTGGCGTCGGTGTCAGTTGTAATGCAACAAATCAGTAGCAGCGGCAAATTTGGTGGCGGTGGCGCTCACATTCATTGATTCATTCAATCACACCATAACCGCCACCACCACCGATGAGTCGAGCTTCTCTCAGCACACACTTTGATCTGGAGAGATATTGACCAGCGCGCTGGTTGTCTGTCAGTTGTCTGCTGGGAGCCGCGCTGATCACATCGCACGCTCTTTTTCTCTCTTTCTTTCTTTTCACCACCTTTGCCAACACAGCAGCAGCCGTTTGTTAGCGGCACTTTTTCACCCTTTTCTTTGCTGCTCTTTTTATCATCATCATCATCAGCAACAACAACTGATTTCCCCATCTTCTTCTTTTTCTCCATCTTCTTCAAATACCTGCTTTTAAGAGATTTAAAGGACATCTGCTCTTTTAACTCTTTTCATCGGAGCAACCTTTCTCTCTCTCTCTCTCTCTCTCTCTCTCTCTCTCTCTCTCTCTCTCTCTCTCACTATGGCGGAGCAAAACTCGCCAAACGAAGATGACAACCGCCAGCAGCGGTTGAGCCGCCTCGAGGAGCACATTCTCGACCCAAAGTCAGAGATCAGCGTTGACTCTCTCCTGGTAAGTAGTAGCTGCTGGTTTGAATAAAGTTCTATTTTGGTGCTTTTCTTACTAATGTTGATTTATTCCCCCCTCCCCCCAGGACTGTGTCCAGGCCCTCTTTACTGATTGTGATCACCCAACCCTTCGTCGGGTCAAAAACATTGATTCCTTTCTTCAAAAATGTAAGTTTCTTTTTCTACTTTCTCATTTAATGCTTTTTTATCATTTTAATACTTTCTTTTTGCTAACAGATGAAAAAACGAACCAACTGATTGTCAGCTGTCGGCCAAAACCGGACGACTTTCACGTCTTGAAGACCATCGGACGCGGCGCCTATGGCGAGGTGCAGCTGGTGCGGCAAAAGCACACCAAAAAGGTGTACGCGATGAAGCTACTCTTAAAGTCCAAAATGGTAACGTATAATGATACTGTTTTTCAAGCACAACTTTGACTAACGGTTTGTTTATGCCAGATTTTGTACTCCGACTATTCCTCCTTCTGGGAGGAACGCTTCATCAGCGCCTTTGCAAAGTCCGAATGGATCGTCAAGGTAAGTCGTGGTCAACGTGTTTAAGAGACGAAACTTTAACACACTGTCTTTGCCTTCTAGCTGCACTACGCTTTCCAGAATAGCCAGTTTCTCTACCTGGTCATGGACTTCATGCCCGGCGGTGACCTGGCGAACCTGATGGCAAAGAACCACGTCTCCGAGATGGGGGCCAAGTTCTACATCGCCGAGATGATCCTCGCCCTGGACGCCATTCACAGCATGGGCTTTGTTCACCGGGACATCAAACCGGAGAATACTTTGATCGACCACCGGGGCCACGTCAAGCTGACCGACTTTGGCACCTGCATGCGCATGGACGACCAAGGGCTGGTCCACTCGGAGACGGTCGTCGGCTCGCTGGACTACGTCTCACCGGAGGTGCTCAAGTCGCAGGACTCCAAGGGCTGCTACGGACGGGAGTGGTAAGTGCTTTCGGGCACTGATTGATGCAGACTAATCCTCATTTGCTGATACTACCCTTTTACCCTCTTCTGTGTTTAGTGACTTCTGGTCAGTGGGCGTCATCCTCTACGAGATGCTCACTGAGAAAACGCCCTTTTACCACGACTTACAAAAGGTCACCTTGGCAAAGATCAAGGAGCACCAGAAGTACCTCTCCTTTCCCGATGACATTGAGATCAGCAGCGAGGCACGCAACCTCATCCGCTCCTTCCTCACCGACCGCAACGTTCGCCTGGGCCGAAACGGCATCGACGAGCTGAAGGCTCACCCCTTCTTCACCAACGAGCAGTGGACCTTTGAGAACATCCGCCAGTGCATCGCACCGGTCCTCCCGGAGCTCTCCAAAGACGACGACACGAGCAACTTTCACGACGTACCGGAGCCGGAGAACAGCGGCAGCCGCCAGCCGAGGGGCCACCTCGCCGACAACAGCTTTCCCGAGCCGAAGACCTTCGCCGGAAATAACTTTCCATTTGTGGGTTTTACCTACTCGGGCGACTACCAGCTGCTGTCGGGCAGCCTCTCTGCTGGACAACAGCAACAACTGAGCGGCGGCGGCGTCTCACGGTGCAACTCTCGCAAACGCAACTCAGTGCAAATGGACGACGACGCCAGTGTAAGTGGATCGAGTAGCTTTGTGTTTTTGCTTTTTGAAAAACACAAAACCCTGTTTTGCTGACTTTGGTTTCTAAATTCTCTCCCTCCCTTTTAGTCCGAACTTAGCCGAAAGATGGGCAAACTGGAAGAGGAGAAGCGGCGCGTCGTGGAGACCTACGAGGAACTGGAGAGCAAGTACCGCCTCGCCTTGAACCAGCTGGAGAAGCAGGCCGAGGAGATGGCCTCGCTGCGCAACGAGAAGCTCGAAGTGAAGAAGGCGGTCGCCGTGCTAATGCTCGACTTCAAGGCCCTCAGGAACAAGCACGAGCAAGAGGTGAAGGCGCACAGCACCGCCGAGGCGACCATCGCCGAGCTGAAGGTCAAGTTCGAGAGCGACCGATCACTGCTCGCTAATCAGCTGACACTGGCCGGCGAGAAGTACAGCAGCCTGGAGAAGCAGAACGCCCTCCTATCGGAGAAGCTGAAGGCGGAGAGTGAGGCGGTGACGAGGGAGGCTAATGCCAGCTCCGAGCTGAAACACCTGTTCGCCGCCAGCGAGTCGGCCTTGGCCGAGCTAAGGGCCAAAGTGGAGCTGGAGCGGGTCAAGGAGCGCGAGCTGGAGTCGCTTAAAGACCAGTTGGGCGCCAGCATGGCCAAGGTCAAGGAGCTGGACGCGACCATCCTCTGTCTGCGTGGCGAGCTGAAGGACAACAAGCTGAAACAGCAGCAGCACCAGCAGATGATGCCGCCGCAGACTCGTCCAAGGGTAAGTGCTCAAATTTTGCAAGCTGAGCTTGACAGCGTAATCATTTTGTGTTCTCTTCTTTTCCCCAGAACGAGCACCACATTGACCAGCTCGACAGCTTCAACAACAACAACATCAGCACCACCAACGAGACGGCCATGAAGGAGCTATGGGTGGAGGAGGAACTGGAGCGGGTCAAAGAGCGCGAGCTGGAGCTGCTTAAGGACCAGCTGGGCGCCAGCATGGCCAAGGTCAAGGAGCTGGACGCGACCATCCTCTGTCTGCGTGGCGAGCTGAAGGACTACAAACTGAAACAGCAGCAACAACCGCAAGCTCTGGGCCACGGCAAGGCTGGCATGGCTCCCACCACTGGTGCCGGTGACGCCCGGTGCAAGTCGGCCACCCTACCTCAGCTAGGCCACGGTGGCCAGGTGTCGATGCAGATGCAAATGCAACAGCAGCAACAGCACTCTCAGTCACCATCTCAGCAGCAACAGCAGCAGCAGTATCACGCCCACCACCAGCGACAGTCGTCGCCCCATCACAGTCCCTCCTCCTCGTCTTCAATTGCCGCCGCCGTCTACCAGCAGTACATGCCCAGCAAGCAGCAACAGCAGCATTCACCTTCAGCAGGTGGTGGTGGTGGACTGGTCACTCGCGGCTCGCCCACCTGTCGTCTGAGTGAAGCGAGCACCTCCAGCATCAGCAGCATCAGTCAACAGCAGCACAGCAAAGACAATGGAAATGTTTTAATGGCGGTCATCAACTGGTGGCGATGCTGCTGGTGATTGTGATGATGCTAATGCAACAAGTTTGTTGACACCATTTTAATCTATTATTTAAATCAGTTGGTGTCTTTTTTCTCTTTCTTATCTCTCCTCTCTCTCTCTCTCTCTTTCTTTTCTCATTTTCTCTTTCTCTTTTTTCCTCTTTTCCGATAATCTCAACTCACCCTTCTCACCACTCTTTCTCCCCTTTACTTTTTTATTCTCATCTCACATTTTAACACTCACCTCACTTTTAATTTTCTCCCCTTTCTTGAAACATTCCTAAATGGAATTGATTTTAATCGCTAATTTTGAAACTTATCACTTTTTGAGATAGTTTCAAATGTTTGCCTTTTATGCTCTAGAGCCTAACTTGCTCGGGCCAAATTTTTTTTAATCGCAATGTAATTTTTCTTTTATGATTCACTACTATCTTTCTTTTTCTCTCTTTTATAATAATTGTCTGAATTTTTCTACCTGCTCTATTTTTTTCTTAAGCTTAACTGTCCGCCTTTTCAAACTCTTCGTTTTTTATTTTTTATTTATTTTTATTATACCGCCTGAATGAACAATTATTTTCCTTAGTAACAGCACTTTGTGTGTTTAATTTTTTTTATTATTTTAAAAACAAACAATTTTTATGGAAACGTATTATAAAGAGTAGCGGCCACCAGGCCGCTGGTGACGTGGCTTTGCTCACGCGAAGTTCGAAACCGTTGTAAATGCTTTATAAGCTGCTCCCTCTACCATTAAAAGTCAGTCTGGACTACGTCATGCTTGTAAATCTCTCCGCGCGCCGCGTTACCAAACCGCTTCTAAAGTTGATTTGCTTTGGTTCATTCAAAAAGGCTTTTTTGACAGTTTACAAATGGTAATGCACAGCATTCAACTTGTACTTTGTGACAAAAACTGAATAACTTAAAATTTTTTATTGTTTTTACAAAAATGCGTCATATACACTGCCAGGAAAAAGGAAGTGAAACAACGCAAACAAATAAAAGTGTAAACAACGATGTTGAAGCATTCCGTGTTGATATGTCTGCAGTGTAACCATGCAGTAACTACCGCCGATTCTCCCTAATCACCGGTTTTTTGGTAGTGTCACAAAGGAAACAAACTGTTGATTTTGACTGCGACTAATTTCCGTGTTGAGGCTATTCAGGAAACTGGCCTTTAGCAACAACAGCATTTTGTGAGCACTTTCAGCAGTGTTTGGTTTTAAAGTTAAGCTAAACAAATAAAATTGACATTGTGCAAAAAGCAGCAGTGATATTACACTGGTGCTGCAAGGTACAGTTAGCCATTTATTCACGGTGCAAATGCATACTCATTTACATTCACTGCCACTCAACTAGACTTCACCTGTTCACAGGTGATGTCACTCGTCGGTTTGTGTTTTCATTCATGCAGATTAGCGCAATATTTCAAAATTGGTTTACTAAAGTACAATATTTTAGTAACTTAAACTTAGTAGAGAAATCACTGCAACAGCATGAACCGATCTTAGTAGCCGATGCTGCTGCTGCTGTTTGGTAATCACAGTGCGTGTACAACACTTGTTGGGCTCTTAAGAACAAAGTGCTAATCGTCGTAATCTAAAGCGCAACCTCCCAGGACGCAGGAAGATCTTTCTCACTAATTGAACCAGAAAGTCTTTACGCTTTAAAACAATCACACTTTGATGCTATCAAGGCGGCGCATCAACTGCTCAATCACTTCAATTGACTGCACAATCATACACACTTTTGTGACAACGGTGTAGTGTAATGCAGAGAAAGCTGTTGCGTAAGAAAGGGAGCAAAGTGCTTCAAGGAACTGATTTTGATTTTTTAACTTGAAGTGCAAATGCAAACTGTTGGGAGGGCAGGGAGAGTGTGGCTGAAAGAGAACTTTAATCAACATCTACTAAAGAACAACTGACTCACTACAGTGAGATGTGCCATTTTAAATAGAGTGGGAGAACAATGCTTGACAGTTCTAAAATCATAAAGGTTCTAAAACCTAACACAAACTATTGTCCACTGTTGCCGATATATATAAACAACCGCTAATCAACTAAAGAATGGTCCATTGTAAATCTTATTTTGCAAAATCAGTGTATTTTCAAAATCATTAGCAATTTCAAATTAACTTTTTTAAAAACAAACAAAAGGGCTGCACCATTTTACAGAAAAACATTTTGTTTAAAAAACTTCACAGTTGAAAAGCTTTTTTTGCAGCCAGTGATTTTTGAAAATCTACTTTTTTTACCTCTATTAACATTTGTGCATTGCACAAACATCTCACCAACTCGAAAACCAGCCATGATTTACAAAGCGACCAGTGACAAGGTGCAAAAGTACCCCTGTACACTAAAAATTTTCCTAATTTTGCCCAAACTTGGCACAAAAATTACATTAATTCAAACAAAAATTCAGGCAAAAGAATTAGAGTCGTACGACCAACGGGTCCCAAAATACAGGAACCCAAAAAAACTAAAATAAAAGCACTGTGAAAGGTACAGAGAGAGGAAAACGGCGGACAATAGCAGACGTGGCGTGCAAGAAAGTATGACTCAGGCTGTAGAGGGAGAGAGAAAAATAGAGCTGCAGTCAGCTGACGCGTGTGTTGTAGTGTGAGAGCCTGCTGCTGCTACCAAATGTAAACAGTTTGCGGTTCCTTGGGAGCGCTATCTTTGCGGTTCACTAGGAAAGACGAAGTTTTTCCTTTTGTTTCAGCTAATGTGTTGGCCAGAAGAGTGCGATAATTATTTCTGCATGTACGACGATAACAGGACCAGTGGCCGTAACCAGTGCAAACCGGTTGCGCCACCCGTTCCCGCACAAGAGCAGCCTGAAGGTGCACACTCGCTGCACACCGGTGACGGCCGCACGTGCGACGGCTGCGGCGGCTTCACACAAAGGGCATCTCACCGACCACCGCTGCCTTCAGCCCGAGACGTCTCACCAGTGCGGCCAGTGCCCAATGCAGTTCGGCTTTGCGTACCGCCTGAAGCTACATCAGCGCGTTCATCTTAAGCCGCCGGAACATGTGCTCGCCGCTGCTGGGGAAGTGCTGGATGAGCAGAAGCAGCAGCACCAGCACTAGCACCAGTACCAATCTTCAGCACAAGTGATACTGTTTTTTTTCAGTATAAAATATAACTTTGAGCACCTGAGGTAATATAATAATAAAATGAGTTTAGATTAAACAGGGTGGTAAGTCTGGCAAGCCAGGACTACAGCGAACCTTTTTTTTGCGTGCACCGCTAGGACTTTGCAAATTTTAATCGTGCATCGATAGGAACTTACTGTCGATACTATTACTGTCGACGGAAACTGACATGGCTAAAGTCACGTCAAACCTAGCCGCGTTTAGCGGTGCAACGCTAGAACTTTCAAACTACTTTATCGCAAATCTCTGATGTGACTTGACCACTGCCAACTTCCGTTTTCTCGGGTCCTGCTCGCTTTGCTCGCTTTGTTGTCAAAATTAATTATCTGTGGCTTTTTGAACCAAAGTAATTTTATTATTATTTTGTACAAAAATGGCTTGATAGATAGATCGGTTCAAAATTCAGTGGATTTATTTTTTATACACTAAAGTGCCTTTCAAGCTGCTGGAAAAAACACAGCACACTCTGCTGTTTGTGAATTAATTGTTTTCTTTTGGAGTTGTTGTGCAAAATAATTAACTGTGTTTTTTAACCAAACTCATTTTATTATTATATTTTACAAAAATGACTGTAAAATAGATTGGTTCAAAATTCGGTGATTTTATTTTTTATGCATTAAAGTGCTTTTCAGGCTGTTGAAAACAATGCAGACCACTCTTCTGCTTGTGAATTAATTGTTTTCTTTTTAATAATTGTCAAAATTAGTTATTTGTGCCTTTTTGAACCAAACTCATTTTATTAATTGACCCTGTAATTTATCTCAGATCTAGGTTTCTTTGTTTAGTTGAAGCAAAATATTTAGATGAATTACAGATTTGATCCAGATGGGGACAGATCAGTGGTGGAGTGAATAAAAATAATTTTACATTGATTTTAATGTACAACATCATTTTCATCCTCATAAAGCACTGTCAACATTGTCAACAATTTTTAATTGATTTCAATGTACAACAATAACATTCACTACAAAAATAATTTTTAAATTATTGTTTGACTTTTTATTTAATTTTAAAATAATGATTCTTTGTTAATTTCAAGCACAAAACATAGATTTAATAAAGATCTGAGCCAGAAAAGGACAAATCAGTGGTGAAGTAAACAGAAATAATTTTTAATTGATTTCAAAGTACAACATCATCTTCATCCTCATAATGTTATTAAAAAGTTTTGTTTGACCCTGTATTTCGGCTTAGAACAATGTTTCTTTGCTAAATTTAAGCAAAAGTCATAGCCGAAATACAGATCAAGTCAGAAGAAAACAGGTCAGGGGGGGTGAACAAAAAAAGTTTTTAATTGATTTTTTCATGTTCAACATCCTCAACCACATGTTGATTTATGGATTGTCAGCAGCTCACTGACCAGTGATCTGGTTCCTGACCTAAAGCATTGCACTTTCTCGGCTTCCAGTAGTGCTCTTAGGTAGGCTCGGTTAGTGTAGGGTGGTGGGGGTGGGGTGGGATAGGTACATAATCCCTGCACTCCGTTTCATTGAGTTTTTTACTAAAATGCAGTTAAAAATGACTTTTATCTCATTTATAATTTTGAAATTATTGTTTGACTGTTTATTTTATCTCAAAATAATGTTTTTTTGCTTGTCTCAAAAACAAAACATAGATTTAATAAAGATCTGAGCCAGAATAGGACAGATCAGTGGTGAAGTAAATGGAAATAATTTTTAATTGATTTCAGTGTACAACATCATCTTCATCTTCATAATGTTATTCCAAAGTTTTGTTTGACTCACTGTTTTATCTTAAAAAAATGTTTCTTTGCTTGTCTCGAAAACAAAACATAGATTAAATAAAGATCTGAGCCATAATAGGACAAATCAGTGGTGAAGTAAAAAAAATAATTTTTATTTGATTTCAATGTACAACATTAACATCCACTAAATTTTTTATTTTTAAATTGTTGTTTGACTCTTTATTTAATCTTAAAATAATGATTTTTTGCTGATTTCAAGCACAAAACATAGATTAAATAAAGATCTGAGCCATAATAGGACAAATCAGTGGTGAAGTGAATGGAAATAATTTTTAATTGATATCAATGTACAACATTAACATTCACTACAAAAATAATTTTTTAATTATTGTTTGACTCACTGTTTTATCTCAAAATAATGTTTTTTGCTCATTACAAGCACAAAACAGAGATTAATTAAAGATCTGAGCCAGAATAGGAAAGATCAGTGGTGAAGTGATTGGAAATAATATTTAATTGATTTTAATGTACAACATCATCTTTCATCCTCATAATGTTAATTTCAAAGTTTTGTTTGTCTCAACAACAGATTATAATTGATCAAAATCAGTATAGAAAATTTTATTATCATCCATACATTATAAATTTAAAATTTTTTTTACTCTGTTTTAATCTTAAAATAATGTTTTTTGCTCATTAAGTACAAAACAGAATTAATAAAGATCTAACAGATAGGAAGATCAGTAGTGAAGTGAGAAATAATTTTAATTGATTTCAATGTACAACATAACCATCCATTGACAAGTTTTTTTATTTTTAAATATATTATCCACTCTTTATTTAATTTACAAATTAATAATTTTTTTGCTAATTTAAGCACAAAACATAATTAAATAAAGATCCAAATTAGGACAATCAGTGTGAAGTGAACGAAATAATTTTTAATTGATTCAATGTACAACATACATCTCACTAAATTTTATTTTCAAATTTTGTTTGACTCTTTTTAATCTTAAAATAATGTTTTTTTCCTTATCAAGCACAAACATAGATTAAATAAAGAATCTGAGCCAAATAGGACAATCAGTGGTGAAGTAATGAAATAATTTTATATTGATTTCAATGTACAACATCTTACATCCACTAATTTATTTCTAAAGTTTTGTTTGACTCTTTTTATCTTAAAACAATTTTTTTTTTCTTTCAAGCACAAAACAAAGATTAAATAAAGATCTGAGCCAGAATAGGAAAGATCAGTAGTGAAGTAAAAAATAATTTTTAATTGATTTCAATGTACAACATTAACGTCCACTTAATTTTTTATTTTTTAATTATTGTTTAACTTTTTATTTAATCTCAAATTAATGTTTTTTTGCTCATTTCAAGCACAAAACAGAGATTAAATAAAGATCCGAGCCAGAATTTTTACAGATCAGTGGTAAAGTGAATCAAAATAATTTTTAATTGATATTAATGTACAACATTAACATCCACTACATTTTTATAATTTTAAAATTTTTGTTTGACTTTTTATTTAATTTTAAAATAATTATTCTTTGCTAATTTCAAGCACAAAACAGAGATTAAATAAAGACTTGAGCCAGAATAAAACAGATCAGTCTTGAAGTGAAAAGAAATAATTTTAAATTGATTTCAGTGTACAGCATCATCTTCATCCTCATGAAGCACTGACTAGTCACAGTGCTCTAGTCCCTGACCTAAGGCCTGTTACCTTCTCGGCTTCCTGTAGTGCTTTTATGTAAGCTCGTTGAGTGTAGAGGCGGGGGGTGGGGGTCGTGGAGGTAACACAATCCCTGTTGCCCCTTCTTCCCCTCACTGCTGGGACCATCATCACCACCACCACCACTTAGTTTCGTTCAAAATTTGGTGGATTTATTTTTTATACACTCAAGTGCCTTTTAAACTGCTGGAAACAGTGCAACACACTCTGCTGCTTGTGAATTAGTTGTTTCTTTTTAAGTTGTTGTGTAAAATAATTATTTGCGCTTTTTTGAACCAAACTCATTTATTATTATATCTTAAACAAAAATGACTGTAAAATAGATCGGTTTAAAACTCAGTAATTTATCTTTTTATACATTAAATTGCTTTTTCATCTGCTAGAAAAAATGCAACACGTTGTTTTGAGCAGCAGCAAAAGTTGCGCTGAGCTTCGATGTGCAGTTTGCTGCGATAGCAACACAGGTCGGCGTAGCGAGCCGGCGTGGGCAGGGCAATGACGCCTCGGCTGCGGACGCTGTTGTGACAGAGGAGAAAGGCCATCTTCTGCAGTGTGTCGGCACTCATCTTTAGGTCATCCTGGAGGATGATGTACTTGGTGAGTCGAGAGGTGCCCTGCAGCAAAAGAAGCATTAAATGATGATAGTCAAACTTGGGCATTTACCAGGAGAGAAAAGTGACTGTTCAGGTAGAACGTCTTGTACAGTGGCTCGACGATGATGTTGTCGATGACCGTCCCGCTGGGCACATTCCAAGTGGGCCTGCGTCCTTGGGCGTTGACGGTGGTCAGTGCAAAACGAGCGTTGTGTCGCTTCTGCACAATGATCAGCGCAATCTTGATGGGCTCAGTGGTCATCTTGTTGACGGCAGATCGAATGTTGGGCAGCTCCAGGGCCTTCACCACCATGTACTGCCCCTCGGAGACGCCATCGCGGAAGACGATCAGGTTCTCAGGCAGTGCACCGTTTGCCGTGCGGTACTCCTCGAGCAGTTCGCAGATCATCGGCTCGAGGTTTTTCAAAATTTCATCTCGACTCTTCTGTGCGAAGATGCTGGCTGCGTACCGGCTAAAGTTGGGGTCGAGAGAGCCGACGGCGGCAGACACCGAAGAGGTCATCTTCTCCGTCTCCACCGGGTGGTTTGCGTCAATGCCGATAAAGATGGTGCGAGCCAGGTTAAAGGGAAAGTCTCGCAGCTGGCTAGCCTCAGTTAGCGAGTTCACTCCGCCACACTTTCCGTTCACTTTGAGGAAAAACTGGTCAAAGTATCCGTTGGGCAGTCTGTCGATGTACTCTGCCTTGAAACACTGCGAGGGAATGCCAAACTGCTGGTCGCAGTAGTACTTGATCAGGCCGTACATTTGGGCCGGTGGATGACAAGGTGCTCTGCAGGAAAAATAAGATTAGATTAATGAAAAACACTAAAATAAAAAGCACTTACTTGTGGGTATTCTGATAAAGATGAATTCAGCGCCAGCTATGGAAGCTAGGTTGGAGAAGGCGTTGAGCATCATGCTTCGGTCTCTGATTTGAATGATGGCCACAGGATGTTTTTCCGCAAGGACGAGGCCAAAGAAACGCGCTCGGTCAATCATCATATTCACAAAACTCTGCAGATTCTCCTGAGTGACGGCCGAGTCAAAGCAGAAAACGCCCCACCTTTTTGGCATCTGGCCCACTTGATTGAATCGGTCATTGCGGTTCGAGTTGAGCAGCCTCGGAGCGTTCAGGACGCGTCCCATGAAAGAGACCGGGCTAGTGTCAAGACTGATTCCAAAGTCTCGCTGGGTGTCCAACTCGCTGGCCGCCACCCTTTCCCCCACCCTAGCCTATTTGTTGAAGTACACATTGGGGGTGTTGGTCGCCTTCAACAGTAGTTCCCGCTGAATTTGAGTGTTGATTTTGGTGTTGCTTAGAAACTGGTTGGGCACCAGAAAAAGGAGCTCCAGCGGCAGGAAAGCACCCTTTTTGGTCATCTTTACAGCAGGTGTGTTTTGTGCGGGCGTGATGTTGTACTCGTTTATGAAGTAATCGGCAACGCTCATTTCCTTGCCCGCCCTTTTGCACATGAACTTGATCTGGTAGACCGTCGAGTCGACCAGACCATCGACGGTGTACTGGACCTCTCGCTTACTGTGTTTGGTAAAAACTCTCAGGAAGCGAATGAAACGGTTAAAATCCATGATTTGCTGCTTCGTCGGACGACGGCCAATTTGGATTCCCGCCACTTCGTGAGCAAGGTCGCTGACTCTGGTGAGGCTGATCACGCAGGATGTCTTCAGGTGAACGTTGAGCGCCAAGCCAAACTCGGTCATGCGGACAGCCGAGGTGAAGCCACTGACGAACTAAGCGAGACGAACCTGAAAAGGAAAAGGTTCCAAGTGATAGGTGGAAATAAAAGTGATCTTTTACCAGAGGTGAACTAGTGATAGAGGAAAGGTCGAAAAGTTTTCGCTGGAAAGTGACGTAGTGCTTTCCCATGATGAAGCGAAGAATTATTTCAAAAAGTGAAATGACCCGCTCGCTGAGGTCGTTCTTCTTTTTGGCGTAGTACTCAATGACCTCACGGACGGGCACCTTTTCCACTAGCTTCACCCTCACTTTGAAGTCCGCCGAGCGTCCACCGTCAATGTTGAGCCTCACCGCTAGCTCATTGCCGTTGTGACCGTTAAAGTTGTACGGCGCTGTGGTGTAGAGGTTCTTCACTCCGTCATGAGCATGGCGCAGGCCGTTGAAGGTCTCGTTCTCCGCGAGCATCTTCTCGATCACCTGACTGACGAACTTTGCCAGAAAGCGCTCACTGTTAGGGTTCGGGTTCACGGCGCCCTCAAAGTCACTGCTGTTGCTGGAGGAAGGTGAGGAGGAGGAGTGGTCGCTGAGGTCGCAGAAACCAATCAGCGAGACGTCCCTTTCGTAGATTGTCAGTTCCTTCTTCTCTCGACTGACGTCAATGTCGTAATGATAAATTGAGCGGTCTCCAGAAACTGTCAGTTTGCAGAAGTTGGCCAGCAACTCGATCGGGCGTCCTTCGGATCCGTGGGACAGCTCCTGGGTGATATTGTTCTCAGGGCTGATCGTCGTCGGCATTGGGGCGGTCTGGTCAAAGCCAAAACTGACCCCGCCACTGCCGCCTCGGCCTCTACGGAATCCTTCTCTGGCGCCTCCAGCACTGCGTCCTTCTTGAAAGCCTCCTCGGGGTCTGCCAAAGCCGCTTCTTCCACGTCCACCGCCTCCTGACAATGATAAAAAAATTAAAAATATGTAAAAACTAAAATCAATTAGGTACTTACGGTAGTCGGCCATTTGTAATGAGAAGACTGTGAGCCTCGGATGATTAAAATCGATGATTGGCTGATGGTGATGGCCCACCACGCTGGCTTGGTTGTCAAATGGTTGTCATGCAGCGTTGTCAAATGAACTAAAATATAGCTTTGTTCTTGCAAGTTTTATAAGGAAAAGGGAAACAAATTAAGTTTTGTTCATTTTTAAAAACAAACTTGTTTAAATATTTTGGCGTTTAAACTGTTCAAGTTTTGCAAAACACTATTTTTATAGCTGGAGGTATAAGCAGTACCAGTCTGTTCTGTTTGAATTAGTATGCTGATAGTTGAAACTAAACATTATTAAGATTAATGTGTGTGCCTTGTTTTGGACCGAATGACATGATAAGTTGTTGCAGAAAAATTCCAGTGGTGAAAAAAACGATTTTGTTTGTTTTATACTTTTTGTTTGGTCAACACCTGCAAAAAAATTGAAATAAAAAAAGTTAAAAATATAACTTGAAAAAATAGAAATTAGATTTACTAATTTGGTAACTGAACAAACTGCAAAATGTACAGTCAAGTTGGGTGGCAACTCGAAGGGTCAACATCTTTACTGTTAGGTGACAAAAAAAAGTTTTAAGAATCTAAAGTTGCTTTTGAGAAAATTATTGGTATTTATAGAAATGTTTAAGTTTTTGATGTCGATGGTTTTGGTAGTAATAAAATTTTCCCTATAAAAAAAATTAAAAATTTTAAAATAAAAAATATTTTTTGTAAGGTGTTTAGAGTTATTGGTTCGAATGATAATAAAATGATTATGATTTTGCTAGTATTGAAATTTTAATTTAAATTTTTGATGAACAAATATCAATATTCTTTAGCGTTTTTTTGAATGATAATTTTTGAAATGACTGTGTTGATGTTATTCTAACATTTTTTGTTTAGTTTGACAATGTTGGTGGCTAAACTGTTGTTGTTTGCCTTCTTAGTTGCATTCCAAAACAAGCAGCGGCACAACAAAAATTAACAATTTTTAAAAAATAAAAAAGCTTACATGTGACTTAAATGTGACAATTGATGAAAATCGTGATCAAAATAAATTATTTGAAAACAAAAATGACAGTGGTTCAAATCAACAGCATTTTTATTTAGAAAAATCAAAACTTTTTTTGCTTGGTCATAATTTAGGTGTTTCTGAAAAAATAAATAAAACTGCTGCTGCAACAAACACTTGTGAGGAAACTGAGCTGTGCGTCAGCAGCCAGATACGAGCCATTCAGAAAAGAGGTGAGTAGTTTTGAGCAAGACTACAAAGAAGGCACAAAGTGGCGTGGCGCCCTTCTCTCATTCACTTAAACAACTTTTTTCAGATTGTTATTTTTGAATTACTTGTTGCCAAACATTGCAAAGTGTGATGCACCTCAGGTGAATGGAATCCCAATGCATGTTTTAACATTATTGTTTTGTGAGTCGCGCTCAAATTCTGCGTTTTTTTGTAGGCTTTGATCACCGTCAAACTTTGTCACTTAGTTGCACGCTGGTGCAGGCCAAACGACAAAGATCTACGTCACGCCGAACCACCAGATCATTGCAAACTGCACTCCGCCGATCAGCACCACCTCGACGCCCTCAATCGATAGCTTTACCGTGCCCAATCACAACAACCAGGCCACGAATGTGTGCATCACGCCCAGGGCGTTGTTCAATTTTTGGACGGTGATGTCGCCTTCAATTGGTGGCGCAACGGCCTTTTTGTCGCCCTTTCACAGCAACCTCTCGGGAAAGATTTGCGTGACTTTGGCGAGCATCATTGCCGCATCATCGGTCAATCAACACGTTTTCCTCCTCGTCCAGCTCTGCCGTTTGTGACGTCACCAACTGCAACCAATTTAACCGCAGAACTCTCCCAGATCAGTCAGCCACCGCTCTTAGTGGAGGGGCCAAAAGCAGAATTTTCACTCGCAGAATCATCACGGCAGCAGCACCAGGAGGCGGTCATCATCATCATCATCTGGTGACGTCAACGACGCCGGACACCATTTTCGTATCACTCACTCCATCACAACATCGGCAGCAGCAGGCATCCATAGCTGCTCACCACAACAGCCATCTTCGGCTTTATACACTTCAGCAGCAGCACCACCAACTGAATAACCGTCAACTGCCGGTGCCCTTGTCGTTTTCTTCTTCAGCAGCAGTTTCATCTGTTTTATTTGTAGTGTTTCCTAGCAGAGGCAGTTTTGGAGCGGATGTTTCTGACACTGCTGTCCAACTGCTGAAACAAACTCACAGCGGCGGCGGTGGCCATGTGATTGAATCTAGCACTTTTCAGGAAGCAATCACTGAAACCAAAGAAAAATTTCAACAAACAAAAACAACAAAAACAGCAACATTGAAAGCAACAACTGATTTGTAAACTCTAAACAACCAACTGAACAAAAAATGCATTTTTATTAGTG
Source organism: Tyrophagus putrescentiae (assembly GCA_024499935.1). Classification (NCBI taxonomy): domain Eukaryota; kingdom Metazoa; phylum Arthropoda; class Arachnida; order Sarcoptiformes; family Acaridae; genus Tyrophagus; species Tyrophagus putrescentiae. Next base: position 13,405,297 of record JAMZRA010000005.1, read on the forward strand.
CGTTTAATTGCTCTGACAGTGTTGTCAGAAAAAAATACATTTTTGTTGAAAAAGTTGGTGATGTGCCGGCGCGTCCATCTGTTCTATTAACTTTTTCAGTCAATCTTTCTTTTTGCAAATGTCGGAAAATATTGTTGGACAATAGATTTAACGTATTCTCCGCACTCATTATTAAAAAACACCTTAACACAGATAATTCTCGGAAGAGTATCAAGAGTCTCTAATTTCAAATCCTGGCCACGTGACGTGCAATTTTTGAGCAGGGGGAGGATCATGTTGTTGCAGGAAGGTTTTAAAGGTTCCTCCCTTACTTGAAGTGGGGAGGTGGAATGTTGGTGATAGAAGAATTGCTGGCAGGGGCAGGGGTAGTAGTACTGGCCATCACCTGTCACTTGACTGGCCACGGAAAAGAAGAGAAAGTGGAGAAGGAGGAGGAGAGTGGGGGATTGCGGTGAACACAGCATTTTGCAATCTGAACACTAAAAAAGTTGTGTAAAGAATGTTCAGACAACAAACAAGTGGTTTAAAAACGAAACAAACACTCATTTTATAACAAAATTTTCGAACATCTTAATAAGCAATATTTGTGAGTGCAGATGTTCAGTTCAAAGTTTGAGTGTTTTTGTGTGATCAGCTTTTGCTGTTCTCATCAACTTGTTTTTGATAGTGCTCAAAAAATAGTATGTCAGTCAATTGAAATAAAGTCAACCAGTTATCAACGGCGTCCTAAAAATCGCCAGTTTTTGCTCAGCACGTACTCGTATGCGTCCAATGATGGTAGGCGGTGTAGCGGTCATGGCCAGACTGCAACATGACACTTTTCCTAGCGTATCTATTAACTAGTTCAGCTTTCTAGCCGTTATCTCACACTATTCACGTGCTCACAGTGGTGACTGATGGTGAACGATAAAAAGTGTCATCTTTTCCTTTGTCAGCTTTTCTAGCTTTTTTCCCCGGTTTAGCCCCCTACCTCTTCTCTCAATAACAACCTTTCATTACTTGCAATCAACTCTTTTTCTTTGTGCCTAATCGTCATCATCGGTACTTCTCACTATCGCCTTTATGCTTTGCAAAACCTAATTTGACTTGACCACTGTTAACTTCCGTCCACGAGGGACCTGCAAACGAAGTGAGCAAGACCCGAAAAGGTCAAATCAAATCTTAGATTTGCGGAAAAATGATTTGAATTTTCTAGTTGTGCACGCCTCAAATTAGAGAGACTTGATGTAACTTAACCACTATCAAAGACGTTCTATTGATCACTTTCAGTGTACATTGAAAAGTCTAAGAGAAAAGTGAAAAATGAAACCTAAACAAGATGTCAAGCATTTTGCAAGATTGCTTGCTTTGTCCGAAATGACGTCTGTAGCCTTTATTGCGTTTGCTGCACCGTCATCTGCTACATTTGCGGGGGCTGGTGGTACTGATAAGCCATGTTGATAGCGGGGTGATTTACTGCCTGGTGATATTCACTTCAACGAGTACTCAATGCAAAAGTCAAGTCAGAGAGGGAGGTGAAAAAGGTGCCGACACAGGAGGAGAAAAAGAGTGAGAAAAGGTTAATGCGGAACTGAAGCTGAGGCTAAAGAAAATTTTTGGAACAGTCAAAAAGATAGTTTGGATTGCCTCAAAACATAAAGACAACAAGAAGAAGATTCAGGAGGAATTCAGAAAGCATTTACTGCTGTTTCTGTTGTTGCACTGTTGAAAGCATCTCTTCCCTTTCTTCTTCTTTACTAATCACTCTACGGCAGTAACACGACCAGTAACAAACTTTTCAACTGCGGCTTAACAGTGGTAGTGCTCGGCAGTAAGGCACAGCTATGTAGAAAGAGAGAAAGAGAGAGAAAGAGAGAGTAGTAATAGCAGCAGACAGACTGAAACGACAGGCAAACAGACAGTAATCAGTGGCCTTGAGGCAAAAGCAGCACAACTATCCAGTGTCGTACTAAAACGACACGGCAAAACCAGGGTGTTTTTTTCAATAGTTTTTCAGTGCACAATAAAAACAAACGACGTTGTGAAGAATTTTCTCATTCTTTTTCCACTTTTTTGGTTCTATTTCCATCTTTTTTCTTTTTTTGTTTTGTTTTCAGAATTTTGTTGTGTTTTGCTCTCTCTCTCTCTCTCTCTCTCTCTTTTTCTTTCTCTCTCTCTCTTTCTCTTATTAGTGCCTTTGTTTAGTGTTTTTCTAACATTTCTATTAGCATTAATGCCACCAGTTTGCTGATGCTGCAGTGGCAGTTCATTTTATTGCTTTTTTGCATTTTCTCCTCTTTTTTTTCACAGTGATGTGATAAAGTGTGCAAGGCAGCAGCAACAGTGGAAAGAAAAGTAGAGGTACAGGCAAAACTCACACTACATAATGGTTTGCAAGTACATAATAGCAATTATATAAAAAATTTTTGTAGTTTGTGTTATTTTGTTTTTGTTTCTACTTTAAAGATCGAGTTAAGAAGATTTTTAACTAAAATCTTAAAAATTTGTTGAAAATTTTGGATTTTTTAAGAAAAAATAGGCAACACGTTCGCATGTACATAATCAGTGTGTTGCACAAAAGCATTATGTAGTGTGAGTTTCGCCTGTACTAAAGAACAACAGCATTAGCTAGCACAATCAGATAAGGATGAACACTGGAGAGGGAGAAAGAGAGAAAAAACAGAAAATTTTATCTCTGTTCTTCGCACAATGCACACTGTTTTTCAACAATTTTTTAACTTGTTCAAAATGGCTGATCAATCGCGCCGAGAAGGACGCCCTCGACTGCTTCCTGACAAACAGGAGAAAAAAGAACAAGAAAAAGCTCAGAATCGCGCAGAGCTATCACGGCTCAATCGTCAAGATGATGGCCACCGTGAGGAAGAGAATGTTCGAAACAGACAACGATGCTCTGCTGCCGCTCGTGCAGTCGATGCGATTCAAGCTAATGCAGCAGCCCAGCAGCAGCGCCGCCGTAGAACTCTTTGTGATCCTGCAGCTCAAACAGCAGCCCGAGCTGCTGACGCCCCGCAGCACTGCAAAAAACGCCCAGACCCTGTGGTACAGGCTGCAGAGCAGGCGGTCAACACCCAAAAGCGCCCTGCAAGACACGAGGATCCTGTGGTTCAAATGAGGACAAAAAAGCTGCGGCTTTGGCGAGTACTCAATGCTGCTGAGGCCCAGTACGAGATTGCCTTTAGCGATGAACCTATCCACGTCTGCATCTGTTGCGTGAGACCGCTGGCAACGAGGAGGCTGACCATGAAGAAGGCGACCAGTGGGAACAGTCCTCTTTTTTGGGAGTCAAAGACGAAGGAAGGCATGGCTATGCTCCTTAAACTGAACGCTCCTACCTTTTTCCTGAGACTTTCGCCGGTCGAGAAACTGTGCCCCGAGCTTTTGGTTAATTTGTGCAAAACTAGAGATCTCCTCACGTTCACACTATGCTCTAGACAACCAACCGGACAGCAATTGATGATCCAGCGGGCTCGCCACAATATCAGCCTGGCGACCCAGACGCTGAGGCAGCTTGTGTTGCCTTCATTGACCAGTACAATCAAGTGCCTTTTAAACAGCTTGAAACAGTGCAGTACACTTTTCTGCTTGTGAATTAGTTGTTTTCAGAAATGTTGTTGTGCAAATAAATTAACTGTGCTTTTTTAAACCAAATTCATTTTATTATTATATTATACAAAAATGACTGTAAAATAGATTAATTCAAAATTCGGTGATTTTATTTTTATACACTAAAGTGCCTTTCAGGCTGCTGGAAAAGATACAACACACTCTGCTGTTTGTAAATTAGTTGTTTTCTTTGGAGTTGTTGTCAAAAATAATTAACTGTGTTTTTTTGAACCAAACTCATTTTATTATCATTTTATTATACAAAAATGACTATAAAATGGTTGGGTTCAAAATTCGATGATTTAATTTATTATACACTAAAGTGCTTTTCAAACTGCTGAAAAAACACAGCACACTTTTCTGCTTGTGAATTAGTTGTTTTCAAAAAAGTTGTTGTGCAAATAAATTTTTTTGCCGTTTGCAGTGTACTCCGTTTTATTAATATGGGCTTTTATACTCAAGTCATAAGTTCACTTCCAACTTATATTTTCATCTCAAAATAAAGTTTTTTTGCTACTCTCAAACACAAAAAAGAGATAAATTACAAAGCTGAGCCAAAAGAGGACAGATCAGTGGTGGAGTAAACGAAAATAATTTTTAATTGATTTCAATGTACAACATCAACTCCATCCTCATAATGTTATTCCAAAGTTTTGTTTGACTCACTGTTTTATCTCAAAATAATGTTTCTTTGTTTATCTCAAGCACAAAACATAGATTAAATAAAGATTTGAGCCAGAATAAGACAGATCAGTAGTGAAGTAAACAAAAATAATTTTTAATTGATTTCAGTGTACAACATCATCTTCATCCTCAAAATGTTATTCCAAAGTTTTGTTTGACTCACTGTTTTATAGTAAAATAATGTTTTTTTGCTTATTTCAAGCACAAAACAAAAATTAAATAAAAATCTAAGCTAGAATAGGACAGATCAGTGGTGAAGTGATTGGAAATAATTTTTAATTGATTTCAGTGTACAACATCATCTTCATCCTCATAATGTTATTCCAAAGTTTTGTTTGACTCAATGTTTTATAGTAAAATAATGTTTCTTTTCTCATTTCATGCACAAAACATAGATTAAATAAAGATCTGAGCCAGAATAGAACAGATCAGTGGTGAAATGAATAAAAATAATTTTCAATTGATTTCAATGCACAACATTAACATTCTCTACATTTATTATTTTTAAATTATTGTTTGACTCACTGTTTTATCTCAAAATAATGTTTCTTTGTTTATCTTAAGCACAAAACATAGATTAAACAAAAATCTGAGCCAGAATAGGACAAATCAGTGGTGGGGTGAATGGAAATAATTTTTAATTGATTTCAGTGTACAACATCATCTTCATCCTCATAATGTTATTTCAAAGTTTTGTTTGACTCATTGTTTAATCTTAAAATAATGTTTCTTTGCTTATCTCATGCACATAACAGAGATTAAATAAAAATCCAAGCCAGATTGGGACAGATCAGTAGTGGGGTGAATAGAAATAATTTTTAATTGATTTCAGTGTACAACATCATCTTCTACATCATTTATCTAACTTCCCTAAAAAAATGATGTTTCTCCATTTCTCTGAACGCACTTTTTTGTTTCTATAAATTACATCGTTCAAGATTTTGAAAAACGGTTTTCACACAACAAACAAGCTAAATGGCGTCTTTCAAATAGTACCAAACTTGAGGTAATTCGAACACCGGGTGCATTTTTAAGATCATAAATTCGAACTTTCCGAATAAGTTCTATACGATTTGTTTTGACTCTAAAAAACACACCGTACAAGTTATCAAGATGCGGTTTTTGCATGAATACTAAGCTAACGGATCTCTATTTACTGGCGTAAAACTTAGCAAGATTCAACCTTTTAGAGTAATTATTATGGCCAGTTCAAAATTTCATATATTAATTCTATATGATTTTTTGTGTTTACATTTATGATTCTATAATTTACATGGTTCAAGATTTAAAAACTCAATTTTACCTGAAAGCAATGTAAAGTAGTGCCTATATAATGGTATTGAACTGGGGTTAATTTGACTAACACAAATAATATTTTGATCAGTTACAGATTTTTAAAAATTCTATATTAAATTCACTTTATTTTATTTTTTGTTTACATTTTGATTCTAATAAATACATCTTTCATGATCATAACACGTTTTATTAAAAGCATGTAACTAACGCCATAATGGATTCTAAGTTAGGTGGTGATTTGACTTACAAAGTATTATTAGATGTCAGGTAAAATTTTGGATATTTCCTATATAATTTTATTATTGTTTTATGTTATTTACATTTTCAGATTTAAGACTGGTTTTTCTAAAACAAAACGATACATTAGTATATAACGAGCCAGAATAACCAGCAATGTTGAAGGTAAGTTCATTTGTTGTCGTGCAACTCGACTACTTGATTTTTGTTTAATATGATTCTTACTCTTTAGTTTAATTCCAAACAAGTACTGTTTTAAGTTCGATCAAGCACATACAACAAGATTCAAAATTTAAAATTTCAGACAGAATAACATACATAGTGCGTGCAAGAAAAACAACTTGTCACACCAACATCATGTTATTTTTATAATTATTGTTTGACTCTTTATTTAATCCCAATAATGTTTTCTTTGCTTATAGCACAAACAAAGATTAAATAAAGTTGAGCCAGAATGGGACAGATCAGTGGTGGGGTGAATGGAAATAATTTTCAATTGATTTCAATGCACAACATTAACATTTTCTACATTTATATTATTTTTAAATTATTGTTTGACTTTTTATTTAATCCCAAAATTTGTTTTTTTGCTTATCTCATGCACAAAACAAAGATTAAATAAAGATCTGAGCCAGAATAGGACAGATCAGTGGTGGAGTGAATGGAAATAATTTTTATTTGATTTCAGTGTACAACATCATCTTCTACCTCATTTATTATTTTTAAATTATTGTTTTACTCTTTATTTAATTCCCAAATAATTTTTCTTTTTTCATTTCATGCACAAAACATAGATTAAATAAAGATCTGAGCCAGAATAGAACAGATCATTAGTGAAGTGAATAAAAATAATTTTCAATTGATTTCAGTGTACAACATCATCTTCTACCTCTTTTATTATTTTTAAATTATTGTTTGACTCTTTATTTAATTCCCAAATAATTTTTCTTTGCTTATCTTAAGCACAAAACACAAATAAAACAAAGATCTGAGCCAGATTAGGACAGATCAGTGGTGTGGTAAATAGAAATAATTTTTATTTGATTTCAGTGTACAACATCATCTTCTACCTCATTTATTATTTTTAAATTATTGTTTTACTCTTTATTTAATTCCCAAATAATTTTTCTTTTTTCATTTCATGCACAAAACATAGATTAAATAAAGATCTGAGCCAGAATAGAACAGATCAGTGGTGAAGTGAATAAAAATAATTTTCAATTGATTTCAGTGTACAACATCATCTTCATCCTCATAATGTTATTCCAAAGTTTTGTTTGATTTACTGTTTTATCTAAATAATGTTCTTTGCTCATTTCATGTACAAAACAAAGATTAAATAAAGTTTGAGCCAGAATAAGACAGATCAGTGGTGAAGTAAATAGAAATAATTTTTAATTGATTTCAATGTACAACATTAACATCCTTTAAATTTTTTATTTTTAAATTATTGTTTGACTCTTTATTTAATCTTAAAATAATGATTTTTGCTAATTTCAAGCACAAAACATAGATTAAATAAAGATCTGAGCCATAATAGGACAAATCAGTGGTGAAGTGAATGGAAATAATTTTTAATTGATATCAGTGTACAACGTCATCTTCATCCTCAAAATGTTATTTCAAAGTTTTGTTTGACTTATTGTTTTATTTTAAAATAATGTTTCTTTGCTTATCTCAAGCACAAAACATAGATTAAACAAAGATCTGAGCCAGAATAGGACAGATCAGTGGTGGGGTGAATGAAAATAATTTTTAATTGATTTCAGTGTACAACATCATCTTCATCCTCATAATGTTATTCCAAAGTTGAGTGTAGAGGCGGGGGGTCGTGGGGGTCGTGGGGGTAATACAATCCCTGTTGCCCCTTCTTCCCCTCACTGCTGGGACCATCATCATCATAACCACCACCACCACCACCACTTAGTTTGGTTCAAAATTTGGTAGATTTATTTTTTATACACTAAGGTGCCTTTCAGGCTGCTGGAAACAATGCAGACCATTTTTTTGCTTGTGAATAAGTTTGTTTTGAGAAAAATTGTTGTGCAAATTAATTATCTGTGCCTTTTTGAACCAAACTTTTTTAATATATTTTTTTAACAAAAATGGCTATAAAAGAGATCGGTTCAAAATTCAGTGGAATTATTTTTTATACACTAAAGTGCCTTTAAGGCTGCTGGAAACAATGCAGACCACTTTTCTGCTTGTGAATTAGCTGTTTTTAAAAGAGTTGTTGTCAAAATTAATTATCTGTGGCTTTTTAAACCAAAGTCATTTTATTATTATTGTGTACAAAAATGGCTTGATAGATAGATCGGTTCAAAATTCAGTGGATTTATTTTTTATACACTTAAGTGCCTTTCAGGCTGCTGGAAACAATGCAAACTACTCTGTTGCTTGTGAATTAATTGTTTTCTTTTAAATTGTTGTGCAAATAATTTTTTTGTCGTTTGCAGTGTACTCCGTTTTATTGATATGGGCTTTTATACTCAAGTCATAAGTTGACTTCCATCTTATATTTTGCTTTTAAATTTTTGTTTGACACTGTTATTTATCTCAAAATAATGTTTTTTTGCTCATCTCAAACACAAAAAAAGATGAATTACAAAGCTGAGCCAAAAGGGGACAGATCAGTGGTGAAGTGAAGGGAAATAAATTTAATTGATTTCAGCAGTACAACATCATCTTCATCCTCATGAAACACTGTCTAGTCACATTGCTCTGGTTTCTGACCTAAGGCTTTTTACCTAATTTATTAAAAATAAGTCAAAAGTTACTATTTGGCAAGTATGTTTTGTGATTTTTAAATTAGTAACAGGTTGGAAAAAGGTGTCGTAGTTGGGAAAAAAATATTCTATTTTCTAAACAAATTAAAAAAATTAAAATAAAAACATAATACTTTTATCATGCTGATTTATTTAAATAAATAAAAATTTTTATTTAAATCAGGTTAAATATCACTGTACAGCAACTATTGTTTTAAAATTTTTTGATTAGTAACAGTTGGAAAAAAAGTGTTGTAGTTGGGAAAAAGGACGTACTCTATTTAGTGAAACTTGATCCAGTAATTGTTAATGTAAAAAATAATTATTTTTATGATGTTGACTTGTTTAATTGATTTAAGAAGCGGCTTGGTAACGTGAGGCACAGAAAGATTTACAAACATAACGTAATCTAGACTGACTTTTAATGGTAGAGGGAGCAGCTTATAAAACATTTACAAAAGTTTCAAACAATGCGTGAGCAAAACCACGTCAACAGCGGCTTTGTTAACCGCTATTTTTATTATTATTTATTAAAATCAAGTCAAAGATGACTGTTTGGCGACAAATGTTTTGAAATTTTTAAATTAGTAACAGTTTAGAAAGAAGTGACGTAGTAGGAAAGAAGGACAAACTCTATTTTCCGAGCAAGTTTTCTGAGGAATTGATTTGAAAATACATAATTTGTTCCTTTTTGAACCAAACTCTTTTCATTATTAAATTTTACAAAAACGAGTCAAAAATAGTTTAGATCAAAACTCAGTGATTTTAATTTATATACAGTAAAATGTAATTGTTGAAAAAAAGTACTCTTTTCAGTGAAACTAGTTTTATAAATTGTTGATGTAAAAATTAATTGTTTTTATGATGTTCACTTGTTTATTTAAATTTAAATATTTATTTAAATCAATTAAAAATGACTGTTTAACAGCTAATGTTTAAAGATTTTTTTATTAGTAACAGTTTGGAAAAAGGTGTTGTAGTTAGAAAAAAAAGTATTTTATTTTTTGGGCATGTTTTATAAAGGGTTAAATAAAAAACATAATACTTTTATGATGTTGACTATTTTAATACCTCACCTACATTACCGTCGGCAACGTCGACAACACCTTCGCCTTCCTCGACACCGGCGCCCTGGTAGTGGCCAAGTCGCTGAAGAGCCGAGCCACCACGCAGTTCTACAACCTCACGTTGATGGTCGTCGAAAACTCCTCTCTGCCGCTGCTGATCACACTTCACAGCGACCTGGACAGTGTGACGCCTTTCACCCAGGCCAACTACACCCTCAACGTCCTGGAGAACATCACCATCAGCAGTGACATCCTCCACCTGAATTTGAACCTGGAAAACGAGCTCTAACACTTGGCGAATTTGATTTTCAGCATCTACTCGACGGTTGCGCCGGAGACGATGACCAAGTTTGAAGTTGAGTCCTGGTCGGGGAAGCTAAAGGTAAAAAACGCCCTCGACTACGAGTCCGGAAAGGTGCACTTGCTGCTGATCAAGGCGCGCAGCTCCCAAAAGCACGCCTCCTTTCACCCCCTGCGCACTTTTACCAAAATCACCATCAACATCATCGACGTCAACGACCAGACGCCCCAGTTCATACAACCCACCTACGAGGCGACCGTCCTCGAGTCCTTCTCAGTGGGCACCTCGGTGCTGCAAGTGCAGGTTTTTGACGGCTACTACGGTCCAAACGCCGCCATCAGCTACTCCATCGCTACGGGTAACCTCGATTAAGTTTTCGGCATAAAGTCAATTTTGGGGTCTTCGACATCTATCTGACAAAGACGATCAGCTTCCGAGAGCAGTCGGAGAACTACCTGCTAGTGCGGGCCACCGACAACGGCGCTCCCTCGCTGAGCAGCACCGCCAATGTGCACGTTTTTGTCGCCGTACCGGACAACTCGCCGCCCAAGTTTGAGCAGGACAACTACTTTGTGGACGCCCGAGAGGACGAGAAGGTGGGCACGGTCACTTTCTCGATGAGGATGGTCAGCCGGTTGACGACCTTCTTTGAGATAGTGAGCAGCAACAAAGACGGCGCCTTCGCCATCAACGTCAACAACGGCGAGGTGTACCTGCGAAAGGGGCTCGACTACGAGCGCCCGCGCAACTACACGCTGACGGTGTCGGCGGCGTCGCTTTTCGGCGTCAAGGACCGGGCGAAGATCTTCGTCAGCGTCCTGAACGTCAACGACAACGCCCCCTACTGGCAGGAGGCCGTCTTCGAGGGGCAGCTCTACGAGACGATGCCCGTCAACAGTATCGTCCTCACGGAGGAGGGCGCCGCCCTGGTGGTGCGCGCCTACGACAACGATTCGATGCACAACGCCCTGCTCGCCTACTCGATCGTGGAGGAGAATGCGCGGAGGTACTTTTCAGTTGAGCCGCGCACCGGCGCCGTGTCGCTCATTCAGCGGCTCGACTTTGAGAAGGTGCAGGAGTTCACCTTCTCGGTGGCAGTGGCCGACCACGGGCTGCCCAGTCTGAAGGCGGTCAGCAGTGCGCTGGTGCGCGTCCGCCTGCTGCCCGTCAACGACTGTCCGCCGGTGTTCACGCTGAACAAATACTACTCCGCCAGTCTCCTCCTCCTCCTGCCCACCTACCAGAACGTCATTCTGACCAGTGTGACTGTGACCTAAGGCCGGAGAACAGCGGCGAGCCGCAACTGCTGCACTACAACATCAGCGAGGCTTCACTGCAAGGTTGCCACTTTGCCATCAACAGCACCAGCGGACAGATCACCACCGCCACCGACCAATTTGAGGCGGCCAACTGCACCTTCGAGGTGACCGCCTTCGACGGGAAGCACACCTTCACAGCAAAGGTGTTTGTGCATGCGAAGCCGCTGCCGAGGAGTTCACTGCGCTTCCGCCGCGACCGCTACTACGGAACCATCACTGAGAACAGCTCGCTCATCAAAACGGTAGTGATGCCGGGCATTGAGGGAAATAAACTGCACGAGCACTTGCTCTTTTGCATCATGAACCCCACAGAGCACTTTCGCATTGCCCGCACCTCGGGAGCGATGTCACCGTCAGTGAGGCCCATGCCGCCATGGTGCCCTTTGTCACCATCAAGGCGGAGAGTCCCAGTAGGCGGCAGATGTTCTACAACATTGAACAAGGGAACAAGAATGAGGAGTTTGCGCTGGATTTCAGTACGGGTAAATGACAGCAAAAAGAGGTTTCAATTTAACTGGTTTTTTTGAGAAAAGAAAAGGAAAAGGAAAATCAGAGCACTAAATTCAATTAGCACAGCAGCAGACATATTCATTTCAATATAGCAAGTAAAAGAGAGAAAAAGGAAAAGAGAACTTAACAAGGGGAAAATTAAATAAAGTTCTCAGATCAGGCACTGAAAGAATGAAAAAACACAAGAAAAACTCACATTAGCATAAAAACTGTCTTGCAGTGTTCATCGACAAATGCAAACTTGCCGCAAAACCGCTCACTGTAGTGCATCATTAATTTCCGCGCTGGCCATTTTTAGGGCTTGACCGCAGTCCTGATCGCTTCTTAAACTCTTGGCCATTGTTTCTTCCGCGAGCAGCACGTCTGTTCCGCCCTCTGACCGGTGGCGCGGCATTCTCCACTTCAACATTTTCGTTTGGAGCGTCATTCGCTGCCACCACTAGGGCTACATTGTTCTCTCGCCCTTCGATTTCATTGTGTTGAACCACTGCTTTAGAGTGATCGTCTCCAGCTGCCGGAAGAGGACGTGGTAGAGGCCGTTGGGGGTGCTGTCCTTCTTGCGGATAATTTGTTGAATTGATATTTTTGCCAGATTTTGATGGCGCACTTTTTGATCTGGGCTTTACCGGTCTAGCCAGCCAGGCAGAAAGTTCTGCGCCACCTTCGGCAATTTCGTCAAGCTCCATGAAGCTCCTGTTAGACATATCGCTGCTGTCGTTGTTTCTGTTGTTTCCGTTGTTTGCGTTGTTTTCAGAAGTTCGAACCAGCAAGCTTGACTCACTTAGGCTTTTTCGCTTCAATTCTTCTTTTAGCTTTCTCATTTTTTCTTTTTCAGTTTCAAGCATTACTTCGCTTTCAGTTTTCTTTTCATGGCATAAGAAAAGCTGCTCTTCTAATACTTCAATTAATTTATCCTGAGCTTTAATATCGTTTTCTAGTTCAGTAATACGTAAACGCGTTTCTTTCAACTTTGAAGCCTTAGTATCCATGGTAAAGACTAGAAACAAATAAAAAAGCAAAAAAGGAAAAGTATAGTTATGGAGTAATAAATAAATTCTCATTAGAAATGATATTGTCCACAACTGGACAGTTGTCTCAGTGACTTTCTCTTCGACTATTCATTTTTATGACCTGCAGTGCTTTACATCAGCAGCAAAATGCTTCATTTGATATAGGACTAGAGAAGGAGATGGAAGAAGACAGCAAACAAACCAACAAAATATGGTTGCCATGTGCTGAGACAAACACAAACAAAAGCACAAAAGAAAGACTGGTTTGCTCAGCAACAGTAAGAAGTCAAGGGTCATGCTATTTGCAATTTTGTAATTGTTCAGTTAAACGAGGCAGCAGAAAGTAGAGCTGAGACCACTTTTGCTGCTGCTTTTGCAAAGTCAGTCAAAAGTCATGTAGAAAGGAACAATGAGTGCCAGCAAGCTGATTGCTCATAAATTGTCAATTGTTAAAATATTGCAAAAAACCATTTGCATTTCTGCATTCTGATTGCACTTGGATGCGCTAACGCAAAAATTTGCTATTGCATTTATCCATCAATCAGGTATCTTAATGGATGCCGATTCTGGGAATTTGTGCCCTATGCTATGATTTTTTAAAAATATATCTGCAAGCTGCCTAACGCTCATTGTGTTTTGGTGTTTGTGACAAGTTTGTTGGTGAGTTGAAGACATAATTTTTTTAGCACTAACGTCCTGACACGACATGGTGCCTTATAAAACTGCTGCCAGTGAGTGAGCCAGGCAAAACCAAAATGAATGACTGGCAGAGAGCAAGAAAGAAAGACAAGTCAGGCCTGCCACAAACATTCCCAACCATTTGCTCAGTGCCATGTGACAGGAAGGAAGTGTTACAAAGTAAACACCAGATCAGACGCCACTTGGGCACCACATTCACAGCAGCACTGCAGCTAATAAATGAGATCAGTTTAGAGAACACAGCTAGGGCTGACACAAGACACATTCAGAACGAACAGGACCAACACGGCACTGAACACAGCAATGAAAACCATTCTGTGTTAGTGCAAAACAAATTGCACTTTAAAAAACTCCTAATTTGCTCAAAATTTGATCAAAATGGAAGCAGATGCACAAAAGAAAGAGAGAGAGAGAAAGAGAAAGCGAGAGAGAAAACGGTCATCAGCATCAGTAAAAGTAATTTAGTGTGGTCTCGTGGAGCAGTTCACTGAAAGAGAGAGAGAGAGAGAGAGAGAGAGAGAGAGAGAGAGAGAGAGAGAGAGAGCGGTGAGAGTATAGCGCTAAGGAAATGGAAAACCAAATCCAATTAAAACGCCAGAGTTGTCAGTGACAGTCTACCGTTATCAGTGAAAAATTTTAAATTGTGAAAAATGAAAATGGTCAGGACGGACAAGACACAACAGACACATTAAGCCATTATGAGAAAAAAAAGAAAAAGAGAAATAGAGCCAGTACTGCTTATGTAAACGCATTAGAAAAACCAAACTGAGCGAATTAAATCAGTTAGAGATAGACCCGAAAAGAAGGATGGAGAGGGACGAGCTGGCTAATCGCCCAAGCGCGCTGGCGTTTGTGAGCAAACAAATCAATAATCGTTTCCAGGGATCTGATGAACTGGAACACTAGTCCTTCACTGGTCGTTGCCATAGTCGGCCGATGTCAGTGAAAGATAAAAAGACAGCGACACTGTGAAAGTAAGGGAGCAAAAATGAAGTGAGCGATGGCTACACGTCGTCCACTTACTCTTAACTGGCAAAGACAACTAGTTATTTTTAGAACTGCAACATTTTTAACGGCAGTTCAAAGAAAAGCACAAACAAGAAAGGCATTAACGAAAGATTCATTAACGCAAGAAAGTCTGTGAGTTAACAGGAAAGCTGCGTTTTACACATTTGTCAGGTGTTTTTGGACACAGGAAAAAACTCACACAACTGATTGCAAACATACAACGCACACAACTGCAAAGGCAACAACAGCAAAACACACACAGCTAAAACGGCAGCATCAACAGAAGATGCAACAGCTGCCGCATCAACAATCAACCACTCACACACACACACACACACACACAGGAAAAGCAGTAGCAGTAGTAGCAGCGGCAGCAACAAAAAAAACTGTGACCGCTGCATCAGCACACACACACACACACACAGTCAGGTGCAGTTGTAGCGCGGTAGTAGGAGCAACACACAGACAATAGCCGCATCGGCAGACGATGTGACAATGACCGCATCTTCAGCACACGCACGCGCACACACAACAGCAGCAGTTTGCAAAAACAAACAAAGCTGAGTTGAGATGGGCGTGTACAACAGAAAAGCTAGCAAAGAATTGAAAACACTAGACAAAACACAAACGCTAAAAGGTAGACAGACATTTTGAGAAAAAGCACAGAGAAATAGAAACTCAAAGCAAAAGCGGTGGACAGTTAATGCTGCACAGAAAAAATGCACTGACAACAGCCGACAACTTTTTGAGTGGCTAAACATCAAACTCAAAACAAAAAGTACTTACAACGGATCTCTTGAAACAGCAGAAGAGGAGGACAGCAGCAACAGCCGAACCAGTACCAGCAACGGCAGTGAAAAGGGGAAGCAGAAAGAGCCAGAGAGAAAGAAAGAGACAGAGAGAAAGAAAGAGCCAGAGAGAAAGAAAGGATAGAAAGAAAGAGAGCTTGATAGCCTGACTCGCAGTGAAGCTAAGGGGCAGCAGCAGTAGTGCACAAGCACACACACAAAGCGCGTAAACCGGTTTAGCAGCTGCTGTTCTGTTTTGTTTTCAGACAGAGGCAGTCTCCGGAGAGAGACTTGCCCAGTTGTTCACACGCTACACCGCTAAAGGAGACATGCTGGCAGACTATAAACTGATGATGAAAATAACAATAGACAAGGAACTGCACCATTTTCCCCTCCAGTGCACTCAGGTTGGCCTTTGTGTAGATGTACCCCTTATCGGCAGAGATCTCAAAATAGTCGGTGATCACCGCTGCTAGCACTGGCACTGGCACTGGACTGTTAGTTTTTTTGGAGTATTTGTCTGATAAAATGTTGTAGAATTGTGCTGACATAACATTGCCAATAACTAGTTTATGAGTGGCTGGTAAATTTTGTTTATTGTCACTTTATTTACTCAGTTTGCATATTGGAAAAGGCTTTATCAAAAGTTAAAACAGTGTTTTCCTGAAAGCATTGAACACAAACAGTTTAGCAAAAGTTCATTGCAAAAGCTCAACAAAAACAAAACTCACTGGGCGTCATTTGAATTTGAATTTTACTTGGTATTTGTAGGTTTCATCAGTTTAAGTATTTACAATAATAAAATTATTGAGTGATTTTTGTTTAAGTTGGCAGCAAAATCAAACTCACTAAAAATGCAACATCAAAAACGCTTAAAATATTTTGATTTTTTAGGCTCTTTGGCGGCATCAACTGTCAGTTGTTGAAAAGAGGATGAGAAAGGAAATTGCGTTGTACAGCACACAGTACAGCACAGTGACCAGCGCCGTACCACAGTTTGCCTGGTGTGACATCAAATGCACTGAGTCTGTCACCAGTGCTCACACATTGTGCCCCCACACGCACACACCGGCAATAAATAAATCAGCCGAGGTGAAGCAAGTGAATACACTAAACTAACCAGTGTGTGGTTGTGCGTTAGTTGGTTGGAGGAGCCCTCCGCCAAGCACCGATTGCCGTGCACTGATTGCGTGCCGGACAATTACCATTGCGTGCTTCAGTGCTGTGAGTGAGCACTGCGCTAAGCATTGGTAATTATCCTGCCGACATTACTGGCTCGGGACTAGCTTTAGCTGGCCTAACTCTGGGCAGTTTCTAAATTAAAAATTGGTTTATATGAAGGGAGAAAAACAGCTGCGTATTTGCGCTTTAGAAAAAAAGAAAATTATGAGTTTTTGGCAAACAAAGTAATGTAAAGTCTTTTTCATTTGTTTTTTCATCTGGTAAAGCAATTGTTTGCTAATAACGGTCCCAATTGTTTTTGATTCAAAAAAACAGTTTTTCATAAGTATTGGTTGATTGGTTAAAGCAAAAGCAAATTAACCATTAAAATCAATTCACTATATATTAAACAAAAACAAATACGTTTACACTTGAGTTAAAACAACAAAACAAGCATTAAAAGCACAAAAATTTTATCTAAAACCAACTTTAATTATAAATTAGCCTTGTTATCTTTGCAACGCTGAAAGTTGCCTGTTTAAATAAAATGAGAGTGTTTACAGAAAAAGGTATTGTCATCGGTGTAATGATGAACTGATATGGTTTAAATTTGGTCATCATGCGTGTGTGACATTCTAGAAGGTGAACGTCTCATCGACCGGAGGACAGGTGCAGAAGAGGTGCTTATCCCCGTAGGCGTCGTCGATGCGCCCCACCGTCGGCCAGGTCTTCGACTCAGGGGTGATGTACGGGGCGGGGAAGCCCGCTAGCTCACGAGCATAGGGGAGGCTGTAGTCACTGCTGGTGACGACTCGCTGCGTGTGGGGCGCGCTCTTCAGCGGATTGTTCTCCCGCTCGTAGACGCCCCGCTCGATGTCGGCTATCTCCCGGCGGATGGAGAGCATGGCGTGGCAGAAGCGGTCCAGCTCGCCCTTGTCCTCCGACTCGGTCGGCTCGATCATCAGCGTGTTTGCCACCGGAAAGGAGACGGTCGGCGCGTGGAAACCGTAGTCCTGCAGGCGTTTCGCAATGTCCATCGCCTTCACGCCGGAGGTCTTCTTCAGGTCGCGCGTGTCGAGGATGAACTCGTGGGCGACGGTGCCGTTCTTGCGGCGCACAGCACCTTGTAGTGGTCCCGTAGCACCGCCGCCATGTAGTTCGCATTGAGGATGGCGATCTCCGAGGAGTGGCGCAGGCCGCGGGCGCCCATCAGCTTGATGTACGCCCAGCTGATCGGCAGAATGGCCGCAGTGCCCCAGGGGGCGGCGGAGACGGCGCCGAAGATTTTCGGCACTCGACTGACGTCCTCGGCGACGATCGGGTGAGAAGGCAGAAACTTGGACACTGTGGTTGTTGTTGGTTTTGTAGTAGTAGAGGTGGTGGTAGTGAAGATAATAAAAATGATGATGATGATGATTATTGCAGCAAAACAGTGCAAAGATAAACAGACAATTCCAATAGTGGAGAAAAAGAAAAGAAAGAAAGATAATGAGAAAAAGGAAATTATGAAAAAGAAATGAATAAAAATGTTAAACGAGCGGAAAGAAAGCACCCTCCGTTACAAGCCATTTACGGTGCTTCTTGACGGCAATCGGCCCATCCGCCGCCGCCGTGTAGAATGCAGAAGGTCTTGTGGAGGTTGAGGTGGGAGACGTCGCTGCCGTAGTCGCCCGGTCGACAAATGCCCACCTGGGCGTTCATGTTGGCGCCGTCCAGGTACACCTGGGCGCTGCCGCACGAGTGAATCATGTCGCAGATTTTGCGGATGTTCTCGTCGAAGACGCCAAAGGTGGAGGGGTAGGTGACCATCAGACAGGCGATCTGGTTGCAGAACTTGTCCATCTTAAAGAAAAGTGGTAAACAGTTTGGTGTTTTGTTGTAGTTAAAAAGCTCGTTTCTACTTTTTATCAAAACAAACAAACCTTAGCTTTCAGATGAGCCTTATCAATGCTGACTGACATCGATCGTTTCAGCTTAATTTTCAATCAATTGTAGTCTCGGTGTTGAAATGGAAACAAGCAAAACATAAAAAAACTGATGATGTACCGCACAAAGAGCGGAGAAACGATAGAGCGCTGGTGTGTGTATGTCGATAAACGTGTGATAATGAGAGATTAAATGCTGTGCTCTAACAATTAGCGCCTACGTGAGGCGAACAATGAAGAGAGAATATCGGTGTTTGCTGACTAATTAAACTTATTGGCAAAACAACAGCATCATCATCAACAGCAACAACAACAAAAGGTGTTAAATTGACATGTTCATTAAAAAATTGATAATTATCAAAAGTGTGTAGCATCAACAATGACGAGCAGACACGGTGAAATAATACTGTCTGGAAAAGTTCTATTTTAATCAAAACATCTATGTAAACAAAACAAATATGACGTTTACATTTGAGCTCATTAAAAATATTTATTTTTAGGGTCTTGTTGCTAACAAGATTGACAATAACACAAAAACATTCAAATGAAAATTTTGAAAAAATTTCAAAACATAAAGCTTTTTGGAATATTTTTCTTAAACAAGGAAAAGACGGTTTAGCACGTAATCGCTGATGACGTTGTAATTGCGATTCACTTTGTTGAGTCTAGTGTTGTTCAGTATTGCCGTGGTACCAGTGCACACAGTGGCAAACACACAATGCCGACGCAGAGTTAAACTCCGTCAAGTGTCAAACTTGTGTGTGTGTGCGCGTGCTTGCATCGTCTGTTTTCTCTGCACTATGTTTGCAACAAGCAGACGATAATGTGCGACAGTGTTAACTGCTTTGTTATGAAACGACAAACATTTTTGCTCTGCTTTGCAGTCAAATTGACGAAAAAACAGAAGAAGATAGTTAGAAAGAACTGGGGACACTGGCACTGAAAATGACCGTCGATGCAGTGTTTGGCCGCTACTGGTGTCAAGTGAAAGCACATCCAATGACAATTGCGTGCAAACGCGTGTGAGCGCATTGTTGACTCAGTGCTGCAGTGTTGCAGCCTGTGATGGCTGTTTTGTACACTTTTTTCTTTCTTTACTGCCACTACCGAATTGGTACTTTTGGTGCTAGTCTGATTCTTTGCGCCGAATTGGCGAGCTACATGATTTTGTTAGTGGTCCCTCAGCACTGTGGTTTACTGCTAGGGACGGAGTTTTTCCTTTTTGTTTACAGCTGCAAGTTTTGCTTAGCGCAGTGAAAGTAAAATCATGTAGCTTGCCAATTCGGCGCAAAAAATCAGTCTATTTGGTGCCGCACTAGTAAACTGCAACACAACAGCTGTAGCAGCAACCTCAGCCTTAGCATCAACGACTGAACCACTTGACTGTTGCAAATCGACAGCAGTGCCACTGCCAACAGGTAGGGAATACGCAAAGGGAGAAAGGGAAACACCAAGAGAGGCTCCGAGAGCTACAACAATACAAACAAACAATCAACCATCGATGGGTGTGTGTGTGTGCTTGGGTGAAGAGGCGGAGGAAGCAGAAGATGTTGCAATACGGCCAACAAAAGTGGCCGATGGAGGATTCTGTCTTTGCAGTGTTTTGATGCAGAATAGTAGTAGTGGTGATAGTCAGTCAGTAACGACAATAGTCTTCGCCTGAATAGACGATTTGTGTGATATTTAAATTTAGAACAGTACCAACAAGAGTGGCGCAAAACAGAAACTTTGGCTGATCGACTGTAGACTTTACTTGACTTGATTCAAATATCTGCTGCTCTGCCGTCAATTGCCGCTTCTCTGCTTTACTGGATGGTGATCATTTGGTTGGGTTAAAAATAAAATGAACACTTTTGTGTGTTAGAGTTTTTCTGTCTTTGTTTGCATAGAAAAAATTAATTAAGCAAAGTAAGTTCACCCTGCGTAAAATATGATGTTTGTAAGCGTAATGGTATGGCGACACTTTACAGCTACATAAAATACTGTGTTAGGTGATAGCAGAATGTTCAATTTTCTCCCTGATCCGGCTGTAGTTGTAGTAATCTGACTGAACTTGCATTTACTCTAAAGTAAAGTAGTTGTTTGCCACACACAAGAGGGCATTCATTTTTCTCATTGTTATTTTTGGCACAAAAAAGAAAGTGTGAAAAGCACATTGATGTCTTATTCTAGTGATCAACTGTCATTAAAAAAAAGCAACATAAATAACAACTGTTCTCTGTTCACAAAACCGTTATGAAAAGTTTGCGTTGCTTCTGTTGTTGTTGATTAATTGACCATTTAGTAAATGTATTGACGTTAATGATATTTACAGTGGCAAGATATAAACATCAATTGCACTTTATCAACCGATGAAGACAACAAAGTGATTGGAAAAAACAAACACGTTGACTGGTAGCAACTAAAACGACAACTGATGTAATGCAGTCATATGCACTTCAGTGGTGAACACAAAAACAAAAAAATGACAAAAAATTGGTTTAATATTTTATAATGCAATAACACAAATCGCAAAACTGCTTGAGCACCAAAAAAATCTAATCGCACAAAATGAATCTTTTCAGTTTGAATAAAAATCATTGTTTCATGTTCTGGTTTATATAATCAGAGCTAGAATTGAGTGGTAAAACAACATTATGACAAAAATTTTTTGTAATGCATCTGTTTTATGTAGAAAAACTCACAAAGTAAATGAATAACACAAACAGAAATTGGCAATTGGCGGTTGACCTACCATCAAAGCAAATGACAGCAAATGAAAATTTATTTGATAAGTAATGACAGTCAACCGCAAACTGCATCAAAAACTGAAACTTTCTTTAATACATTTTTTCTTATTACTGGGTTTACGGAAAAGTGTAATAACACTTGTTTACATAGTTTGCTTTGGCAATAAACAACAATAAACAATACAAAATTATTATTATTTAGCAGAAGAAAGATGTTCAGAGTGTTAAACACGGTTAATTTGATTGAAATGAAACTATGTTTTTAAACTATAACTTGCTAGTTTTGTTTTTATATAATGCAAAAACTGAAACGATTTGTTTGTTTATGGTTACACAAACAGCTAAACATAACTGCACACAATTAGCTTTAAGTTGCCAAAGAGGTTTATTCAGAGGGTTCTTATATCGACAAACAACGGAAACTTTGAACTTGTCAACAGCACTACCGCTTGAACTTTGTATCTACAAAAATTGCACTGAATAAAGCAAAATTCCTTTCAAGACAATGACTCAATGTTCAAACAAAGTTTTTGGGTTAGTTTTCAGGCAACTCAAAAACAATGCTATTTCATGTCAATAACCAAGTAATGGCAATTAGCAAAGTTGCTGTAAACAAACAAACACAACAATTGATTGACAAAACAGCAAACAAAAACTTTATGTTTTAGTTAAAAAACTGAAACTGATTAGTTAAACTAGTTTGAGAATTAGCTCAAAATGACAACTTTATCAAAACTAAGCATTTAAAAAACATGCATTTTCTAATTGTCTAGTTTGTAACAAAAAGATAAGTTTGTCAGTTAAAACGTGTTGTTGTTTGTGTTTGAAAAGTAAACTGTAAGCCTATTAAAATTGCGCAAAACTACTTTCAAGTAAACGACAAAAGGTGCAAAAACCGGCTGTTTTATTGTGAAAGTGTTTTTTGGTAACGTTTGTTTTGGATGCTCTTCTCTTCTCATCAGTTTTGCTTTCTGTGAAGCAGCGTGTGAGTCCAGAGAGAACCAGAAAGATTTGGGTTGATCTGATTGGCTAATCGCTCGCTCGCTCGGTGTTGTGATGCGCAGGCGCACCCGTCCGCCTCTCGCAAGCGCGCTCGCCGCTGTCTCTGCTTCAGTTGCCGTCGCTGACAAAATAGAACCCGAAACCGATTTCTGTCAGCTCGCTCAGTTCTATTTCTCTCGCCGACGCCGACGCGTCCTTGACCTTTCTGATAACTATCTTCACCTTTGTCAAGTTTAATTACTCACTTGACACTGCTGACAAGTTTGAAAATGTCTTCAGATAACGATGGCCAGGAGGCCACCAGTTCTCAGGCAACGTCGCCTAACTCTGATAACTACCGTTTCTCAGTCAACAGTTTGCCAGCTACTTTTCGACCGGTGTTTTCTTCTAACATTGAGTACTTTAATGAAGTCCAAACGAAACTCTTTGATTTGTTGATTCATGAGGATAAAAGTTTGGGTAAGTACTACTTTATTGTGACTATTAACTTTTATTAAAGTTGTGGTTTGCTTTTTACAGCTGTTCGCGCTCCCACTGGTTCTGGCAAAACAGTTTTGCTTGAAATGGCAATTGTTCGCGAACTAATGAAAATGGACTGTGGTTTATCTGAGCAAACCTCTTTCAAAGACCTGCACATTCTCTATTTAGCTCCTCTTGAAACGATTGTTGAGGAAAAATGCAATGATTGGCACAACAAGTTTTCCTCGTTTGGATTAAAATGTTTCGCTTTAACCGGTGACACCGAGTTTGACGACTACAATTCTGTCCAAGTCACCTCTTACGCTAATATAAACATCATACTCGCAACTCCCGAGAAGTTTGATCACGTCATTCGAACTGATCCCCGAAGTCGAAAGTTTTTGCAAGTTCTCAAGTTAATCTTGATTGACGAAGTTCACATGCTTTTGGATCAACAGCAAAGTAACTGATTGTTTGATTCAATTGATGTTTTTTATCAATTACTATTTTTAAATTTCAGAAATTGTCCTCAAAGAAACAATTGCACAAGTCAAAGCTTTACGATCAAAGCACAGTTCTTCATCACGTAATGATGTAAACGTTTTGTTTTTCAGTTGTTAACGAATTGTTTCACATTTCAGAGTTGTGCTTGTCGCCACTGAGATTTATCGCTATTTCTGCCACTGTTCCCAACGTTAATGACGCCGCTGTAAGAATTAACGGTTCTTCGGACATTACAAATCTCAAAGATTTGCGACCATTAGAAAAATTTGAGCAAGTCGTTTTGGGATATGACCCTAATCCATCAGCTTTTTCGGAGCACAATTTTGACATTCAGCTGACTAACCACTTGGAAACAGTCATTTGTGCTCACTCGGACTCCAAGCCTGTAATTGTGTTCTCTTCAACTCGAAAATCTGTTGAGCTTACAGCAAAAACATTAACGTTTTTAAAAGAAACCTACTTCTTCAGCGACAGCCACCGTAAAGAGTACTTCAGAGAAATTTCTTTGCTCATAAATGCAAGCTTTGATACTTCAAGTGGTTTCATTAACGACAGCGAAGGTTATTTTAAAAACGTTGATCTGAAAACGTGCTTGGCTTCTGGTGTTGGCTTCTACCACTCGGGCATGGATCCTGCCGACCGTCGTTTGCTGGAAAAATTGTTTGCCAAGTCGCTTATTCCAGTTTTGGTTTCAACTTCATCATTGGCAATGGAATCGAACTTGTCTGCTCATGTGGTCATCATTAAGAACACGGTGCAATTTTTAGATGGAAGAAAGACGGTTGAGTACAATTCGGCTCAATTTTTGCAAATGATTGGTAAAAAATTGGCAATTGGCATTCTGAGTTTAAATTGTGCTATAATTTGATTTGATTTGATTTAATTTTTTAGAATGTGTTAAGCGTCCTCAATTTGGCATCACTACTAAGGCAGTAATAATGACACAAGAAAGCAAAAAAACGTTTTACAAAATGGTTTTTAACTGTGATGGAGCTACCTTTAAGTCTACTGAACTGCTCTTCAAAATGCTCAATGAGGGATTTAATTTGGAAATGTTTCTAGAAAAACTGAGTGAATGCCTAGCTTTGTCAAGTGATATCATCCTTCGTGTGTCAGAAAAAAAGTTCCTTAACGAGTACAGCAAAAATCTGCGTTTCAAGTCAAAAGACAAGATAAAAAACAGTTCGATGAAAATTAACTGTCTTCTTCAGGTAAGTGTAATTAATAGTTTTAAAATGTATTTATAATATTATTCTTTTCAGGCTACATTTGAGTCTATTCAAATTGATAGCACTTTAACTCAAGATTCGTCTAATCTGGTTTGCCGTGGCCAGCAAATTACCAAGTGCTTTGTTGAAGTTTGTCTGTATTTGTTTAGCTTGCCCAAATATTCAAGCTTAGCAGAAAGGTTTTTCTGTCAAGAGTTGCACTTTGAAACAATTATCTCTGCAGTTTTGTTGTCAAAATCTTTTGCCGCTCAAATTTGGCACGATTCTAAATTTGTTTCAAAGCAGTTTTCTAAAGTTGGGCCAGTGCTAAGTCGCACTCTAGTGGAAAAAGGATACGACTCATTTGAGAAGATCATAAGTGAAAAACCTCGTAACATTGAGCTTTGCCTTCAACAAAAAAGACCATTCGGATCGAATCTACAAAAAGAGGTAAGCAACCGTTGCTTTTGTTTACTTACTTTACAGCTATTTACAAACTTTTTTGTGCAGATAAAATCGTTGCCAAAATACTCTTTGCATTTGGCAAAATCTGATCTTTCATGCGATTTCAAGTTTTTGGCCAATCAACCTATTCACTCTTTGTCTCAAGTTTGTCTTGACTTGTTTTTCAAACAAGGAAACTCTTCTAAACCTTTTCTTAATCCGAAAGAACATTCCTGCATTTTAGTTGTTGGCTGCCAAGAATGCAATCATCTACTTTCGATTGAGCGAACTAACGATGAAGTTCTAAAATCGCGTGGCGCCATTCTCAAAAACATCATCGTTGTTCAGACGAAGTTTACCTATGTCAATGATTCACCACAGTCAAAATCATCAATGGCTGACTCTCCAGAGTTTGAGTCTCTGTTTGAAATGAGCTCTCAGATGACTAAAGGCAACAAAAAACAGAAAATTTCAATTCCTAAGCCAGCTCCTATAAAGACCAAGATTGAACCGGTAAATGTTGCTCAAATCAAGCGAGAAGACACTGCAGAGTTTTCAAATTTTGTCAAGGAAATGACCATTGCCCAAACTGAAGAGTTTGTAAGTCCTCTAAATCAGTATATTTTCCACTACACCTACGGCAACCACCAGCGTCACACTATTCAAGCCATGTTTGTTTCTGAGTCTTTTGTTGGCCTTGACGTTGAGGCCAAACTAGCGTTGACCTTCAGCACCACTGTTTATCCTCAGCCGGTACTATCACGATTTAATCGACTACACTGATTTTACTGTTGACACACTTTGTTTTTTTATTTCCATACACAAAACTTTTACACTGCCAGTCCGTACTTTGCCAAGAAAGCCAATAAGTAGGCAAATTTTGTTTTTCATTTCATTCCAACTATACTACTTTTTTCCATTGTTAACTTTTTATCATTATCATTTTTTCCAACTTTTTCCACTGAACTACAATTTTTGAAAACACTTTATTCACTGACATTACCAGTTTACAATAAATTCACTTTTTCGTTTAATACTTTACAGTTCTGAGTTTAGGAACAAATTGCTTTCTAGACTTGAAAAACTTGACAAAAATTTGAAAAACATACTGGTTTCTTAAAGTTTCCACTTTTTCCACTTGTTTCTTCAGTCAGCAGGCGTAAAAGGGGGTGGGTCATTCACACAAACGTAACCAAAACAAAAAATCAATCACCAGCGTCACCCTGCGAATAGTTTTCGGTGGCGTGCCGCACTAAATGGCTCATTTGCCAAACGACAGACAAATAGACGGGCAAACTCGTCTGCCTTGGCAGATTAAATTGCAAATTAGACGGTCGATAAATGAGGCGATACTAAACGATGACAATAATAATAAAACCGTAAAGAGGCACAAAAAAGCATGTTCTCTAAACTGAACTGCAACTTTTGCAGTTTTTATAACACACAAACTGACAAATGAACTAAACAATAAATGTAACTTCTTATTTGAAATTTTTTTCATTTTGATTCTGCAAAACTGATTTTTCTGCCATTGCGTTCAATAGTGCACTTTTGGTTTTCCAAACTAAACTCAAAAAAATTTTAAAGTGATAAACGAAAAATTGTATTTATTGTAAACTGTTAATGTCAGTAAGTGAAGTATTTACAAAAATTGTAGTTTAGTGGAAAAGGTTCAAAAAGATGATAATGATAAATGTAAAGTTAACAATGGAAAAAAGTTGTGTAGTTAGAATGAAATGAAAAACAAAGTTTGCCTACTTATTGGCTTTCTTGGCAAAATACGGACTGGCAGTGTACTCCTGAGAGGGCAACACACGAGTGGGAAAGTAGTTGCGACGATCTCGTTGACTTTTTTGTGTTGAGTAGATGTAGCTAGCTGATTCATACTGACTGCCATTGTCAACTTGGCTTACTTCCGATGGAGTACTCGGCACTTGGGCAGAAGAAATGTCACTAGCAATGTTTATTTCGCTTTTCACCGATATCACTTCATTAGTGTTGTCGCTTTCGTCCTCATCAGTAATAAAAATTGTGTCATTCAGAGTGGACACGAGCTCGTGATCGGTCAGGTTGATGGAACTGACGGTACTTGAAAAGGGGTTCACAATTGAGCTTGATGAGCTGGCTAAGCCAATTTGCCTACTTTATTGATGAAACGTAAGCTGTTGTCTTTGCAAATTGAGAGTCTGCTGCAACTGATGTTGAGCTGTCAGCTTTGATATGGATAAACAGTTGTGTGTCTGAAGCTCAAAGCTATTTGGCTCCAACGTCAAGTGCCAACAAAAGACTCAGAAACAATGGCTGAGTTTCGTTGACCTGTGGTTGCGTAGGTGTAGTGAAAGATGAAACTGATGGTTTCGATGTTCAACTTGCTTACTTGAGCAGCGTCGGCATTTGGGCAAAATTCACTTGAAGTGTCTTCTCGCTTGTTTGAGCATACACTTTGACGGGTCGCTTGTCTTTTAGGAAGCTGCATAGGGATGGAAATTTTCTGTCTTGTGATTGCTTTGAGTCCATTCTGAGAGCTCGCATTTAAACTAGAGCAAATCTGAGTCATGTCTTCAATGAGTTTGCACTGTGATGTCGCTTGGATAGGATAAACTTGTGTCTGAAGCAACGATGAGTTTGTCAGTCAAGGCCACAAGCCGACAGACTGGCTTGAAGTGTACCTGTGTTCCTAGTGTAGTGAAGATAATGATTGCTTTGCATGAACACAAATGCCATTGACTGTCTTTTTTACAATTCAGAAGCTTAGAAGTGTCTTCTCGCTTGTTTGAAGACATTGACGGTCAACTTGCTTAGACTGCAAGGATGAATTTCTGCTTTTTGTTGCCTAAAATCTTGAACGCATTAAAAGATCAAACTTTGGGTCAACCAATGATTCTGTGAGATTTGGCAACGGCATTTTGTCTGAACAAAAGTTTTTCAAGATGGCGACACACGAGAACTTCTCATTATCGCTCGAATAAGAGTAATTGATTTGCATGCAAGCAAAACTGCAGATGTTGATTTTCGATAAGGCTGAAGACTTCCTTGTTTATAGAGTCGCGACTTCAATGCATTGAGGCCCAAATTATCGATGAAAGTCACTTTGTGAAACAAATCGTAATTGCCAAATTTATCCAAAAATTTGTACAAAATGCAGACACATCAGTTTCATGTACTCTCTTGTAGAATCGTTTCAAATGTGGATTCGATGGGCAAACTACAATTACGAGATTTTCAGCCAAATTTGATAATCTACCCTGTTTCCACTAGAGTCGAACAGTCATGGCCCAATTTGGAAAGTGTTTGAACAATTTGAATCGTGCCAAATTGTAGCCGAAAAGACTTTGACAAACAAAAACTAATCAATTCTTACAAAGTGCATTCTTCAGGAACTTTTCTTTTAAGCTTGAATACTTGGGCAAACTAAACAAATACAGACAAATTTCAACAAAGCACTTGGTAATTCGCTGGCCACGGCGAACCAGATTAGACGAATCTTGAGTTAAAGTGCTATCAATTTGAATGGACTCAAATGTAGCCTGAAAAGAATAACATTATAAATACATTTTAAAACTATTAATTACACTTACCTGAAGAAGACAGTTAATTTTCATTGAACTGTTTTTTATCTTATCTTTTGACTTGAAACGCAGACTTTTGCTGTACTCGTTAAGGAACTTTTTCTCTGACACACGAAGGATGA
Source organism: Tyrophagus putrescentiae (assembly GCA_024499935.1). Lineage (NCBI taxonomy): Eukaryota > Metazoa > Arthropoda > Arachnida > Sarcoptiformes > Acaridae > Tyrophagus > Tyrophagus putrescentiae. The sequence goes on from JAMZRA010000005.1 coordinate 13,433,707, forward strand.
TATCACTTGACAGCTCTTGGCACTCACTCAGTTTTTCCAAAAGCATTTTTAAATTAAAGCCCTCTTTGAGCATTTTGAAGAGCAGCTCGGTTGATTTGATAGAAATTCCATAGCGAGTAACTATGCGAGCGAGGTGAGTGGGCTCAAAAGAGTTACTTTCCGGCTTCATATTGATAAGACTCAAATTAGCCAATTTGTTGATGTTCTCGTGAGACCAGTTGAAAATGAATGGAAGTGATCCTTTGATGTCTCCTTTGGCAATTGAGCTACCGTAGTAAGAAGGATTGGAAACAATTCGAATGTACATGAATGTAGAGCAGATCCATTCGACGGTCGTCTCGATGCTTGTCACAGTGCGGAGAACAATTTCTATCATTAGTTGCTCAATTAAGGTTAACGGCAAGACACTTTCAATTGCTTTATCAGAGTTCAGAAGCGTGTCGTAAAAGTTCTTCTTGCTTGTCTCCGTCATTATGACTGCTTTTGCAGTGACGTCAAACTGAGAGCGTCCAGCACGACCTTAAAAATTTAAATTGAAGCGAATTAGCACAATCAAAATAAGAATGAATGTATTGTTTTTACCAATCATTTGCAAAACTTGAGCAGAGTCGTATTCAATTGTCTTTCCAGCCAAGTACTGCACGGTATTTTTGATGATGACCATGTGAGCGGGCAAATTGACTCCCATTGCCAATGATGAAGTGGAAACTAAAACTGGAATAAGCGACTTGGCAAACAGTTTTTCTAGCAAACGACGCTCGGCAGGATCCATGCCCGAGTGGTAGAAGCCAACACCAGAAGCCAAGCACGTTTTCAGATCAACGTTTTTAAAGTAGCTCTCGTTGTCGTAAATGAAACCACTTGAAATATCAAAATTAGCATTGATGAGCTTAGAAACTTCGTTGAAGTACTCATCACGGTGGTTGTCGCTGAAGAAGTAGGTTTCATTTGAAGCCGCCAAAACTTTGGCTGTAAACTCAACAGATTTTCGAGTTGAAGAGAACACAATAACAGGCTTGGAGTCCGAGTGAGCACGAATGATGGCCTCCACTTTGTAGGACAACTGAATTTCGAAGCGGTACTCCGAAGCTCGAGCTGAAGGAATAGGGTCATACCCTAAAACGATCTTTTCAAGTTTGACAGGTCGCAAATTTTGGGAAATCGTTACGCCCATTCCGTTTGAGCTGTCAAGCCAAGCAGCAACGTCACTTACGTTGGGAACAGTGGCAGAAATGGCGATGAATCTCAGTGGCGGCAAGACCAACTCTGAAATGTGAAACAATTTGTTAACAGCTTTTAAACAAAACTTTTAAATCATTACGTGATGAAGAATTGTGTTTAGATCGTAGAGCCTTGATTCGCGTAATGGTCGCTTCAAGGACATCTCCTAAAAGTTAAAATTGGAAAATGATAAGAAAAACATCAGAAAAAACAAAACAACTAGTTACCTCGCTGTCGATCAGAAAGTATGTGAACTTCGTCAATCAAGATTAACTTGAGAACTCGCAAAAGCTCTCGACTTCGGGGATCAGTTCGAATAACGTGATCAAACTTCTCAGGTGTAGTGAGTATGATGTTGATGTTAGTGTAAGAGAAAACTTGGACAGAACTGTAGTCGTCAAACTCGGTGTCACCGGTTAAAGCGAAACATTTTAATCCAAACGAGGAAAACTTTTTGTGCCAATCATTGCATTTTTCTTCAACAATCGCTTTAAGAGGAGCTAAGTAGAGAATGTGCAGGTCTTTGAAAGAGGTTTGCGCAGATAAACCACAATCAATTTTCATGAGCTCCCGAACAATTGCCATTTCAAGCAAAACTGTTTTGCCAGAACCAGTGGGAGCGCAAACAGCTGTAAAAAGCAAACCACAACTTTAATAAAAGTTAAAAGTCACAATAAAGTAGTACTTACCCAAACTCTTATCCTCATGAATCAACAAATCAAAAAGTTTCGTTTGGATTTCATTGAAGTACTCAAAATTAGAAGAGAACACCGGTCGAAAAATGGCTGGCAAACTGTCGACTGATAAACGGTAGCTACCAGAGTTGGGCGACGACGCCTGAGTAGTGGTGGCCTCCTGGCCATCGTCAACAAAAGACATTCTTAAACTTGGCAGCAGTGTCAAATGAGTAATTAAATTTGACAAAAGTAAAGATAGTTATCAGAAAGGTCAAGGACGCGTCGGCGTCAACGGGTGAAATAGAACTGAGCGAGCTGACAGAAATCGGTTTCGGGTTCTATTTTGTCAGCGACGGCAACTGAAGCAGAGACAGCGGCGAGCGCGCCTGCGCATCACAACACCGAGCGAGCGAGCGATTAGCCAATCAGATCAACCCAAATCTTTCTGTTTTTTCTAGACTCTCACACTGCTTCACAGAAGGCAAAACTGATGAGAAGAGAAGAGCATTCAAAATAAACGTTACCAAAAAACATTTTCACAATAAAACAGCCGGCTTTTGCATCTTTTGTCGTTTACAGTGGGTGTCCAAGATACACGCATAACGCCTTTTACGACTGGACGGGTTTATTTCTACACAATTTACTAAGTGAAGTCATTTTAGGCTCTCTGCAAAACCCAATTTTTTATTTATTTTATGATCATCGAAATTAAGTTTTAAAGCTTTATCTTGACGTTTTTCAGATTAAAAATAACAAAGATACTAGCAAAGCCAGCATAAACTCAGTTTATGCAATGTACTCTTAAACCAATTTATTATTAAATTCTAATTTTTAATTGATTGTTGTTTGTTACTTTTTTCTCTAAATATCAAATGTCTCTTAATTTAAAATTTAAATTTCAATCTAAACCTTTACATAAACTTTAAACTGAACCTAAACCTAAACCAAAACTAAACTTAAACCTAAATTTAAATTTAAATTTAAAATAAGACATAAACCTAGACCTAGACCTAGACCTAGACCTAGACTTAGACTTAAACCTAGACCTAGATCTAAATCTGTACTTGAAAGCAGTTTTGCACAACTATAATAAACTCTAAAAGTAAACCACCCAAACCGTGAAAAATCTTTTTTTATAAAAAAAATTTTTTTAAAAAGAGTATCCAAATGTAAAATATTTGACCTTTAAACTTGATGTAAGTGGCCCCTGGATTTTGAGAAATCGGGACCCAAAGTTTCCGGTCAGTGTTAGTTTTGCATGCAAAAACGCCATAGACTAGAAGGCTCTATTTTTGGTTGACCAGTGTTTACACCTATGAGTAGACGCACTGGCTATTGACCAATAGGGTTCGTTTTTTAATTTTTGAGTGCTCTTAACCTAGCAAAATTTTATAAACGACCTAACCCAAACCTCAAATGCGAAGAGGCCGCCAAACCAACAAACAAACTTAAAATTGAAAAAAGTTTAGTAAATAAAATAACTCTAACCCAAACTGCAAGGCGGCCGAAGATCGCCGAAATAACGAGTAAACTCCAGTTAAAAGAGTTTAGTGACTAACATAACTTTAACAACAATTGTGATTAATGGACAAAAAGCAAATGCAAAAACCTTTTCGGTAAAGTGAAAGAATTAAAATACCTTTTCCTCTAATTTTTTAAAATTGTTAAAAATCCGCCTAAATGAGGCATTCAGTTGATGAAGTTGTTGCATTGTAGTAGCTAAAAATAAGAGCTCCAGGTTCAAATTATCAACAGCAAATGCGCAACTGGCGACTGTTGTTGCTAAAAATTCTCAAGATTTTCATTACAAAAGAGTGGGTAAAGTTCTACTAAAAAGTTTTGGAAACTGTTATCAAAGCAGATGCAAAATGTAGTACTTAACAATAACTTCACTTGTTGTGACTACAAAAAATAAACACTACATTTTATTAGCTTGACATCCATTTCACAACTTTATTAACCCTCTTTTGTGATTGGAATTCTACAAATGTTTCGCAATTATAATTAGAGTTATGTTAGTCACTAAACTCCTTTAATTGGAGTTTACTTGTTAGTTCGGCGACTTTTAGCAGTCTTGCAGTTTGGGTTAGAGTTATATGTTTTACCAAACTTTGTCAATTGGAGTTGTTTGTTAGCTCTGCGGCCTTCTGCCGCCTCGCAATTGAGGTTAGGTCATTTATAAAATTTTACTAGGTAAGAGCATTCAAAAACGCGAGCACGAATCCTATTGGTCAATAGCCAGTGCGTCTATTAATAGGTGTAAACACCGTTAGTCAACCTAAAATAGAACATCCTGGTCTATGGCGTTTTTGCATGCAAAACTAACACTGACCGGAAACTTTGGGTCCCGATTTCTCAAAATCTAAGGGCCACTTGCATCAAGTTTAAAGGTCAAATATCTTACATTTGAATACTCTTTCAAAAAAAGATTTTTTATAAAAAAAGATTTTCCACGGTTCGGGTGGTTTACTGTTAGCTTAACTGCTTGTTACAAATACAAAAACTAGAAAATGCATGCCCTTTTTAAATGTTGAGTTTTGCTGATGCTATCATTGAAAACTGATTAAAAACTTCTTTTTTGAATCTAAACGTCTAATAAAGATCACTGTAAACCGGGAGGTTGACCGGTAATAAAAATAAGGAACAGTGGTAGTGGTGGTGGTTGGTAAATCGACGCGTTAGAAACAAAATGGTTTTCCTTGTCAAAACGCTGTTCACACTGGGGTCTCAAAAGATAAAGCCTTTCAAGCAGAAGATAAACAGCCACTTGATCTTTTTGTGAGAAAACACAAAAAAACGAAGCTCAACTCAATGCCAGCAATGACAGTAAGAAACTGAAACAGAAAATGACTGCCAACGGTAGTGGTGGTGACATTCCCCCCTGGGATAAACAATGCATTTCCAGAAAATCGTCATCAGCAACAGCAGTTGCAACTGTTTTTTTAAAACAGTCATCTTTGCCTTTCAGGTACAATATTCTTTGAAGTCTATAAAGTTCGACTCCTAACACCTGTTCCTCTGTCCTTACTATTTCAGCAAATCAAGCTGCTCAGCAGTACCACGACCAGTTGGCAATTGCCAACAGAGAAAGAAAAGGTGCTGCCGGTGCTGCTTATGTTTTTGCTCAAGAAAACACTGATGGAATTGATCATCATCAGCAACATCAGCAGCTTTTTGAAAACGGTCATCTTTTCCTTTTAGGTACATTATATTTTCAAAGTCCTTCCAGTCCTTAAACCATGTTTTTTATCTTTACTACTTTAGCATATGAATCTGCTCAGCAGTACGGCCACCAGTTGCCAATTGCCAATAGAGAAGAAGAAGGAGGTGGTGTTGTCAGTACTGTTTCTGCTTCTGTTTCAGTTCCGGTAATGTCCACTGCCAATGGTACTAGTAATCACCACCACCAGCAGCAGCAGCAGAGGCAGCATCACCCAAAAGAACACCAATGCGCCCAGTGCCTGAAAGTGTACACTCATCCGGAGGGCCTAGCTCTACATGTTTGCACTATTCACTAGGACCAGTGGCCGTACCAGTGCACCGAGTGCGGCCACCCGTTCCCGCACAAGCGCAGCCTGAAGGTGCACACCCGCCTGCACACCGGCGAGCGGCCGCACCGGTGCGACGGCTGCGGCCGGGCCTTCACCCAGAAGGGCCACCTCACCGCCCACCTCTGCCTTCAGCCGCGGGAGATGGCCTACCGGTGCGCCCACTGCCCAATGCAGTTCGGCTTTGCGTACCGCCTGAAGCTGCATCAGCGCGTTCATCTTAGGCCGCCGGAACATGTGCCCGCCGCTGCTGGGGAAGTGCTGGATGAGCAGTAACAGCAGCAACCAGCACTAGCACCAACTGATTCGGAAGAAGTTTTTGGTCAGTAGGAAACTGAACCAACCAAACTACGGAAGAACGAAGCAGCTCTTTTCGCCAATATATCGTGTTTCTCTCTCTCTCTCTCTCTCTCTCTTTCTTCATTTTTTCTGGAGATGACATGTTTTTTGGTGTGTTTTTTCTGTGTAAACAAAAAATTATTAGTTTTTTACCGAAATAAACACTTAAAAAAGTTTTACTTGCCCGCTCAAAATAAAAGAAACTGCTTTCAAAACAAAGTGAGTGCCCCTTTCTCTCGTGCCAAAACAAACTCGCCACGCTAGTTTGTAGTTGCAATGCTTCCATCTAGTGTGACACTTTCTAGTAGTGTTGAATTTTTGAAACATAACTTTACTGGGGTAACTTTTAATTAAACTTTTTACCAATTTATTAAAATCAAATAAATTGTCATTAGCTTGTCAAACAACTTTGAGTACTAAAAACAAACAAAACCCACAAATCTTTAGAGAATGTTAAAATTGCTTTTTTTATCAATAAAAATCTGTTTATTTAGTTGTACCGTTATACCGACAAGCTAATCACACACCACTCGTCTAACCATGAACAATGTTGGACTTGTACTTCAGCCCACCGGTAGTTCCCGTGGCGCCCAGCTCCAGGGCGCAGTAGTAGACGATGTTGTTGGAGAAGCGGCGGTCGATGGTCACCTCGAAGACGGGAAAGGTGAAGCGGCGCCCGTGGACGGTCACCTCGGGCTGGGTGCTGTCGGGAATGAACTCCTCCTCGGCGTTCAGTCGGACGTGGTAGGTGCCCAGGTGGTACTGGCGAGAGTCGGCGGCGGAGTTGGCGTCGCCATTGTAGAAGACCACCCTGTACTCGCTCACCCTGCTCGGGCTGAAGTTGTCCAGCGTGCAGGTGGCGGTGATGGGCGTCAGGCCGCGGGCAGAGAGCGCAAAGCTGACCGAGGGCTGCACGGAGAGGACGTTACTGGGGTGGGTCAGCACCGGGACGTGCGACTGCTCCACCAGCTCGCACCAGTAGAGCTCGTAGGCGGTCAGGTTCGCCTTGGGCTGGAAGTTGACCTCAAAGCGAGGCAGCGAGTAGTAGCGGCCTGAATGCGCCTCGGCGTCCAGGAACTTGCCAGCGCTGAAGAGGATGCTGTGGTGGTTGTGGTTGATGGCTGAATAAGAACAGGGGTGTAAAGGTTTTGAAGATTAATTAGCTTGGGTTTTTTGATAAAAACTGTAAGCTAGGATAGTCTTGGTTTTGCCTACTTACCGACGACGTCGTGCGTTCCAATGAGGCTTCGGCCGGTGGTGGTCGAGTGGCCTCGGTAGAAGGCGACCGAGTAGTTGGCCGAGCCCGGGTAGTAGTTGGAGATGTCACAGCTGAGGGTGACCGGGTGCAGCGGCTGAATGGCCGCCGGGGTGGCGTGAAAGTTGACCGTGATGGAGAGTGTTCCGCTGGCCAGCAGGAAGACACTGCAGAGAAGGTAGATGGGAGACATTTTGCAAACTAAAACTTTTTTAGCTTTTTGTTTTTGGGTTTTTTTCAGCTTTCAGGTTTCTGATGCTGAACCGGTAGTTTGGGTGATCCTTTTATACTAAAAATTTGCAAGTTATCAAATAATTATTGTCATCAGCGGTGTTATAGTAGTCGGTATTGCCAAATAAAAGTTTATCATTTTGTAAATAATAAATAAAGGTGATGCTGTACTTATCATCATCATTTGATGCAATGCTCAAGTCTTTTACATTGAAAACACTTGTTCTAAATGTGTCCAAGTTGGCTTCAAGTTGGCCAAACGATTGCACAGCCACTTGCCAGCACTCACACTTAACCGTAACAAGGTTGAATATTATTTTTCCAAAACGTTTTTGGGATAATAATCAACTTAAAGATTTTATTGAATAAGAGCAGTTAACTTTAGGGGAGGTCATTTGTAATTGATTTGTGACCTAAACAGTGGTAATGAACATAAAAAAATTAAGATGATGAAAATGCTCTAAATTGATGAAATGGCATAGCTACCTGATTTCAGTTTTTCATGCAATCGGTTTTAATTAATAACCACAAACGTTTGGCTAACATAAAACTGGTGTCAATCCTCTTCTACTCGTCCCAAATTATCACCTTTTGTGCCCACTGCTATTCTCTGCCACCTAAATTTTAGCTATCTTAAGTGTTTATCGTATGATGAACATGTGTTAAATTAAAAGTTTGTTCATTGTGTATTAGTGTTTGATAAACGCAACTTTTGGAGTACGGCCAATCACTACTTTTGGTTATCGACCACACACATGCGGTGTTGCACAAATTTTTAAAAATTTTTTAAATGATTACATAGTTTTATTGTTTGAAATTTTTAACGTTGTGCGTTGATCATTGAAATTTTAGTAGTGGTGGCAGTAATTCACTGCGTAAAACTTCATTTTATTAAAACACAAGCTAATAAAGGCACTACTATGAAACACAATACCTTTTTTAGTAATTTGGGAGCGCAATAAAACTTAAATATTGCTTTATAAATTTTAAACTAGTCAGCAAAAGTTTGAACACCATTCTACGCAAGTTTTAATTTAAAATGTTCAATAATTTTACCCTTTTAACTTTTTTTTTTGCGTTTCGACTACTCATAATTAAAAGAGCCAAGGGAGCATACTCTGCGGTGTAATCACTACCATTAGCTTTAGTTCCTCTTTATTCTCAATAATGAAACGACTAAATAAAACTGACTACCCCTCTCTTTTCTCTTCAAATAAGCCACATAATACGATTTATGGACTGGGCCCCTCGACTGCCAACAGAGTGAAACCAAAATAAAGTGAAAAAGTGAGTGAGGAAAAAGGGGAGTGAACAATTAGCCTTCGCTGAAATAAAAAAAATGCATATTGCTCACTTCAGCTGCCTGAACAAAATGGTGGTTACCACACACAAGACACCAAGAAGCACCACTATTAAACTGTCCCCTTTCAACTGTCGACCCTTTTTCCGAGCACGACGACTATTGGAATGAATCAGCAAAAGAGTTCTGTTCACTAAATTCTGCCAAAAAAGAATAAAAGGAGGAGGAAGATTTGCAAATGTAAATTACTACTAGCCCCTGCACACACACACACACACACACACTGACAAATAGGCACTAATTGCCAGTGCTGTTTCCTGTCTCTTTCAAATAAGCTCTTCCAAAGCAAAGCTTTCCTACTACTGTTCCAAACTGCTGCTAAACGATAAAAAAGGGGGAGGGTGAGTTTAGCAATGAATGCAGTGAATAAATGAATGAATGGCCTTTTAGTGATGATGGTGGCACTGAGCTGTTCGGCGAATGCATTGCCATTGCCATCACCATCACCATCACCATCACCCCATCATCTTTGTCTGTCGTCACCACCACCACCAACACCAACACTCAGTCTGTGCCTGTTTGACTTTTGGCTGGCTCTGGTCGTTAATCTTCTCTGCTTCAAATGTGCGGCCCCTTTGCCAACATTTTTCTCCTCTTTTTCTCTCTCTCTTTTCATTTTTCGGCGCCCTAAATGGCCCATTGAACCTATTGTCTATTGTTTGGCTGTGTCTGTGTCTCTGTGTGTGTGTGTTTGCTAGCCCTGCTCTAACACTTTAAAATGAGAGAGAAAGAGGCATTTTGCCGCCGCCACCAACTGACTTGCTGGCCTGCATTTTCCGAGAAGTCGACCAGGCATTTATGAGCTTAACCTAATAGCACGAGTTGGCGGCATTTCTTCTTGAAATAATATAATTTAAGGGCATTTTGGGTGAACTGCTGTTTTTACTGCAGACTACTTCTCAACCACTTTCACACTACTTCATTCTGACTTTCCTTCTCTGGTTTTTTCCTGCTAACTGTCAAGTTACTTGAACACTAGCTGCTGCTGCTGCTAAACTAATTACTGCTGGTGCTAATCTGGGCAGCTTTGATTGCAGCCAGCCAGCAGCCACTAAATTAAGACACTTTTAGTCTGAAAAAGAGCTTGATCTAGTGGCAGTCATTCACTGACAGCAGCTAACACTGGTCATCATAACTTTTCCTTCTTTCTTTCTGCTCTTGAATTCTTTATCGTCGTTGTCCTGTCCCGACTTCTTGAGGCTCCACCACTACTGTCATTATAATTATTATCAGCAACTGCAGCAGCAACACTACAGGAGTTATCCACTCTCAATGGCACTGCTAAATCATTCTGCAGACATTCGAGTTTGCAGACTATTTCCTAGTGCTGTCCCTCTTTTTAGTTTAACTGCTGCTGTTGCTGCTGAAACACTTCTGTTTGACTGTGCACGTGTCCACGCAGTTAATGAGAAAAAGAAAGAAAGAAAAAGAGAGAGAGAGAAAGAAAGAGAGAGAGAGAGAGAGAGAGAGAGAGAGAGAGAGAGCAGTGCTCGTTTCCATTTTGTGGGGTTTCAGGAACAGCAGCAGCAGCAGCAACATGAGTCAGTCAGTCAGTCAGCTTTTGCTGTCTGTGGACAGTTTGAATCTCTCTCTCTCTCTCTCTCTCTTCCCTCTCACTCTCCTTCTCCTCGATTTGCCCTCGCTCAGTCATTGGCCTGCTCCATTACTTAACGGTCCCCACTAGCACACACATCACTGGCGGGGACAAGTGGTGCCACTTGGCTACTGCCGCCCGCAGTAGCCATGTTGCTGCAGCTACTGATGCTGCCGCTTCTGTTCCAGGAACAGTTCAGCGGCAGCAATGGAGTCCCAGCTGTGTCACCACCACCGTTGCCAGCACTCCAGCCAGTCAGCCAGCCAGCCAACCTTGACAGCTGGCTCAGCATTTAAGCGCCGCTACTAGGTCCACTGTTAGCTGGTTCGGGCTGCTGCTGCTGCTGCTGCTGGGCCCTTAGTTTTAACTGAACAGCCAAAATTTTTTTGCATTGCTGAAATAGCCTAGCTCGTTTGTTCACTGTTCAATTTTTAAATTACCATTCAGTCCAGCAGCAGTTGTGGTGGTGGGCGGATAGTTTTTGTTTTCGTTTTTTTCAAATTTGGTTCAAATTGGTCATGTGACACTGTGAGGTGTTGCTGCTGTGTGTGTGCGTGAGCTGATGCTTCTGTTTCTGTTGCTGCTGCTGCTTCCAAACGCTTAATCGTTCTTCTATTGCCATCTCCTCCTCTATTCTATCCTACTGTCTCTGCCGAACATGTAATTGTTCAAGTGTTTGAGTGCTGTAGTGTGTGTCTGTGTCTGTGTTTGTATCAGTGTGATCAAAACAGAAACTGTGTGTATGTCTGTGTGTGTGTTGACCAAGAGAGAGAGAGAGAGAGAGAGAGGATAGGAGACAATGACTCCTATTGGTAAGTTTGGTAGGGTAGCTTTTGGGGACAGTTGCCGAAACCGTTGCCCTGACCACCACCAGGTCCTTTCCATTTGCTTACTCAGCAGCATTTGGTCAGCAGCGGTTTGGTTCGTTGTCACTGGTCGCGCGGCAGTTTTGCTTTGGCTGCTGCTCAACTGCCGTTCCAACTGATAAATTGTCGCGAGTTCGTTGAGCTGCCTCACTGGCTGCCTCACTCACTGGTCGCCGCCAGTCTGTCAGGGGAAATGACCACCGCTGATCCCTAGTGACCGAAAATGTGTTTGTGTGTGTGTGTGCGGTAACCAAAAGAGGAGACGAGACCTAGACTGAAGATGAGGAAAAGAAGAAAAAATAAAAAAGTGAGATAAATGAAGAAGAAGGCAGCAGTTGATAGAAGGAAGTAACGGTAAAAGAAGATGAGGATGAGGAGGACGACGAGGACGACGAGGACGACGAGGACGACCGTAGTTTCTTTCTGCAGCAGTTGATATTTTTATCCATTAATTTAGAGCTGCTGCTGCTCTGTTCACACACACACACACACACACGCACCTCGTGTTTATTTAATTAAGGAGTGTGGCTACATTTGAGCCACCACATTGACACTCATTTTTCCTCTAAAACACACTGTCTTCTGTGAAAAGGGGTATTTGAATGAAATCTATTTTAAAAGTTGACCTTTATTTAAGTCAGCCGCAAAGCATCCTCAGTCATATTTGGTTTTTTCACCTAAACTCCTTTTATTTTCCTTCATTTTTCCTTGTCCAGTTTGTTTATAAGCACAGAGACACACTCAAGCACACTTTCTCTTTCAATCTTGTTTTTATTGTCACTCTGACAGAGATCTGAGATAGCTGCTGCTGCCTTTTAATCGACTTTTTGTTTGACAACTTCTCTCTCTCTCTCTCTCTTTTCTCTCTTTCTCTTTCATTTTGTTTGTCCTTGTCCACTGTGTGTCCAACTGTTCTGTTGAACAACTACTGTCAGGCGACAACAAGAAGCGAAGCAAAGCAAAACCTGGCACCCAACTAGTCAACGACAGCAGCAGCAGCAGCCGCCGCCAAACAGTAGTCACAATTTGAATTGGTCTGCCGAGAGACCCTCGTCGCCTCTGCCGCCGCCGCACACGTCGCCACTGCTAGAACACTCATTTTACTGTTTCAGTCAGTCAGTCCCCTCAGTCATCGATCGGCGGTGGTGGTGGTCGCAAGTCCTTTGCAGCATTTTCCCCAGTCCGTATTTGACTACTTTTTGACCAGAATTTGGTTATCACATTTTTTCCAAGTCTGAAGCTAAACAACAACAGCAACACCAAAGTCCTCTTGTTAGTACCCGCAGCACACTGTGCTCACAGTTTCCGAGCAACCACAGAGCACACACACACACTAGACGGTAATAGTCATCACCATCATCATCATCATCAGCTGCAGCAGCAGCATTTTAGCATTCTCTAGCATTGAACAACACACACACACAAATTGCCACTGCAGTGAGCACTTGCTTTTTGCGCGCCTTTTGGCTTGAAACCCCAACAAAGCTAGCCCTGCTTCCGCATCACACACACACACAGTAGCATCAGTGGCAGCAGCAGTGGCAGCTAATCTCTCTCTCTCTCTCCAATGCCGCAGTGTCCTTTTCCCCTAAACTTTTTTGCCCTCTCTTCCTTTTCCTTTTTCTCCCCGCTGCCGCCGCATCCACTGCGCCATTTTGCCTTTGACCGCATCGCAGTGGCATCGTAGTGCAGCCCTAGTTGTGTAGTCTAGTAGTGCCCAGAACCCCCTCACCTCCTCCTCCTCGTCCTTTCACAAAGTTTTCCAGCGGCTGGCAGCAACTTAACGAGAACATTTTAGACGAGCCAGAAAGAACTTGCAGAATGGCGCCACTTTCTTTTTGAATTGAGGGGAGAAGTTGCGGCTGCTGCTGCTACCGAGTTGAGAGTTGAGAGTTGCAGGGTTGCAATTCAGCTGAGAATCACATCAGTGATGTTAGTCACTGCCATATAGTTTGCAGTGCACATCCCCAGTCCTAGCGCATCAGCATCAGTCTGTGCATTTGTCTGCAACCTCAGTTGAGACTAGCATCACTTGCCTTGATCTCCTCCTTTTCTTTCACCCCACTACCACCACCACCACCACCACCACTGCTGCACACCCCACTACAACTACCCCATTGTACCACCAGCTTGCCATCCTATTCTCTGTTCTCTCACTTATTCATTCCCTCTCTCCCTTTTCGGCCATTGCCGTTTTTCAGCAGGTCCACCGAGCGCCCCTCACATCAGCAGCAGGCAACGACCGCCGAGAAACAACGACGACGAACAACTCGAGCATCAGCAGCCACATCGGAGAAGAAGAAGAAGAAACAGACGCAAACCTCTTTTCTACCCAGCACCAGAGAGCAGCAGACATCGCCGTCTTCTGTCAGTCAGTCAGCCAGCCAGTCAGTCTGTCTGCGTTCATTCGACCACACTGACACTGAAGAAAAAAGTGTGTAAAACATTCTCTGCTTCTTTGTTTTTGCTCCGTGTGAATGTGTTTAGTTTATCTGTTTTTCAACGGCATCGCATTCGCATTTGCATCGTAGATTTGACTACCAGCACCAACACAAAACTGCCAGCATTTTTTGGCAAAAGTTTTCTCTGCCATCATCAGCTTTCTGTATTGGCAAGTTTCAACGACTTCGACCACCATCCTGCAAATTTAAAACATCATCGCAATAGCAAATACCAAGTAAGTAACTTAAAAGGTAAAATGATTTTAATTAAATTAACGTTTAACTCGAGGTTTCATCGTTTTTTTGTGTCACCTTGACTGACAGACTTGACCGTTAAGAATTGACATCAAAATCTGCTGATTTTTCACCAATAAACACTTTTTTCATTCATTGTTTGTGTCCCTCTCTCTCTCACTGGTTTGACTTTGAAGCTCATTAGTGCGCTATTGTCTGTTTGCTGTCGCCTGATGCCAATTAAATCAGCAGTGTCAGCAGGTCACCAATCGATCAATTAGCTCAAGGCTGCCCATCAGCGACACTGTTCATCTTTTTGTGGTGCTTGGCTGTTTTCATTTTCTTCTTCTCCGTCATTTGTACTGTCGCTTGCATCGTTCGCATTTGGTAAGTGGAATTTTTTGTTTTCATTTTAGCTTTTTTGTTCATTTTTGCCTTCAGTGGATTTGTAATTGAAATTGTGACTAATTCTCAACAACATAGCAAACCTATGTTAATGAGAATCAGCATGAGCCTACTCTTGTTCTCGTTTTTCATTTTTCGTTTCATTTTTGTTGCTGTGCTCAGCTCGCCGCCACTTTAAGCCTTTCTGATTTATGGGGCAAATTAGTGGAAAAGAGAAAAAACAGTACAAAGTGCACTTTCTAAATGCTCTTCAGCCACTGCTTTTTCTGCATTTACTTTTCTTCTTTGATCTTGACGATGTTTCGGTCGCCAGCATTAGCATTAACATCGCACCACGTGAACATTAGTGCTCTTTTTTGAACAAAAAAGCCACAAGAATTATGAGCTCTCAAAATGATGTCAAGAGGCAAACTGTTAAGCATTTTGCAACACTTTTAGCACACTGTCTAATAAATTGGACAATTTTGTCGTCTGTTAAGTTAATCTTCGTCTGTTAGCGGCTAATCGTCGTTTCCAGCAGCCAATTGCTAAGCTGATTAGATTGTCGTTAGCAGACGCACCAGACTAAGGTATGTTCACTAGCAATGCTTTTCATTTTGCACCAAATAAACACCGGTTAAAGTGTAAAGAAATGATAATCATGTACTCAAATGTGGTGCTGTACAAAGCTGTACAGTTATGATCAGTACCGCCTGTAAAAAGATGTGTTTCCCAGTGTTTATTAGTGACTTTATTAAAATATCTTTTTGCTGTTCTTGTTGTGTTGTTGACCATGTGCTGACTACTTGAAAACACACAGTGCCGATAAAATTTTGAAAACCGATGAACACTTGAACAGTGATGTGTCGATCTTGCATTATTATTGGCTATATTCATTTTTTCTTTTACTTTTATTTATTCACTTAAAATGAATATCACCCTTCTTCCCGCTGCATGACTTTTAAAACACTTTATCTTCAAAAACCTTCCGCACTACAATTTCAATATTCATCTTCTCATCCTCCTTCAAATTCTCATCATCTTTTTTAAATATTCCTTGAGGCATTTTAGTTCAATTCAGTAGTAATGTTTGCCTGCGTAAATGACACTTCAGCGTGATCAGCCACCTTGAGTGAGTGAGTGAGTGAGTTTTAGCCTTAAGTTTGTTTGTGAAAGAGAGTTATGAGTTTTTCTTACTTTTATTATCGCCCTCCTTTAAACTCGATCAACTCGGGGCAAAACTTAGCAAAAATTGAAACTGAAGCTTCTTTCCTTAGCACAGCTGTGGTGGTGCAAAAATGCTTAGAGCCCAAGCTTGGTCTGCTCAAGTGTTTGCTTAACATTATTGCCGCAGCCACTCTTTCAATTCTCTGCTTTTTTCTTGGTAAACTGTACTACGATGTGCACGGTGTTTTCAACTTTGAAAACTTTCAACTCGGTGCCTCGATGCGTTTTTAATGCGCCGTGAAATGGGCACCTCTTGAGCTTGCACATCAACTCTTGAACAGAAGTTGGTGGCATGGTAGTTTTCACAGGAAAGAGCTTACTGATAATTAACTTAGCAGCAAGGGGCAACTTTTTTGACAGTAGCTGTTGTACTGGCTGAGACAATAAACAAAAATCAGTGCCTAATGTAGTAATATTAAGAAGGACAAAAAGGCAAACCGCAGTCACAGATTGCCAGATTCGTTCCAAGTCAGGTCAAAGTTGAAGATGCTATTTAGCCAGCTGCCCAAACTTTAGCATTGTTTGCATTCTAATCGAAGGTCTATTATTATCACTAACTACTTTTGGATTTTTTCTGATGCTATTCTAAATTTTATTTTCTACCGTAGCTAATTTACTGTTTACTGTTTACTTTCTTAACTAATAAATTCATTTGCGTTTTGTTGACTTTTGTTCTTTAACCAACAAAAAGAGTTTGCTGCCCGCAAGTGCAAACAAATGCTCTGCAGTAAACTTTTCTGATTATTTTTAGATCATCAGTTTTGTTCTTCTTTGTTATGCAAAAAAGGCAGCGGTTTGTTTAGCAAAATACAGAAAGTACAATACATTTGCAGGGGCAAGCTTATCAGCAGCACTGCCGCCACCGTTTACCAATTTCCCCTCAAACAGAATGTAACAGTGTTTTATTATTACCCTTGTTGCATTGTTTTTGACTGCCTATCTTCTTTTCTTTTTCCTCATTTCATTGTCAACTGGCATCAGTTGTGTCTTGTTCATTTAGTTCTGTTCTTCAGTTTAGTTGTTCAGTAGTTGTTCAGTTTAGTCAGCAAAAACGGAGGCAGCAGCAGTCAGTTGTCAATTCAATTAGCGTCCATTGAGCTGATTGAGGCTGATTGCGGCAGCAAACAGAAGACAACAACAGACAACAGCAGACAACAGCAGCAAACAATAGAAAAGAACTCTGTTTGCCACTTTGAACGTGTCAAAGGCCAATTGGCAGTCTGGGCAGGCACTCGCAAAGGAAAGGAGAAAATGATGGGGAAAACAATGAACAGTAGTTGCTTTTCTCTTCTTTCTCCCGTTCTTTAATTCTCTTTTACTGTCAGAGTCAATTAAATTTAAAGTCGCCCAGTGTTTGTGCGTTTGTGAGTGAGTGAGGGTGCAAAGTGAGGGTGCAAAGTGGACAGTGGAAGCCAAAAGTCAAAAGTAGAAATGAGTGAGTGAGTGAGCAAACACTGACACTGTACAGAACTGTTGTACAAACACAGTCTACACAGTTACTGTACTTGGCCAAATGTTTGTGTGTGTGTGCTTTTAAAAATTATTTAATAATACCACTTTTGATTCGCAATTTCTGCTATAGTAAAAGAAAAAGAATAACAGCATTAGAGACTATTTGTGACTTTAAAATTTTAAAATAAATTTAATAAAAATGCTAATGCTTTTGCTGTGTTTACTTAATTTAAATTAAACTTTTTTAACATTTTGTTGTCTAACGTTTTTTATTAAGCGACAGTGATTATCTCATCAAGTGTTGGTGGTGATGATGGTGATGACAGTTCAGATCATCCCTATCATCACCAGAGAAAACAGCAGCAGAATTATCACCTCATGATTCTCTTTGCTCACTGAATGCCACAAGATTGACTTGTTCAAGTTGGCTACTTTGCTTTCTTTTGAGATGCAAAGTAGAAGTATAGAGTGCAAGTGCTTAAGCCCACACACATAAGCGGGTGCTAATCAGACAGAAACTGGTCCTAATCCGATCAGTGAACCTTACCCGCTTTTTACATTTTTTTATTCATTTGCTTTTATTCCTAATTTATTTGCAAAAAAATTATTTTAGTTTTACGCAAAACAGTAGCACTAAAAATAAACTCAATTTTTTTTTGAAACCGGAATTTTTGTCATTTTAGCATATAATCTCAATCTTTACTTCCGTTTTTCACGTTTGTCTCTTTTTTTATTTTTGCTTTTACAATCGTCTTTTTTGCAATCGATCACTGCTGCTGCTCATCAGATAAATGCACTCGCTGATTTCTTCTACACATTTTCTGTTTTTTTCTTTTCTCTCTTTCTATTTTTGCTCAATACAACACATCGACCCTCTCAACATCACTGGGAATCGATAAAATGTGTGTGTGTGTGTGTGTGTTTCAGGAACCAAATTATAAAAAGCTATGCTCTCCTGCCTGTCCAGCGCAGACGATCGATTCTCGGTCTGGAAGAACCGCCGTTTCCGAGATTGAACTGTAGTCTGCTTTGGGCACGCACAGACAAAAAGAAAAAAGACTGTTCACTCATTTAACTCATTACCAGACTAACTAGACTCTCTGTGCCAACGTTTTTCGCCCTTTTTTCTTCTCTGTCTCTTCGATTGCTTACTCAAGCGGAGGGAAAACGGCAGCGGCGGCTTTGCCGTTTTCCCTTTGTACACACACATTCTAATTAGCTAATTCGCTAATTGTGTACCCGTCGGCCGGCACATTGGCACTGACAGAATCATTCAATGAACACACACACAGACACACAGTAAACTTCAGAAGTACAGTCTCAGTACAGTTAGTTTAAAAGTAGTCGAAAAAACAAAGTAAAAAAATTTGTGAATCCTTGGATTAGTGAAAAATATTAGCTTTTGTCCTGAAATGATCATAGATTTAGCAACAACAAAACTTGGTGCAGTCAATTTAAAAAATGATGCTAAAAAATTGTTTTTGATACTGCTCTTTTCCACATTTTGATTACACTGCTAGTGTCTACAATTTTTTATTTTTTTTCTATTATATTTTCTACGCTAAGTTGATCTGCTTACAATTGCTTAATAGAAAAAGAAAATCAGAGGGAAAAAACTAGAAAGGAAAAAGAAGACAGAGAAGAAGCCTGGTCATTCCTCCGGCTCATTAGCTCTTGGGCTTTAATAATAAAAGAGAAAAAGAAAAAAGAGAAAGCTTAGCAATGATTATTATTAGGTTTACTTCTTTCACTTTCACTTTCACTTTGCTTTACTTTAGTTAGCCATACTGAAAACAGTAGCAGCAGCAGCAGCAGCAAAACTACTCTCCAAAAGTCCATTTCAGTCCAGTCCCAAATATCGCTTTTTGTTTGTGTGCTGTGTTCACTGTACCGTGTACTGAACTAGCAATTTGATGGTGTTCTCTGAAACCACCGCCGTACATTTTCTGGACAGTGCACACACACAGACAATTCAGTTAGCTGTGTACTGGACAATCATTTGGCGGACATCGTCGCTGTTGCTGTTGCTGTTGTTTAATTGGCGGCAAAGAAGAATATACTGAAAACTGAGAGCTGAGTTGCCCTGGTAGCTTTGCCTAGCCTGTCTACCCAAAAAGTTGAGCCCAGCTCAATTTAATTTGACCTTTTCCGTTGTCAGTAGCATTCGTTCTCTGTTTTTCCTGTTGTTTTCTTCTGGCTCTAAAATTAGCCACTACCTAGTGTCAACATCATCATCATCAACACTAAATGAAGAAAGCTGTTTTGAAGGAGAAATGGACTTAACTAAAAGACAGATTCTAGGGGCTGCACTTTGCAGCAAAACAATTTTGTTTTTTCTGCTTTAATAGATAGAGATGGCAAAAAGTGGACTGAAAAGTTGAAAACACACAGCTCTGTTCAAAGAGAGACACATTTGCACTTGCACTGGCAGCAAACAACAACAACAACAGCAGCAGCAGCAGCAGAATCATCGACCCACACACTTTGACATTTACTTCTGCAAAGCTCTCTCTCAGTCTTTAAGCTCATTAGCCACCTTGCTGTCATTAGACTGTAATACATTGACTCAAACGAGGGTTCAAACAAATAGTACAGCACAATACTGAAAGAGAAAATTAAAAAGCAAAAAAATCTCACAAAAGGTCATCAGCTGCAAATGATAAGCTGCTTCACTAAAATATCATCGTTTTCATT
>JAMZRA010000005.1:13453729-13517044 GCA_024499935.1 Tyrophagus putrescentiae
AAAAATAAAGATAAACAAGGGTGTGGGTGTCGCTTCGCGCCACGAACCATCGTTTCATTTTAGCGTTTATTTTGTTTATCAGGTTGTTAAGCATTGACTGATGTCATTTGGTTGATCGGCATCGACCGACGGCTCGGGACACAACTCGCAAGCTCGTTGTGCCCCGAGCCGTCGGTGCCGATCAACCAAATGACATCAGCCTTCATCATTTGAGATTTACTTGGCTGGTTAATTTGTAAAAAAATTTTGTTCAGTGTCATTTGGAAAATCCATCAAAAAAATATTTTTAGTAGTCCAGTCAACTCAAATTTAACATCAAAAGATAGGTATTTATTAGCGTCGTTTTTAAATTAAACCGCGTCATAGAATTATGAAAGATGTAATTTATAAAATCATAAATGTTAACGCAAAAAATCATATAAAACTTAAATAGGGATTTGTACAAAAATTAAAACTGACTCTAATAATTACTTCCGTTAGTCAAATCAACCTAAAATTGAAACCAATAGATAGGTAGTAGTTAACATTGTTTTCAAGTAAAACAGTGTTTAGATATCATGAACGATGTAATTTATAGAATCATAAATGTAAATGTAAAAAATCATATGGAATTAATATAAAAATTTTTATGAAATTTGTAACTGGTCATAATAATTACTTGCGTTAACCGAATCAACCCCAACTTAATACCATTAGATAAACACTACTTTGCATTGCTTTCAGGTAAAACTGAGTTTCAAAATCTTGAACGATGTAATTTATAGAATCATAAATGTAAACACAAAAAAACATATGAAATTAATATATGAAGTTTTTAACTGGCCGTAATAATTACTTTCAAAAATCAAATCCTGTTGAGTTTAACGCCAGTAAATAGGTATCCGTTAGCTTAGTATTCAGGCAAAAACCACAACTCGATAACTTTCACGGTGTCGTTTTTAGAGTCAAAACAAATCGTATAGAATTTATTCGGGAAGTTCGAAATTACGATCTTAAAAATGCACCCGGTGTTCGAATCACCTCAAGTTTGGTATCATTTGAAAGATGCCATTTAGCTTGTTTGTTGTGTGAAAACCGTTTCTCGATATCTTAAACGATGTAATTTATAGAAGCAAAAAAGTGCGTGCAGAGAGAGAAACATCATTTTTTTAGTAAAGTTAGATAAAATTTGCAAAATGCACAGTGGAGAGTGTAAGCAAAAAAGAGGAAAAGAGAAGAAGGAAGGGAAAGTGCATCTCATTTTTAATAACTAAAAACCTCGAACGAGTATTTACACACTGCTGCTGCTGCTGCTGCTAGCAGCGCAACTATTATTCTATTAAACACACACACACACACACAACCGACCAGTATTGTGTGACGCCGGGCGCCACTTTGTTGCAGCGATGGCAGCGACGGCAATGGCAACAACGATAATAACAACAATGGCTTGCAGGCAAGCAAACGCACACACACACACATTTTCACTGACGATGGCCAGAAAGACCATTTGCGAAGCGGCGGCGGCGGCCAGCAGCAGCAACCAAAACCGAAACCGGGCGTAGTTAAAACTCGCCTGTGTGTCTCTCTCTCTGTGTCATGATACTGAAAAGTGAGAGTGTAAATGAAAGAAAAATGGAAGAAAAAATTAGAATGAAAGTAGAGAGAGAGAGCTGCGAAATTCCCTGCAACATTGTCGCTGCTGCTGCTGTTGCTACGGCCGCCGCCGTTGCCGTTGCAGTTGAGTATTCCTCTTTCTCGAGTTGCTTTCAATTAGCAAACGATTGCAGCAACGGCGGCTGCGGCGGCAAGGGTACTAGTGCTACACAGTGTGAATGTTGGTCTGGTGCAGAAAACGAGAGACAATGTAATGATAACGGCGCCCGGCGTCCCAGCAGAATCTCGAATAAAACACTAGGCCAAGTTTGGGTTGAAAAAGAGAAAATAAAATATAAAGAGAAAGAGAACGAAAAGAATAGCATAGCATTGCCATTGACAGTGCCAGCACCACCATTACCAGTTTTACTACCATTAGTTAAGCTGTTCAATGGCTCACTGTCAGTAGTAAAATTGCTGCTGCTGCCGTACTGGCCCGCCATTGCCATCTGTCGTGCGCCACTCTTCCTTGAGAATAAAAGAGAGAAAAAGAGAGAAATAAAGAAAATGAATGATAGGAAAAGGAGAGAGGGTGAATAGAGGGAAAGAGAGTGAGAGAGAGAAAAATGAAAGAATGTAGATGGGCGGCAAGGAATAACGAGCAGGCGAGCAATTGAGTTAGCCAAAAGGGCGAGAGTGAAAGTGAGAGCTAGCGAGTTGGGAAAAACGAGATCTACCAAAATCGATCCAAAAAGAGGGAGAGTAGAACAGAAAGAGAGAGAGAGAGAGAGAGAGAGAGAGAGAGAGAGAAAGAAAGAGAGAGACGTTGGCATTGAGGCGCTGAAACTGAGGCGCAAAAATATAGCAGCAGCAGCCCAGTATTAGTAGTAAAGCGGACATTAGTTAGGTATATAGCGGCTCACTGCTTCACAGTGCTCCACTCACGAGAGGACCAGCTGTAAAGCTCACTCGCTGGCTGATTGTGAGTTAGGTTCATAATAATGAGGCCGCTACGACGACGACGACGACGACGACGAGAGGAGGAGGAGGAGGACAAGGACGAGGACGATTGATTCAGTAGCAGACAAATGAAAGAAAGAAAGAGAGAGGAGAAGAGAGAGAGAGAGAGAGAGAGAGAGAGAGAGAGAGAGAGAGAGTCCGGTGCTGTTTCATGCGTGAACAATGATAGTGGCGCAAGCGGAGGACGGATGCCAATGAAATGGAATGTCTGCCTTTTTGCATTTTTTTTGTTTTTTATTCTAAATGTGCTTTTTACATTGGTAGGTTTTTGTAGTTAAAAATGTTAATTTTAATATTTATTAAGGTAAAACAATTTTAACACAAATTATTATTTTTGATTTTCAAAACCATCAAAAGCAATTTTAATAAAATAGAAATCGAATGTACCAATATTGTTTGTTACTTGTTTTTTATTGCATTAATTTTAATTGCATGTTTTTATCGTGATTTAAAACAAATGGGAAATTGATTATAACAAAATTTGATTATTTTTTAAGTAATTGTTATCGAATTTAAACAAAATTATTTTTAAAAAATAGAAATATAATTAAAGTTTATTTTAAAACCTTAATTTTGTTAAATTATAATAAAAATTTTTTTGTTTAATTTATTTACTAAAAAACACATTTTACCTGGGAGCGGAAGTTCAGTACAGCTTACAACCAAACCAAAACACCCATCGTACTCAGCTCATTTTTACCTTTCCAACAGTACCAAATTTGCCTATGTTATCTTCATCCTTACCCGAAATATGAATAGTGTTCAATCATTTCATCAGTGGCAGCGGCAGACTGCCCTGCACAGCGCAGCCACTAGCCTAAAGGGAAAGTGCAGACATACGACTGTAACACAGAGGTTGGGGAGCCTAATCATTAGTTGCCGAACACCAAAGGCACAGGTCGCGGGTTCAATACACCGCACCAAAAAAATGTTTAGCGCTCCCTGGGCAGCCTTTGATCTCGGAAACTCCATCTCATCCATTCCTTCACCGGTGGATCTAAAGAGGACCTTGTGGCGTAACATCGCCGTAAACTGTTCCAGATCAAAGGATGCCCCTGTCTTTTTTGGGGGAAAGGGCAATTGGCGCAAAATAGGTTGGAATTGTTTTACTTTTTTTATTTATAGAACCAGCACCATAATCACCAGTTGATCACCGAACATCAAATGGCCACTTTTTTTGCATCAAATAGCTAGGTCCATGTTCAATTATGATCACCCAACATCAAATGGCTACTTTTGAGGTTCAGAAAGCTAGGTCCATGTTCAATTATGATCACCCAACATCAAATGGCTACTTTTGAGGTTCAGAAAGCTAGGTCCATGTTCAATTATGATCACCCAACATCAAATGGCTACTTTTGAGGTTCAGAAAGCTAGGTCCATGTTCAATTATGATCACCCAACATCAAATGGCTAATTGTGAGGTTCAAAAAGCTAGGTCCATGTTCAATTATGATTACCCAACATTAATCGGCTACTTTTAAGGTTTGCAAAAAAAATGTTTAGAGTTTCCTGGGCATCTTTTAATCTCGAAAACGAGTTCGTTCATGTTCGACTTCCATTTCATTCATTCCCTCACAGGTGTACCAATGGAAAAAGGCCTTGCGGCGGAACATGGCAGTGAACTGCTCCAGATCAAAAGATGCCCTTGTCTTTTTGAGAAAGAAGGCTATTGGCGCAAAATAAGTTGAAATTGTTTGACTCTTTTTTTCTTTTTAAAGCCAAGATCATAATCACCCGTCGATCACCAAACATCAAATGACCACTTTTTAGTTATAGAAGGCTAGGCTCATGGTCAACTGTGATCACCCAACATCAAATGGACACTTTTAAAGTTCGAAAGTTTAGGACCATTTTCAAACATGATCACCAAACTTTCAATCATTATTTTTAGTTTTTTTAAAGTAAAAATATTTCAACTTAAAAACAAAAAATAATTCACATTGTTTAAGAAATCAAATAAAAATACATTTAAAAAAATTAAATGTGAACAAAAAATAAATGAAGTTTGTGTGAGTTTTACTAAAATAAAACAATATTGATAATAATTTCTTTCATTGAAGCTGAAAATTGCTTAAATTTAATTGAAAAGATTTATAAGTATCCATAAAATTGTTGTTGCTTTTAAAATGTTTTAAAAACTTAACTTATATGTCACGTAAACAAAAAAAAATCCGGTTTCAACAAAACTTTGCTAAAGCTGAAAACACACATCTGCGTCAAACTCAACATTATCTTCTAGCCTTTATCACCAAATCTAACTTTTAAACTTTTCAAACTTCTGTACTTTGGATTTTTCATTCTGTAAAGGTGTACGTTGCAACAGCAGCAGCTGCTGCCGCTGCCGCTGCTTCCTCTGCTGAAACCAAAGTTTGCTTTGAGTTTGCTTTGTCGACGTTGTTTGAGCTGCTCAATTTGTCATCTACTTCACGCTGAGAACTGCTGAGTCCGACTTTGCTCATAGTCGATTCGACCACCGATAAGTGGGAGGAGGAGGAGGGAGTGGTGAAAAGTGATGATGATGAAGTTGATGATGATGATGATGATGATGAAGATGATGATGATAAACTTGAGGACGATCCGACGGCAAGGCCTGTCGATGGTGTCACAGTCGGCGGCGGTGCCAGCAGCAGCATCTCCTGCAAACTTCCGCCCAGTGGAACGCTTTCCATTTTTGACAACTTTTGAGGCTGTGGATTCTTGCGAATGCGAGGTTTGGTGAGAGTTTTTGGTGGTGGTGGTGGTGGTGGTGGTGTTGGTGGTACTGGAAATGGTGATAATGCAGCCTTTTCTGCAACTGGTTTGCCTTCATTTGGAATTGCAGCCGTTTCTAGAAGAGCAGTTTTAGTTTCAGTTTCAGTTTTAGTTTCAGTTTTAATTTCAATTTCAGTTTCAGTTTCAGTTTCAGTTTTAGTTTGAGTTTTTTGAGTCTCATTTGAAGGAGCAGTTTCAGAAGCAGAAGCAGCAGCGGCAGCGGCAGCATTAGCTTTAGCCGCTGCATTGGCAGCTCTGGTCACCTTGGCCTTGGCAGCAGCGGCCACCGATTTAGCGGTGGGCACTTTTTTTGCTTTTGAGTTGCTCGTTTTTGAAGTAACAGTAGCAGTAGTAGTAGTAGTAGACCTGGCTGAACTGGCGCTGATTAGCGATGGAAAAGTAGGCTGAGCAGAATTATTGGCAGCGACAACGACAGCATCCGAATCTGCGGGCTCGTCGCCTAGAGTGGCAAAAATGCTGTCCTCCTTTGCTTGAAAATCTGCCGCTTTTTCAGTTTTTTTCACAACACTGACAACAGCACTGGCCGTTTTTTTGGGCTTTGTTTTAGACCTTGGTTTTGCCCTTGGTTTTGTGGCTCTTGCCTTTGCTTTTGGTTTTGATTTTGTGTTCTGCACAAGCGAGGCGGCAGCAACTACTGATTCCTCCTCCTCCTCCTCCTGCAACGACTGACTGGCGTTCTTGATCATCTCGGCTACAATCTCCTCGGCGGTTCGCGGCACAGTCGCGGCACAGGCAGTTGTAGTTTTCCCCTTCTCCTTATCGTCCAGTTGAAAAGCTGAGCCCACTACAATTGCCGTTTCCGTTTCCGCCATCTCCTTCTTCTTCTTGCTCGGCTGACGTACTCGAGGTGGGCGTGTGGAGGACGGTCGAGGCGGTCGAGGCGTTCGAGGCGGTAGGCGGACTTCGGAGACAACAGCTGTTTCTGCTGCTGCTGAAACATCAACTGCAGCATTAGCAGTTTTATCAACTATCTCCTTATCAACTGCCGCAACAACAACATTATCAGCCGCAGCAGCAGCAGCAGCAGCAGTCGTACCAGTCTCAGCTTCAGTTGATAAGCTTTTCAACCTGGCAGCTGCCTCATTCTTTTTAGCTAGCGCCAGCGCCTGTCGTCGTCGTTGCTGCTGCTGCTGCTGCTGCTGCCGCCGTTTGGTCTCGGTGTACGCAGTTGTTGAACAACCGCTGGCGGAGAATGGTCGTGACTGAGCTGCTGCTGCTGCTGCTGTCTTTGTCCGCTTTTCTGCCGGCACAGGCAGCGGAAGTGTCTGAAGCGTCAGAGGTCCTCGAGGGGAGGAGGAAGTGGTGGCGATGGCCAAAGAGGATGATGGTGATGGTGATGGCAATGGTGATAATGGTGATGATAATGTCGATGATGATGATGATAGGGCCATTCCAGGCATGACCGTCCTCAGCGACTGCAACGTCTGCTGGAGGGACATCGAGGCGACCGGCAGCGGGCCGGTGTTGACGATGGGCGCCGTAAGGATGACTTGAGGAGGCTGTTCGTGTTCACCGCCGCCTCCACGGGATACACCACTTTGCTGCTGCTGCTGCTGCTGGAAGCTAAAGTAGTGGTGGTAGTAGTCGTAATTAACGTACCAGCCAGAACTTCCAAAGATGATGAAGATGAGGAGTTTGCGGTCGTGGTGGTGGTGGTCGTGGAAGTGGTAGAAGTGGAGACCATTGAATTGGCAAGAATGGGCGAAGGCAAAGAGGTGGAAAAGGAGATCAAAGAAGAGGAAGAGGTCGACAAGGAAGAAGAGGGATGCCGCCCTGAGGGCTGCATCAGCAGCTGCAAACTGCTGCCGCTTGCTCCATTTGTGCCAGCTCATCAAGCTTAATTCCAGCAGGGCTTTTCGCCTTACTGATTCCTCCTTTCGAAGTTGACGTCTTTTGAGAGACTTTAGCACCATCACCGCTGCCGTTTCTAGTTTTACAACCGACGGCCTTAGTGACTGCTGAAGAAGAGGAGGAGGAGGCGTTGTTGATGAGAGCACTTCCGGTGGACATGAGCAGGCCGCTAAGGGTGGGCGTGGGCGTACAGCTGGCGCCGCCGCCGCAGTCGGCCAGCGACTTGGTCGTCGTCTCGATAGCGCCCAGAATGGCCATCGACAGCGGCGACACCGGGACGGCAGTGCTGCTGTTGGCGGCCTTTGGCTTGTTCTTTGTCTGCACCGAGGAATAAAATTATTAGAAAAGTTTAAAAAAAATCAAGTTCCTATTTTGCTAACCGATTTAGGAGGGCGAGGCCGCTTCAGTGCCTTGGAGGGATTTCCCTGCGCCACCAGGGAGGCCAGTGAACCGTGGGCGGTGTCCGCCAAAAGGCTGCTTTGGCCGTTTGGATTGCTGTTGTTGCTGCCGCTGCCGCCAAGTGAGTATCCACCGCCTTCGTTTATCAGCTGTCCTAGGTTCATGTTGTTGTTGTTGATGCTGTTGTTGTGGTTTGACCTCTCGTTGCCACCACCACCAATATAACCACTGCCCACCAGGCATCCTTCTCTATCAAAGAGCTGCTTTCCATTAGAGAAATTGCCTGCTGATGAGAGGACGGCATCCGAAGCTGTGCCCATGCCTGGCCAAATGGGGTCCGCCAGGTGGTCGAAGCTGAAGGAGTAGATGTCCGCCGAGGAGTTGGCAAAGGCGAGCAGACTGTCGTCCAGCTTCTCCATTTCAATGTCTGACAGTACCTTGTTGACCATGTTCGCGTCGCACAGCGGCAACTCCTCGTCCACCTTCAGCTGACTCATTTCTGGTGGAAAAAAAAGAAAATTTTGTGTAAGTTTGAGAGTGATAAAAAAGAGAGGTTTCAGTAGCAACCTGCTTACCTGCCATGTGAGACATCAGCTGAGATACATTACCGGTGCTGTTTTGGTGGTGATGGTTGCAACCCAAACCCAAAAAAGGCGTGCCATCATTGAGAAAGGAGCCAGCCTGACCACCACCACCACCACCACCAATGATATTAGCAGCATAGGCGCCCAGTTGGTAGTTACCTCGACCACCAGGACCACCAAAACCACCGGCAACAAAACCGGAAGCAGGCAAACCATGAACAGCAGCATTTGTTGTTCCAACTTTTGCAGCAGCATTGCCTGCACAGTTGACCGCCGCCCCCAAGCCCCGGGCCCCAGTTCTGTTGCCCTGCTGCTCCATCGAGGCCATGGCCATCGACAAGGCGGAGTCGAGGCTGTCGGTGGTGCTGCCGTCGCTGAGCAGAATCGAGTGATTGTCCAGCGAGCCGACTGAGTCGGGCGAGAAGATGAAGGCATTCCCCGACAGCATCGGATCGGTGCTGCTGAACAGCAGCGCCGAGCTGTCCAGTCCTCCTCCTGCTGCTGCTGATGATGATGTTGCAGATGCTGATGCTCCAGGACCAACCGGAAGCAGGCCGGGCGGCGCAGAAGAGCTTGCGGATGTGTAGTGGTGGTGTTGATGCGCAATCAGCGAAGAGCATCCCAGACCGGAAGGAGAGGAAGAGGAGGAGAAGGAGGATAATGCGGAAGTGGTGCCGGTGGCAAATGCTTCAAGAGGAGAGTGACTGGAGGTGGTGGTGGTGGTGGCTTCGTAGAGAGAGGTGGGCGTCAGTGCGCCGCGCTCAAAGTGCTCAAAGAGGGCGCCACTGGCGGCCAGATCTGCCAGCAGTGTGGCCTCGTCGAGGCCGTCGCCGATGATGCCGGACAGTCCATCGCATGTCAGGTCACCACCCCCACCAACACTAATCGAACCTCCACCTCCACCACCACCGGAACTAAAGAGATTGTCCATGTTGGTGAACTCCCTGACGACGTCGTCGACGACGGTACAGCCGCCAGAGAAGTCCACGTTGCCCATGTCCAGCGACTCGGAGCTGTTGTTGAAAGAGTCTCCCTCCATGCTCTCCAGGCGACGAAAAAAGTCCTCATTGTCTGAGGAGATGAAATCATCCGCCAGAAGGTGGGGATCACTGCCACTGCTGCCAAGGTTTTGAAGTGGATCAGAATATGAGGCCATCAACTCATTAACCGAGTTTTCGTTGCTGTTGTCATTGGCGGTGGCTGTAGTAGCAGTACTGATCGTTGACGTGGACGCCATGGTAAAAGAGTGATTGATAAACTGAGAAATGTCATTGTCGGGGATGCAGGAGCTGTTGTTGCTGTTGCCAATAAAGACGTCGACGTCGTTTGGTGATGATGGTGAAGGCTCAAAAGTGGTGGAAGAAGAAGAAACTGCTGATGATGATGGGTCAAAGAGGTTGACGGGCAAATGTTGATGTTGCTGCTGCTGTTGCTGTTGATTGCTGCCGCCAATTGCAATTTTTTGACAACTGCTCTCCGCCACATCGGCCAAAAGCATCATTTGCGAGCAATTTTCTGAAAAGGCAAAAGTCGAATCTGTTTCGGTTTGAGTAAATTGACTCTCTTCAGAGGTTGCCATCATATGCAGCAATGATGAGTTTGATGAGTTTCCCTCAACAGCTTCTGTTTTGGCAGCAAACTTCTGTTCACAGTGCTCGGAAATCGTCGATTTGACACTGGTGGCCACCTCATTAATGACAATCTCAGCGTTCCGCAGCGCTGACGTCTCTGTGGTGGTTTTCACCTTAGCTTTTTCGCCCTTCATCTCCGCCTTTTTAGTCATCAGTGGTTGCTGCTGCTGTCGACTGGGCGTGGTAGTGGTGAGCACTGGCATGTCAGCGATATCAATGGCGCCCATGGCGGGCGGCGCCTTGCTGGTGAACATCAGCTCAATTCGGTCGCCGCCCACTGAGATCTGATTTACCGTGATGGTGGTGTGATCACCCTTCACAATAGAGGTCCCCCTGTTTAGCAGCTCATCAGCAGCAGTTTGCGTGCAGTTTACCTTGCTTGAAATCGGCGAGGATGTAGACGAAATATGCTGAGAAGAAGGTGATGATGATGAAGAAGGAGAGCCTAGCAGCAGCGACTTAATCGCCGATTTGCCGCCGCCTGATTTACTGCTCGTTTTGGCTACTGCGGCAGTTTGACTGCTGCTGCTACTACTACTGCTGCTGCTGCTGCTAAAGTTGAAGTTGAGCGCCGGAGGTGGCAGAACAAGTCCATTTGACTGGTTTTTTAGTGGCATTTCTGAGCTGGTCAGCAAGCCGATGTACTGCTGCTGCTGTTGTTGCTGCTGTTGTTGCAGTTTTGCCGCCTCAGAGTAAACCAAGGAGGAAGGAGTTGAGTCGGAAAAGAATCCACTTGACACTGCTAAACGGCAGTTGCTGCTGTTCTCAACTTCCGAAGAAGAGGGGGATGAAAAGGTCATAGTGGGCAAATTGTTGACCTGCTGGCAAAGACTGCTGCTGTTTTTGACCATTTTGTTGCTAGTGTTGTTGTTTCCGGCCTTGCTTCCCGAATACGTTTTAGCTCGTTTAACTCCGCCGCCGCCGCTGTTGTTCACTGCTGAAGTCATGAACACGGGCACCTTTGTCACGGGCACTTCCTTGTCACCAGGATTGGTGGTGGCGGTGGTGGTCGAAAACGGTGACGCCGACAAAGATGTGGTGGAAATCATAGTTGGGGGAGGCGGCAGTGGGGGCGGCGGCGGCGGTGGTGGCATCAACGCAAAAGTGGGCAACGTCTGAGCTGCATTCCCAGCTGCAGTTCCGGTTCCGGTTCCGTTTCCTGAGCTAGCACTTTCACTAGCAGCACTGGTTGAAGTGGATGAAGTGGATGAAGTGGGAGGAGGAGGAAGAGGAAGCTGAAAAGAGGTCGGCGGCGTCTGAATTTGCACCAGCTGCAGCTGTCCTCCACTAGTTCCGTTGCCAAAGCTGAAAGCAGCTGCTGGCCCAAACTTTCCAGGGCCCATCGCTCCGCTACTAGTGCCTGCTGCTGCTGCTGTTGTGGGCATCCAAATCACCGCAATCTGGCCGCCGTTTTTGGTGTTCACAATGGAGGAGGAGATGGGAAGCAGGTGGGCCGTCGAGCCGACCACTCCAGCGACACTTACTGTCGGTGGTGGTGGTGGTCCGCCATTGACATTACTAGTTGAACTGCTTCCGCTAACACTTGACGAGTTGTTTGCCAAGTTGACCACTGCCGAGTTGGCCAAGTTTTGTTGGCCCAAGTTAAATTGCTGCTGCGACGTAGTAGTTGTAAAGCATCCAGGCAGGGCGCCAAAAATGACGCCCGAGCTGGCTTCAATGCTACTGTTTCCACCGCTTCCGTTTCCGTTTCCGTTTGCGCCACGTGCTCCAGAGGCTTCACCGCAGGAAACAGCTGGAGAGTGACTGGGATTTGCTGGAAAGCGAAACTGATGACCGCAAGGAATGCCGCCTGAGGTGCTGGTGGCGGGCATTGGAATCGCCGCCAGTAGCTGCAAGTTTTGACCGTTTGGTGCTACCAAGCTCTGAGGGGATAAAAAATTGAAAAAAAACATTATTTAGTAAAATCTTAACCACATCATTTTGCGCAGATATTTTAAAAATAATAACTTACAATTGCCTTGATGGCTGAATGGCTAGTGGGCCCATTATTGGGATTAGAAGTGGTGGTGGGAATTGAAAAGGGAAAGGGAACAGCAAAAGACGAAGAAGGAGGTTGAGGAGTTTGAGGATGTAAAGTGGAAAGTGGTGGTGGTTGGCCAGTGGTGGTGGTGGTGGTGGACACAGCTGGAACAACACCCATTCTCTGGCCGTTTCCAGTCAGCAGGTTTCTGCCGTCCATTGCCGTGGTCGCAAAAACACATCCTTGCCCTTGTCCCTGTCCTTGTCCTTGTCCTTGTTGCACCAGTGATGGCTTTCCCGCAGCCCCCAGAAAAACCACTCCCGGGTGACCGTTTTTAGATCGGGCAATGACCTTGCTGCAGTTGCTGCTGTGCAGTTGCTGGTGCAGGTTGCTGCTGTTGCCATTGTTGTTGTTGCTGTTAGAGGTGGTGGTAATAACCATATTTTTCGGTGCATTGATGCAATTTGCCGAGTGGCAGGTGGTTTTCAGAGGTGGCTGCTGCAACTGCTCATCCCCGCCAAGCGGAACTTTCTTTTTCGATCGATTTCGCTTTCGACTTGGCGGTTTGTAGCCGCCGCCGCCGATGTTGTTGCTGCTGTTGTTTGCCGCTGTTTGAGTTAGCAGAGAGGGCGGAGGCGGCTGCGGCGACTGTGTCGGCATCAACAGTTGCTGTCGCAAGGCTGAATCGGCTGCAAAAAGAGAACAGGAAGAAGAGGAAGAGGAGGAAAAAGTGGTAGTGGTGGTGGTGGTGGTGATGGTGGAACCACTACTAGAGCTCATTTCCACCACTCCAAAGGGAGTCAGAGACTTCATGAACTTTCCGTTTTTGCTTCGCAGTCTGCCGATGCAGGGATTTCGGCGCACTGGAGGCGGCGGCGGTGGCAGGTGCTGCTGATGCGTCATAGAAAAGTGGACGGCGGTGCTGAACTGCCCGGACTGCTGCGAAAAACGATGTTGACTGGCTGATGATGAAGTTGAGTTACTTGTGATGCTGCTGGTGGTGGCCAATGACGAGGATGAACAGGTCAACGATTGAGGAGAGATTGCGTCAGCTGAATCATCGAACCGAGGGGCAGAGGCCCTGAATCGAGGCTAAAAAGCGAAAGAGGAGCAGGTGTTGTGGTTGTGGCTGAATGAGCAGGACAGCCGTTGTCATCCTTGCCATTTGGTATTAAATTTGAGGGAACGGGAGAGGGATGATAAGAGGGAAAAGAAGAAGAGGAAGAAGAGGAAGAAGAAGAAGTATAGTGTTGCTGGTTGCTTCCGATGATGGCGCCCGAATTGATTGGGTTCATCATGTCACTGTTGTTGTTCAAGGTGAAGCTGCTGCTTTCCTTGTCATTGGCATTGCTGCTGCTGCTGCTGTTGTTCTCAGCAGTTGTACTACTGGCGGTCTTTTTGGCACCGCTTTTGGCTCGACTTGTATTTTTCTTTGGCTGTACAAAGTTTGGCTCACAGAGAACGAGCACCGGTTTCGGGCAGCCGGGAATTTCAATTGTTTTAAAGGTGGGCGGCACCGTCACCGGAGTCTTTCGAGGTCGAGGAGGCGTTTTTGCGGTTTTAGCTTTGGCAACAGCAACAGCAACAACAGCACTAGGTGCAGCCAGCTCAACGCCTGAAGAAATCGTTTCAGTCGGCGGCACTGAAGTTTCTACGGCTGTTGAAATTGGAGCTGAATTAGAAACAGTGTTTCCAGTAGTTTTCGCACTGCCTAAATTTGCCGTCAGAGGAGGCGGATCCACCACTACCAGTCCATTGTTTTCTTCGGTGATGGAAATAGGTGGCGGCGTCATCTTCGTCGGCGGCGTCATAATCGTCGGCGTCGTCGAGGTGAGCTGTATGATGCCGGGCGGATGATGCTGATGATGCTGATGAGCCAAAGACTGCGCAAAGGACTGCGACTGCATCAGCGGCCCAATGATCGACTGGTTGTGGGGATCACTTGAGCTGGGACTTTGTTGAATTGCCAGCGAGCCCACTATCGGGCTCTTGATGGCGAAGAGTTTGGCGGAGGTTTTAGTCAGTTGCAGCACCTTCTTCTTCTGCTGGCCACTACTCACATCTTTCTCAGCATCGTCAGCATTTTGAAGTTCAGAACTGTGGGAAGTGCTCGTCTGAATGTGCGCCAGTGTGGGCACTGCAATGCAGGCCGTGGCGGAGGAAGTTGAGGAAGTTGAGGAAGTTGAGAAAAAGGAAGAGGAGGAGGAGGAGGAGGAGGAAAAGGATGAGGAAAGATCGGGGACTGAGCCTGAGGAGGAAGAAGAAGAAGAAGATGAGCCAGTGCTGGAAAAGCCACTGCTGCTGCTGCTGTTGCCGGCACTTCCGCTAACTGGCGACACGGCGGCCAACAGCTCAGAGAGCACCAGAGTGCCGGGGGCAAAGGTGGCCAGGGGCGGGGAGAAAGAGGTTGTACTGCTGCTGCTGCTGTTGTTGTTGTTATGACTGTTGTTTGTACACTCTGATCCCAAAGAGGAGGAAGAAGAGGAGGAGGAGGAGGAGGAAAATGATGATCCGCCCGAATTGGATACCGGTTCAGGGGTGGTAGCTGCTGCTGCTGCTGTCGCTGTTGTTGTTGATGGGCGAAAGCTTTCGGATGAAGTAGCAGCAACAGCGGGAACTTTTATTATCGGTGCAATAGACGTTGAGACGACGGTTTTCAGCTGGGGAATGTCTGCTACTGTTGTTGCTGTTGTTGCTGTTGTGGCAGTGGCTGGCGCTGCTGTTGTTGTTGTTTCGGTTGCTGCTGCTGCTGCTGTTTTTGGCAGCGATTTAGATGCCACCACTGTTTTGTTTGCAATGACGACCATATTGCCGTTGCAATTGCTGCTGCTGCTGCTGCTGCTGCTGTTCATTATGTCTGGTGTTTGGTTTTTGTGTTTAGTAACTTTAGCAGGTAATTTTAAATGAAAATGTTTTGAGCCTAGCTGGGAGATTGTCTATTGGGGATAGTTTGGAAAAAAGGAAAAGTTTTTGTTCAGTTTAAATTTTTTTATGATTAACTCTGAGCTATTTTTGTTATTTGTTACCTAAGCAGTTCACTTTTTCTAACTAATTTTGTACTGTATTTTGTCGAGTTAACATTTTAACTTATGCTACTTGATTGTCGATAACTTATTACTTAAACAACAGAATTATTGTTTAAAACTCCCGTTATTTTTCTACACTAACAAAAAAATTGATTGCTTTTGTACATAAAGACAATTAACACTTGCGCTATTTTTTCTCATTTGAATCAAAACAACTAGGTAAATGTGCGTAAAACGCATTTGTGTAAAAAACGTAAAACGATCGATAAAAACAACCTTTCTTTTGTTGTAAATTCTAAATTAGCTAATTAGAAGAGGGGTTGTCTAATGAAAGCGCAAAAACACTAAAGAAAATAAAGGGAGAAAGACAGACGTTTTTCATTCTTATTTTAACGTGCCGTCCTAGCATAAAACGACTGTACAAAGTCAAAGTGACTTTGCACTGCTGCTGCTGCTGCTGCTGCTTATTATCCTAGAAGCCTGTTTAGACACGATAACCAAAAAGAGCTGGCCAACTGGAGCCTACCTTGGCTTAGTGTCTAAAGAGATTTCACTTTAATTTTTGTCTAAAATTCCCAGTTGTCTATGCAAATAATTGAGAAAAACAGAGAGAGAGAGAGAGAGAGAGAGAGAGAGAGAGAGAAAAGGCTTTGCAAAGTACAACTGAACTGAGCACAACGCCTAAGTACTTTTAATCTTCTCCGACCACAGCACATCACAGCCACACATCACTCTAGTCATTCTGTCATCATCATCATCAGCAACAGCAGAAACACCAGCAAAAAGAATGTTCTCTGCCTGAACTTTTGCTGCTGTTGTCAATGCACTGCTGAAGATGCGACTGCTGTTGTTTGTTAGAAGATGCTTTTCAGAAAAAGGTTGCAGGCAAAACAGTTTGGCTGATTAGCAAAAGACAACTTTTGCGGGCAAAATTAGTTTTGCAGGCAGAAAAAAGCACTGCTTTTACCGGAAAGTTGTGGCGGCAGTTAAGGGGCAAAAACCCTCTAAGTCGGCATAGTTTTGTCTGTTTTAAAGCGGATTTTGCTTTGTTAAACACACACACACACAAACGCACCAAATGCCATTTGTTGGAGAGTTTGCTGCAGGACCCCAAACAATTGTCATTGAAAAGAAAGAAAAAAGGTGAAAAGAATGCGAAGAAGATAAAAGATAGAATCACAAACTTTACTACCACCAAGTTTTTTCTTTTTGTTCTCCAGTTGTTTACATGGCCGTACATTACATTTAAAGTTAAATAAAAAAAGCAAAATTGAATTGACTAGAAATGAGGAAAATTCAAGCGTAGGCTGATGCAGAAAAAGAGAGTTGGTGCATTTCTTTTCTTTCTTGCTCTTGTTCATTTTTCCTTCTTTTGCTTTTTAAATCCTCATCTGCGGCGCTAAGCGCACTCTTTTAAAACCCTTTCTCTCTTTGTGCACTGATTGAACACGGGGGAATGCTAAAACTAAAAAGAAAAAAGAAATGAACGCAAATAAAAGAAGAAGTCGATGGAAAGCCAAAAGAGAGATTTTACCCAGAGCTTAAACGCTGTGCAAACACAGTCACTTTGGGACATTTACTCGGAACAGAAAGTTCAATCGATAATAAAATCGGCCAAAACACACAATGATAAAAAGAATTGTAAAACTAAAGCTATTTGTCAAAAAGAACTGAGCAGAGTGACTGCCGCTCTGACAAAGAGAGACAAGCAAAATTAATTAAAAAATGCACCTTTCAGCTGCTTTAAACTTTGGACTTTTTTTATAGGGTTCAGGCATTTTAATTAGTAATTAATTGTGAAAGCAAAAAAAGCCGCAAGACCACAAGGAAAACTCAGTCTGAACAACGTAGTTTGTCAGATCGACAGGCAAACGAAACCAAGCAAAACAGCAGGTCTTTGAACTTGCCTTGAATCTGCAGTGTTGTGTGTTCCTTTCATCGGTTTGCAGCAAAGTTTGCCCTTAGTACAGGCTGATAATTAACAACCGTTTGGAAAATGAAAAAAAGAACGCAACCAGAGAGGACTTAAACAACTGCTCAGTGTTGGTGTGTTTGAACTAATCACCAAAGCAGTGTTGTGCCCCTTCTTTTCAAGTTAAGTTCAGTTGAGTTCAGTTGTGCAAACCAAAAAAACAGTAATCGTCTTTACTGAGTTCCAGTCACACACACTACTCACTCACTCACTGGTTATCACCTGACGCTGGTAATTAGCAGCAAAGTTTATTAGGATTGCTGCTGCTGCAGAAAAACACCTTTGATTGATCCGATTAGAGCTACGCTGTTGGCTGCAATAAAAAAGCAGCAATTTTTAATATATTCACCAAACTGTAAAAATCAAATTTATAGCACCAATTTGCTGCTGCTCTGCTTTTCTGTTTTAGTTTGGTCGAGATTGGTATGCGCTTGTGCCTGTGCTTATGACCACATGACGTGAAACGAAAAAAAGAATTATAACTCACACACAGCTCTCTCTCTCTCTCTCTCTCTAAAGCTTTGCTGCCCTTTGCTTTGAGTTGGGAAATGGCCATTTACGTCAGCAGCAACTGAACCTGAAATCTCCCGTTTGGTTGCTAAGAGAAGAAGAAAAGAAGAGGAAAAAGGCCCAAAAGCGACTGTGAGCTTTCTGTCAGATTCTATTCAATTCAAACATATTTGATCAGATAAAAAACGGCTGACTGAAACAACGGCTGACATATTAGGTGTCTGAACTTGAAGCGGTGTACTAGAAGTTGCAAAAACTACAATTTAAGAGAACAAAAACACTAACTTTTTGTATTGCACAATTGTCAAACTTGACACTGGAAATGTTGTACGAAACAAACTTTGTTTTGTCCTTATTACTATTCTTTCATTTCAAAAACGTGTGATCAGGTTTTCATAAATGACTATAGACATCGTCGCTGGACAAAAACTGAACGCAAACATGATCATGAAAATAAGAAAAAGGAAAAAGGTCTTTCTTTTAATTGAGTTGACCATTGAAATGGTGCATTGGCCATGATTCGCTTCTCATTTAATTCGGTCATAGCACACTAGGGACAGGGCGAAACATTGCATTGGTACTGCAATGGTTGCATTCAAGCGGACAGTGGACACACCACACACACACACAGACCCACACAGTGGACCCATTCAATTCTGTTTGGATTCAATTGAAGCACTAAAAACAGAGAAAAACATCATTTCACAGTGCAATTGAGACGACACAGTGCTGCTGCTGTTGTTGCTAATTGCTATGGCAAACACACACACACACACAAACTGACTTGGAAAGTAAGAAAAAACAAAAATTGTTTTTGTTTGCTCATTCGTTTGTTCAGCATTAAGTTTTTTTCTCTCTCTTTCTCTCTCTCTCTTTCTCTTTACTTTTTCTCCACTGTTGACCCTAGCTCATTCACTTCATTTGGTTTCAATTTGTGCCAGTTCAATTCAGCAGTCACTGAGCTGCTGCTGCTGCTGTGTTTGTTGTTGCTGTTGTTGTTGTTGTTTTTGTACGTTCTCATCTAAATCTAAGCCGTCGTCGTCGTCGTCGTCGTCGTCTTCAAACAAGAGCAGTATGCACACCGATTTTGATGACGACAATCCTGACAGACACACACACACACAAAACTATCACTGTTAACAACCGAAATAAGGGGCACTTTCCCTTCTGCGTCACAGCATCTTTCAGCATCATCATCATTATCGTCATCGTCCATTACCATCGGCAAAAGTTTTCCTTTTTTTTGAGTGCCGTCTCTCAATCGTGTTCCCTTTCACAAGCATCAGCACTTTTTCAATTACGACTAAATCAGAGAACCGAAGAGCTTTCGGCAAATGCAAACACATACCTTTTTTTGTGATGCGCAAAGAAGCGTTTTCTTCCTCGTTTTTCTACAGTGGCTCAACAACACAGGAGAAAGCACAAGGGAAACGAAAAGAAAAGAAGATGATGAAGAAGACGCTGACGAGTTTAGTTGGAATTGACGGAATAATTATGCTGCTGCTGCTGATGCTGTTGTTGTTGGCTTTTACGCTTCACTTTGAGTAGTGCTATGAGTGATGATGATCAAAGCAGGTTGCTTTTTGTTTTTGCCTTTCGTTGAGGTTCTCTTCAGTTAAGTGCTGTTGATGCTGTTGCTGTTTTTGTTTAAGAAACCGTCACTAATGAGCATTAGTGAGCATATTTGATGATGATGATGATGCTGCTGCTGCTGCTGCTGCTGCTGATTGAAGAAGCTTGTAAACGAGAGCAGCCATTTCTGATTGCGGTTGCTGGAGAAACAAAAAAGAGGTTGTTGTTGTTGTTGTTGTTGTAAAATGCGGCGGCAATGTTTAAAATAATTTGATTTCATACCTTTCGCCACTTTTTTCTACCAAATGCCTAAGAAAGAGGAAACTCAGGAGGGGTGACTGAGAAGGTCGACTGTGAGCGAGAGCATCTGATGCGCTAGAGAAAGAAAAAGAAAGTAAAGTTGTGAGTTGAATGAAAACCGCTGCTGCCGTCGTTTTTGACGCTCCAATTATGATGGATCGCTTTGCGCCATGTTTGCGCCATCCAACCAGTTTTTATCATTTCCCCTTGAGTCTTACCATCAGCAGTTTCATCAGACTTGGCTTGGTTTGGCGTTGATAAAGAGAGAAAGATGAGAATGAGCAACTATGAACTTGCTGTTGTCGTTTACTTCGAGAACGTTTTTCAACAGAAAGAAAACAGCAGTTAAAAAGCAAAGCACAGTCGAGTTGTGTTGAGCAATCTCGGATCCTCTTTCAAACTGGACCAGATGACCACTGAGCCACTTTAGCTGAGGCCAGGAACGCTCACGCACGTTTCCTTGCTTTGCATTCACACACACACACTCGCACTCGCACTCACACATTCGCAAAACACAGTGTCTTTTTTCTCCTCGGCCTCCTCACAAGCCAAAACAACAACCAACACAACAGCAAAAAAAACGGTCGCTTTTCCTGCACGGCGGCGGCTGTCGGCGGCGACGATTGCAGCGGGCGAACTGATGAGAACTGAATGAGAGAACTGAATGAATGAGAGAGTGAGCGAGCAGCAGCAGCAGCAGCAGCAGCAGCAGTAGTAGTAGTCGCTGGATCGTCGGGCGTCGGGCGCCACTAGAGAGAATCGAGAGAGAGAGAGAGAGAGAGAGAGAGAGAGAGAGAGAGAGAGAGAGAGAAAGAAAGAAAGAGAGGCTCTCCAATCTCTTGGAGCAAGCGGCGGCAATCCAATGGAAAGGCAGGCCAAAGGGAGCCAGACAACGGCAAGCACTGAAACACAGAGACAGAGAGAGAGTGTAGCTCGCTATCGCTAGGCGCGCTGTTGTCGCCCGCTGTGCCAAAGCGAGAAGAGAGAGAGAGAGAGAGAGAATCCAAGAGGGAGCCAAAGTGAGTGGACCAAGGGGAAAAAGCACACACACACACACACACATCGACTGAAAGAATGGAAGAAGAAGGCTCCCTCTGTCCTTCTCCCCCTCCTCTGACTAGCTGAGTGTGTGTGTGGGCGCCTATTCTTGGATTCTCTGCTGCTGCTGCTGCTGCTGCTGATTCTCTAATGCTGCTGCTGATTCTGAGTGCAAAATGGCAGAGAAGCAGGCAGTGAAGCATCGACTGACGACGACGACGACGACGACGACTGCCGCCGCCGCCGGAGGAAGTACTTGCCAAACACTTTGAGTTGGTGAAGGGAAAAAACGCTAAATGAGAAAACTTGAAAGCTGGCTGGTTGGCTGGCTGACTGACTAAAATCTCTAGTGACTTGCTGCTGCTGCTGCTGCTGCTGTTGATGATGAAATCACTTTGCTCTGTTTTTTGCCTTGCCTTGCCCTGCAGCTTCAACGGCGATGATGTTGAGGCGATGATGTTGATGAGTGCACAAAACACAAGTGAGCACCACTAAAAGTGAGGGCACCACTAAACCTTCAGACTGGAGGATACCTTCAGACGGGCTCGTTCAAAGGGGCTGGAAAAAAGCATCATCAAGATTGTTGATCAGAAAGCAGGAGGCTAAGAGAGCAGGAAAATTGTCTTGTCTTGTCTTTTGATGTTTTTTTCTTCAAACTCAAATTGTCAGACTAAATCAGACAGAGGAGTGGTAATGACTTTAGTTTCACTTTTTGTCTAGTTTCATGATTTTTGTTTTTTTGCTGTTTTTTAGAAATGGATCGAAATGGAGTAAAGCGTGTGTGTGTGTGTGTGTTTGCAAATCAGCGAACCAAAAAGAAAAGGGGAGTGATGAATGAAGAAAATTAAATAGAACTGTAAAGAGATAGTCAAGCAGCAGTAGGCACCAAATAGTTTTTTCAGGTATGTTTTGTATATCAGAACATGGAAACACCTCTTTTAACGATGAGTGCACTGTGGTTGTCAGCAAAAAATCAAGTAGAAGATTCATTTGTGATTTCAGCAGAAATGAGACAAAAAACGGTATGTGTGTGTGTTGGTAGTGGTAAACCAAAGCAAACCTGGCTGCAATATGACTAATGACGACAGCAGAAAAAGACGAGCATAAGAAAGGAGGACATTAATAAACTAATTTGAGAAGAGTGTCTTTTCTGATTTATAGTTTTATGCGGCACAGGAAATGCGTCCAATTTTTACTATAATGAAAAAAGATAAGTTGTTAAATCTACATTAAAGGAAAACAATCCATTATATCATTTACGATATTTTTAACATTTAAAAGTTGATAAAATTTTAAATTTGATTTTATAATAAACTCCATTTTAAAGTGTGGATTTTTATCATAAACGTCAACTGCTTTTACCACCAATGTTATATCATTTGCATAAATTTCTGAATTATTAAATGTAATGTAATAAAACGCAATAAAATACACTTTAGAATATAACTGATTTAAAATTTACATTTTTATTTTATGCACGACACGATTAGGCTGCTTTACAAAAAACAGCCGTTGACGTTTTTGTTTGTAATTATTTTTATTGCGTTAAAAGACACACACACACACCACACACTAACACTAGTTTTAATGCACACCGATTTTCCCCGAACTGAGCCTGTTTGAGGTGCACAAATTATACTTCTGGACACCCGGTTGTTGTGGCTATAAAACTCAGCAGTAAAGCACTGCTAACTTTACAAAACCATTAAATTTAATCACTCAACGCAGTAGCAGTGAACTTGCTTTTGCATTTTAAATTAAAAATGACAAAAATTTAATTTAGATAAAAACAAGCTCAAATCACAACGATATTTCCTTTTATAAAATATCCTAATTTAAATTAAACTGGAAACACACTAATTAGTTCCGCATTAGGTTTTGTCTGCAAATAATTACAAAAAATGGTGACTAATTGAAAACATAGAAAATTTTTGGTATAAATGGATATTTTAAAAATGTAAAAACGGAACAAAAAAAACATAAAAACCTAACTTCTTTTTGTTCAATTTTGACTCAATTATCAGTTCATTTAAAGGAAAGATGCAGTAAATCAGTAAAATGAATGAGTCGAATGAGGAAAAGTAAGCACAGTTGCAATGAAATTAAAATTAAAAGTTAAAAAAGCTGATTTTTTCAAAAAGTAAGCAAGATAGTTGATAGACTACTGCCTAAAACGATTGACTGAGGTAAAGAAAGATAAATCACAATTTGCTACCACTGCTATGTCTAATAGTTTTTGCTGAAGAAAGTAGGCTACCCGGCACTGCATTTGCACTGTAAGAATGAATGAACACTCGTACCATTAGTAATCCAAAGCACACACCAACACACACACAGAGGCAAGCTTTTTACAAGAAGGGCGCCCATTGGCAGAAAGCGGATTATTTATCTAATAATACCCAAGAAAAACAGGCTAAAACAAAAGGAGAAAAGGGGATGATGAGACTGAGAAAGTTGGGGAAAACAACAAAATGACAGCCACAATAACATCACCACCACCACCACCAATAACAACATTACTTAGGGTGAAAAACAGTTGAAACAATAATAACAATATAAAATAGAAATAACGAGCAAACCGTCAGCCTTTCTGTCTGTCTGTCTGTCTGTCTGTTTGTCTGTTTGTCTGTTTGTCAGTCAGTCAGTCAGTCAGTGAAAGGGGCACCCAAGTTTGCCCGTTACCCCTTGCACAATCCCCTTTGCAAACAAGTGCGGAAATTAAAACGGAGGACCGTCTGCTGTTTTGGCTGCCGCCACAGTGAGAAGCCGCTTATTATTGCCATTATTTGCGAGCTGTTCTATTTATTTAGTTTTCCTTGTTTTAAGTGGCTTCCTTCCTCTTCTTCTTCTTCTTCTTCTGTGGCGTGCTGTGCTGTATTAAATGTTGGCTCATATTCAACACCAGACAACAACAACAACAACAACAACAACAGCGGCAATGACTGAAAAAAAGAGGACAAAAAGGCAAAGATCAATTCAGATTACTATTTGGCCTTTTCAATCTCGTCTAGGGCTTTTTAAATAACGTTTTTTTGCTAAATATGGGGTTAATAAAGGGAACGAGTAAACGAGCAAGCTGAGTTTTTTTTAATGCAGCGTAAAAATAATGGGAGCCAACCACAGTTGAAGAAGAGCAAGTAAAGCGAGGAAAGGATAAAGCTGGCCACCCCTTAAAAGAAGCCGCCTAAAGGCAAAGCCCTTTTTACGAGAAGCGCAAAAAAGTTTTGTTTTACGTAAAAAGGGGCTTTGCCCAAGTTTATCCCAACTGCTGCACAACCGAACAAACAGGCTCTGTACATCCAGTGTCAACCAGCCCAAACCTGTGTGTCGTGCTTTTCCGCTAATGCTAAAGATTTTCACCACACTTCATCGTTTGCTGGGCGCCCACAGAAAAAAAAGTGCGTAGGCCAAGATGGCCTGAGCCAAGCATTTGTGCTGCTGCTGCTGCTGCTTCCAGGCAAGCAAACTTGCAAAGCTGTTGAGCAGCCACTGACTGACTGACTGACTTGAGTGGTAAACAGCTCCTCTTCTTTTTCTTCCTTTTCTTTCTTGTTTTTCTTCTTGTCAACAGCATCCCATCCCATCCCATCCTCATCATTTCCTCTTTGTCAACACCACTGCTGAGCCAGTGGTGGCAGACAGTAATTAGTTGGAAGTTGGGAGTAGAGGCAAATCTGAAGAGAGAGAGAGAGAGAGAGAGAGAGAGAGAGAGAGAGAGAGAGAGAGGAGAGAGAAAGAGAGAAAATGGGAAACCAAATCTGAAGAGCTGCCGATTATTGTCAATTATGGATGAGTGACTGCCTGCCTGTCTGTCTGCCTGTTTGCCTGCTGAAAGCGCCGTCACCAAAGTTGACGCCTAAGTTGATGGCGCCCCAGTGACCAAAGAAGTGTTTGTGCGAGTATGTGCTGGGAGAATCCAGTGCCTCTCGGTGACTCGACCAGATTGTGTTCAAGTTGTTGTTGTTTTCAGTATTGGCGATGCCCAGTTGATGTTGATGTTGATGTTGATGTTGATGTTGATGTTGCTGTTGCCTACGTTATTGTCAATGCTCAAAAGCCTTTAAAGTGTTGGAAAGGGACTACTTTACAAAAAAAATTCTTTTGTTTTGCCTTGCTTTATCTTGCCCTTTTATGTGCAGTTTTATGAAATG
Organism: Tyrophagus putrescentiae; assembly: GCA_024499935.1. NCBI lineage: Eukaryota > Metazoa > Arthropoda > Arachnida > Sarcoptiformes > Acaridae > Tyrophagus > Tyrophagus putrescentiae. The sequence continues at coordinate 13,478,115 of JAMZRA010000005.1, forward strand.
GGCACTGAATTAAAAAGCACTTCCCTTGTTTCCCCCTTCCCATTTTTCTTGGAGGCAAATTTTTCTTCCTGGTTGCAATTTAATCTGTTTATGCGCTATTGTACTGATGCACTAGCTGGTGAATAGTGATTTGCCATTAAAAGTGGAGAACCAGCCTACAGAGAAGTGGAAAAGATTTTCTAAGTAAAAATTTGAATTTTGTGCACTTGTGTGATGCGGTTATACCAACTTTCACTGCTTAATGAGGCTGTGAAACTGATGCACTAGGCAAAGTTTAAGCAGTTAAATATTTTAAAACTGGGCAAAGCTGACCACATGAACACACAAATTAAGAAACTGAGTTTAACAAAAAAAACTTTATTTTGTGCTAAACTGACTGAAAAAATGGTTTTTATTGTTTAAAGTTTAGTTTTTATTATTTAAAATGTGTTTTTATTTTTAACAAAGTTTTTTATTGTTTTTTAAAAATACAGAATGCTTATTGCAAAAAACAAAACTAATTGTTTAAAAAAACAATAAATTATTAGTGAATTGGTGGTTATCAGTTAAGAAATATAAACAAAAAAGTATTATTTAGTAAATAAAGATCAACTCCAAAACAACAAATTTTTAAACTTACAAACACATCAATTTCTGGCACAAATATCTCTAGACAATTGGCTAAATTTTTTGTTTGTGTGAAAATAAGCTTAAATGTGTCTGATTCTAAAAAAACAAAACAAAGTTTATACTCAATTGGATTAACTTAAATTAAATTGAGCATTTTTCTGACCAGTTTAACAACAGCAGCAACAGCAGTGACTAAACAAACAACAGAACATTCAGCAAAAAGTAAAAAGATTTAACTTGAACGGCCGTTTTATGTGCAATGTCTTGTTCTCCGGCGCCAAACAACGTTTTAGTTTAAAATAGCAGACTTGGCAGTAATAAGTGGTTTGGTCCAAAAAATTATAAAAACTGACTTTACTTGGTAACAAAAAAATAAAAATTTAATTTTATCAATGGTTAGAAATGGTAGTGTTTACTAAAGATAATTTGTTTAGAAAATAAATAAAAAAGTATATTTGTATTTTTTAGCAAAATTAGCACTGAATAATTTTTGCGATTTTAATAATCAAAATAAAAATAATTTTTTTAAAATATCATAAATCGATTTAAATATTATTGTTTTTCTATTAATTAATTTAAATTTGAAAGTCATTTATTAAAAATATTGTGTTATTTAAACACACTCACATGTAACAATTGCAAAAATTGCTAAAACTAAGTTTTAATTTTGACAAAAATGGTAATCGCACAAAAAATGCAAATTACAAAACTACTCTTGAACTTCAGACAGCAATGTGTAAGTTCCCAATGGACACTTTATTCAATATTTTTTGGCTGCATTTCAATGTGTGGCACTACTAGTAGTTTGGATGATTGAGACATTGATATTGAAATTGGAATCCAAAAATAGATGGGCAAGGTGGAGAGAAATGAGAAGAGAACAGTGCTCAATGAGAGAAAATAAAAGTTGTTTTGTACATTCCTTCACACAATCTGCATAATGCGAAAAAATCCGACATGACAAAGACCTACCTATCCAATTGAGTGCTTAGCACACAATTCACTCTCACTTTCATTTTCAGTGTACGACGTACCAATTTTTTTTAAAGAAAAATAAAGTTTTACCGCAAATGAAAAAACGATGATAAGAAGGAAAAGGTACCAAAAGGTACAACACAGCAAATACCTTCTATTGTTCATACCGATGAACAGACCCACACAAAAAAGTGGGTATTTTTTGAAAAAAATGCCGAGAAGGTTTTTGTTTGTTGTTGCCTGGCTGCTGCAGCTGCTACTGCTACGGCCGCTCACTGATGTTTGATATTCATTGGAAAATCATTCGGCAAAAAACACACTGAATTTTTTGACTAATTTAATGGCGCTATAATTAGCCCCGCATTGGCGGCAATGACATTGGCAAAAGTGCACGACATTCCCGATAGCAAAAAAGGGCTTTTGTCTTGCCGTTGAGACAATTGAAAACATGAGAAATGAGGGGGGGGGGCTTTGTTTAATAGAAAAAATATGAGTTGAAAGAATGCCTGTTTGCTTGGTTTCTTTTAAAAACGAGCAGTTTGCGTTGAAGCCTAGGCTTGGATAGGACCTACGAGCGATTTGGGATAAAAAACAGGATAAATGACAAAAAATGTTGTTTTTAGTCATTTTTATTTTGGTTTTCATTTTCAACTATATAGTTTATTGCTTTTGGTTTATTTAGAGTGTTTTATCAAATATATTTTTTTAATTTTTTTTAACCAAAGTGATGGTCTGTTGCTAAAACGGCAATAGTTTTGCAACTTAAAAGCATCATCATCAAGTCTGTTTTATTGATTTATTTAATAAAACTAGTTTGCAAAAGATGGTGTAGATGAAAAACATAACAATATGAAGTGATGACGTAAATTAATGAAGTCAATTGTTTTTATATTATGTTTTTTATTTGTTTGTTTCAGTGTCCAATATTTTATTTTGCAAAATTCTCATTTAAAAAATGATGAGCAAAACTGATTTTTTTAGATAACTTGATCTTGTTGCTCTCTCGTTAATTTGTCTGAATTTTGTAAAGAAAATTCTGCTTATTGAGCATTAAGCATTCAGGAGTCTGGTTTCGGGTATTATCTTTCACTTGATTTTTTTGTACCGTTTTTGTCTGTTCTGAATCTCTTTTCAATTTCATTTGTCTGTTTGCTCAGCAGTCACCTTGTCCTATTGGCAGTGCTTTCATGCTTTCAGGCAACAGTAGGACAGAAAACAGCAGACAGTAGTAGTAGGATTGCTGGGTCGTAATCAAATTAGCAATCTGCCACCAGTGAGAGCAGTACAGATTTCATCTAGTGCCCCTTTCTCTCTCTTTCTTTCCATTCAACTCTGTAATCAAAGTGCAAGGTTCAGATGTAAGGTTCAGAAAAGATGATAGTTTCACTTTTTTGCTTACTTTAACGCCTCCAGGTGTGCAAATATGGGAAAACAAAAGTGCAAAGGTGTATTCCTTGATAAAAAAGACTGGGCCTGCCAAACACTGATAATCAATACCTTTTTGTTGTTGTCTTTTATTACCTCTTCTATCTTTCTTTACTTTCTTTTCCTCTTCAATTTTATCTTTTGCTTGTTTTGGGAAGTTTCGCAAAACACTGATGAGATCAACAGCAGAAAACGTCATCAGTGCAAAAACACCCTGCACACGCCGGATTAAGGTGGCTGTTCAAATCGAAGTATCATTTTGCACAAAAGTACAAAAACACACATTTTAAGTACTATTGAGTTTTTTTTATAGAACAGCAAACAAACCAAAAATGTATCTATCTATTAGTTTCTAATTTTTTCATTTATATTAAACCGTTTGTTTATGAGTTCACACAAATTATGAGTTCAACATTATCATCACTTGAATACCCTTTTGCAATATTTGAAACGTTCTCAATAAAAAGGCGTCCATCTTTTTTGAGTTGCAAAAGAAATCTGAAAACAAAGAAAAGCTGAATAAGAAAAAAAAGAAAAACTAGCCAGCTACTACTAATGCCAGGAAACTACTACTTGAAAGACAAAGAGACTAACTCGGGCAGTTTTGTGCTGCAGACAGAAGATGTGCTAAAAGATAGTGCTCCAGTTGGCAAAGTTGACAAAGAGTAAAGTCAAGTCAAATTGAGAGAGAGAGAAAGACCAAGGGGGCCAAGGGTAAAAGATGGACAAGTGGTGGGGCAAGCGAGAAAGAGAAAGAAAGAGAAAAAGAAAGAAAAGTGAAAGAAAAGTTGTGTCGCGCTAAATGAGCTGTGAATGGAAAGATGGAAAAGAAGAAGAAGAAGAGGGCAGCAAGGCAGCTGAAAACTGCTGCTGCCTTTGTACACAGTGCCGTACAGTGGTGGTGGTGGGAAGAGGAGGGAGAGCCCTACTTGCGTCATAGACGACCGTGACTTTGGCGGAACAGACAAGAATAAGAGAGAGAGAGAGAGAGAGAGAGAGAGAGAGAGAGAGAAAAGCATTGCAAAAAAAATTTGGCAATTGGCAAGTGGAAAATTTGGGCGAGGGGTAGTGCTGGGTAGTGCTGGCCTTTTTCAAATAATCACCACTAGGCGATCGTTTTGTTGAAAAGTGCCCAAGTGGGAAAATCGACAGTTTTCTTCTCTTGGTAGTACGATTGCTGCTGATTTCTAAAAACCTTGTGTCAGTGTTAGTTAGTCTGCCAGTCAGTCAGTTTGCCTGAACTGTGTGTGGACTGTCAAAAATGAAAATTTTTCGTCTTGAAACTAGGCTAAAAAGTATAAAATATTTGGGCCATTTGAAGGGAGGGCAGAGCAAAGTACTGGCTACCAATTTCTACTCTATCTTAGTTCGATCAGTCTGATGTTGTTGCTATTTTTTTCTATGTGAGTCTAGAACTAACGAAAAAAAGCACACAAATCATTCAACCACCGCCAGCAGTACAGTTACTACTACTACTTTTGCTGCTAAACGGTTTCTAATACTGCCAGACACTGCCAGACACACTTATTTTTTCAAATCTCAATACATACAGTGCTAGACAAAAACCTTGAACAAAAAATATTATTTTTATTATGAAAAAACTGGTCTAGTCTAGTACAAAAAAATGTGTCCAAAACAAATTGCCTTATTGCTTTATTAAATGCGGTAATAAGAATTAAGGTGTCGGCTAAATAAAAAAACCAAAAATGAAAAAAACAACAGGCAATTTAGAAAAAGTTAGAAAAAGAAACTGAGCAAAAAGATAAATGAAAAAGCAAAAAAACTTAATGGGCAACAATCAAAAGTCATATAAAATGCTTCTGTTGTCACGACCGTGTTTCCCCGTTTTTTTTCAATGCCACTATTAGTGCAGCTGTCCGTTTTCTCATTCTCGTTCTGGCACATCTTCTTTTAAGACAGTACTGTACTAAAAGTTTGCCCCTTCATCCCCACAAGTTCACAACTTTGGTGGTTAAAGTCATAAAAAGCAGATTAATGTACGGTTTGTAATAGTTGCGAAGGGATCAGAATAATTAGTTCTAACTTGGTCTGTTCTAGTTTTTTTGTTTCTCTACACTTTTTTTCATACATTTTTCCTTAATCAATTGGCAACACAGTCATCAGTTGCTGATGGCTGAAATTGTTATTGTCATTGGTATTTTTTTCCCTGTTTTTCGTCGTCTTTTCTTTTGTACAAAATAAAATGGTGGTCCGTTTCAAACATAATTTTTTAAGGGGGTTCTGAGTACGTTTGGGGAAAGGAAAAGAAGGCTGCCCGTCTAGCCAGTTCTGGTTTTGAGGCAAAATCGTTTCAGGCAGTCAGTGTGTGTGTGTGGAACACTAAATTGGACAACGGCAGTGGCCAGTTGGTGGGCTTGCTGGGAAGTAAAAACAGAGAGAAAGAGAGAGAGAGAGAGAGAGAGAGAGCCCAAATAGAAGGGAAAACGGTAGTATATAGCCCTTTTTTAGTAGTGGTGCTGTGTCCCATCGTTTTGGAAGGGTAGCTTTAGAGCGATTTCGGCAAGATTCCTCCAGCAACTGCAAAGTGATGATGATGACGATGCTGCTGCTGCTGCTGCTAGTAATGGCAACGGCAATGGAAATGGCAATGCTATGATGAGCAATGAGCAAAGAGATTGCTTGCTGATAACAGCACTGGTCGTATGGTCATCACTTGCACTGCAAAGACTACCGACCAGGCTGGCCAGCCTCCTCCAAATCAGCTGAAATTTTGCAGAAAATATTTAAAAAAAAAACTTTATAGCAGTTTTATTAACACTTTCACATTGTCGTTTTCAGCACCCAATCTTAACCACGTTTTGGCAGCTGCTTAGTTTTGTTCTCTTGTTTTAGCCAAAAAGGAGAAAGAAAAAAGGGGAAAAGTCCGCTTGTCTGAGCAGTTAGTTGTAAGTTTGCTGTTGTTGTATGTGCCTATCTAATTTATCTGCCCCTGCCTTGTTCACGCAGAGCTAAATTGTGTGCACGGCGTCTGCACTGGAAGTGTCAATTAGCGGACACACTAATGCGTCAACGTGAATGGACAGGCAAACAGACAGACAGACAAACAGGCAATAAAAAAAATTACAGCAGACAGACAGACAAATCGTTTGACAATTACAGTTTCTATTATTTTTTTATTCTTGTTCTATTTTGCTAACAATTAGATGAAATTTAACCCTTGACATTAGAATTAATTCAAAAAAACTTTTTAAAACTTTTTTTATCTTTTGTGTTCTGTACAGTGAAAACAATAAAAAATTAAATTTTTTTAATCACAAAAAAAATCTGATGATGTTACTTTCAGACAGTTTGAACCATTTTTAAATTGACATTGAAAAATAAAATCGTTCATTCATGACCTGGGCATGGATGTAAACAACGTCAAGTTTGAAAAAATCATGTACAAGAACAAAACAGTGAATAGAGGCAGAACTTTATTTTCTTAGAAAAAAATGGAAAAAATAAACTTGGGCAGAATAGCTGTTGTCTGACTGTCAAGTGTGTGTGTGTGCATTTTCAATCAAAGAAAACTGTAGTGTTTTAAAAAAGAAGAGAAAACATAAAGAAAATAAGAGACATAGAAACGACAATTTGCAGTGACAGTAAAGGTGTGTGTATGTGTGTGTTTACACAGAAAAACACGGCAAACAAACAGTTACGCTCTAGTCAGACAACTGGAATCAGACAAAGACAGCAAAAAATAGACATTTGTACGACAGGAAAGAGGAAAATAGCCAGCGGAAAAATCTTTGTGATTGAAGAAAAAACATTGGCGTGGAAATTTATACAGGATTCAGGTAAGGAAAAGGTAAATGTGGGGAAGGGATTGTGAGGTGGGTTTGGGAAGACAGCTGACAAACACAGAGTGAAATGCTTTCTAACATAATTCATTTTCACATAACACAGACATAACATCGATGCTTTCACATTCACACACCTGTTTAGCACTGTTTGTTAAGAAAAAAGTTGCTTTTTTGAGTGCTAGCTTGGCATGTTTTTTGTACATGGTTTTTGTGCTGTTTGTACTTTTGGTCACTTTTTTGCCGGAGGAAAATATTACTGAAAAACGCTTGATAAATTGAGTACATGGTAGTGGTGCAGTAGGATGGAGTGGTGAGATAAAAATTATATTTTTTGTACTATATGGATTCTCAATTTTGACATTTTGTGCAACATCACAAGGAGTATTCAGTGGAAAGGAGGAGAAGAAAAGAAAATAACAATAAAGATAATGACTTAGAGAGAAAAGGGAGTATAATAATAGTAGTAATTGATTAATGATTGAGAAAAGAGCAAATGGTTGCTTCGGCAGAATAGTTGACAGTAAACTTTTTCTTTTGAGTGCAGCAGAACCGGCACACGCACGCACAATTTTAGGCTGTTAAATAAAGTAATTTTGCTGCCTGTATGATCTTGATATGAGATCAAAGATATTAAAAAGGGGTTATAGAAAAAAAATTGAGAAAATAAAGGAAGATTAAAAAGTGGGAGAAAAGGTGTTGAAAAAAATGTGAGAAGATTTGAGGAGTTAGGACTCTTGAATGAGGTAAAAAAAGGAAAAACCGAAAAGTGATGATAGAAAACGGATGTGATGGAAAGTGGTAAGGTGGAAAGTGGGTGTAGGTGGGTGGGATGTGCTGAGGTGATTAGGTAATTATCATCATCATCATCATCATCATCATTGCTGGTGGTGATAACCGGTGGTACCATTAAAAACAATGAAAGGTGCAGATTGATCCAACAGCTGTTTCTTCTCAGACTTCCAAATCTAACTTGAACCGTTAATTTCAAGCGTTGATAAGCAGCCGGCAATCTCTTCTTCTTCTTCTTCTGTGCCTTCTTCTTCTGCTGGTTTTTTGCCGCTGCTGCAGCTGTACTGCAGCAGCTGCAGCAGCAGTCGTGAACACCTTGGTCCACCTGAGAAACTGGCGCAACTTCTTGACGGGCACCTCGAAGCAGAGCGCCTTCAGGCGCAGCTCCAGATCGTCGGTGATGAGGACCACCTCGCGGTAGATGAACTCGTCTGTAGGGAGGATAAAAAAGGATTTTTAAAGGTGCAAAAGACTAAACAAAAAAAACTCCTCTTCTCTCTTTTTTTTCTGCGTTACCTGTAGGCGACACCTTCTCCCCTGCCTGCTGGAGCAGCCTTGCCAGGCTGTCGGCGGTGTGGCCGGTCGCCGGCAGCGACTCAATCAGCCGACTGGCCGAGTAGAGCACCAGGTCGTCGTTGTTGAAGGCGTTCTACAGTGGAAAAAGGGGAAGAAAAAAGATGTGTTTTGATTAGATTAAAATTAACACCAATAGCAATCGTCTGAATGCTCCTTACCGGATCATTTCGGTCCTCCTTGAAGTCAATCGTGTCCAGCAGTGAGCCCTTGCTGGTGACGGCGCGAATGTTGAGCTGCTGCGGCTGCGGCTGCGGCTGTTGCTGCTGCTGATGTTTCTGATCATTTGCTTCACCCAGTGAAGAGAGTGGTCGAAGTTGTTGTTGCTGCTGTTGCTGCTGCTGCTTCAAGCAGCTGAAGACCTCCTTCAGGTACTCGAGAATGGCGGTGGCCTTTCGACCTAGCGTGGCGAAGCGTTCCGCCTTCTTCTCCTCCTCCGGTGAGGCGTCGAATAGAACCTTGTTGGACTGCCTCTCGGCGGCCAGTCGCTGGGCACGGCTCACCATGAACTCAAGCTCGTGGACGACTAAAAAAGAAAAAAAAACACAAAATTAGTAAACAAGGTGAATGATTTTTAAATTTAAAAAAACTGAGCAAAAATAACCGCCAATTACCAATGAGTGGAATGAGCACGGTGAAGGGCGCCGAGACGACCAGCCGCTTGACTGCCTCCAGGTTGCCAATCAGGCAGTTGGTGTCGAGGAGGACGTACCGGGGCTTGATCACAAAGCGACGCTTCCTGTCGTTCAGGTGCTGTTGTGAGATTTAGAGAAAACGAAGAAAGAAAGATGAAGGGATTAAGTGAAAGATCTTGCACCACTCATCACTACCAACTGCTCAATTACCTCCATCAGCTTGAAGTAGCGCGCACTCTGAGGGCAGTTCTTCACCAGCTGCCGGTACTGCAGCAACTTCCGGCGCTCCACCGAGCAGACGCCCAGCTGGTTCATCTCCTCGATTGCCTCCACTCGTCGCGGAACTCGTCGTCCTCTTCTTCTTCCTCCTCCTCCTCGTCGACTTCTTCATCGTCATTATCATCATTTTTTTCCTCTTCATCATTACCTTCACCTTCACCTTCGTTCTCATCTAGTTGTTGACCGCTACCACTGGACAGCTTCTTTTTCAGAATTCTCTTCTTCCGTTCCTTCTTTGCTGAGCTTCCTTTCTCCTTAGGTTTAGCACCATCATTACCCTCTTCTTCTTCTTTATCCTTTTCATCCTCATCCTCATCATCATCGCCCGACTCGATGCCCAGCTCTGCGAGGCGCCGCTTAAACTGCGCCAGCGAGGCGAGGAAGGCCTGCTCCTGGACGGCGGCCAGCTTCAGCCGTGGAACGGTGGAGCCCCCCTCGACGTCGTCCACCTCGATGCAGGACTCAAACACCCGTCGGTGGCCATTGTAGACGAGGTAGGGCGGGTTGACGCCGCACAGGTAGTCGCCGAACAGCTGAATACTGGCCACGCGCATGTACGTGTACGCCGATTCCTGACAGCAAAGAAAAAAAGAGAAAAGAGAAAAGAAAAAGGTGTGTGTGTGTGTTGATAAGCAAAATATCGTTTTTTTGTTTGTAGTATTTCCATCGTTTTCATTACAAACTATATGATACTCACCGGAACGTAGGGCAGCCGGATGTACTTGGAGCTCTCCGGGGCGTTGAGGATCATGCGAAAGCCCTCGAGGACGCGGTCCTCGGGCAGCTGCACCAGCTCGTACTCGCTGTTTTTGCCGGAGTTGCCGTTGCCTGAATTTTGATCAAAGTAATAAAAAAAAGTTGTGTTTTGATCAGCTGAAACAGGCTAAAAAGCTTTTGCTTACATTTGGGCGGAGAGAAGGCGAGTGGATTGACGGACACCTCCTCCTCCTCGCAGTAAAAGTCCACTGGCAGCGTTCTGAACTGGTTCAGCAGTGTGAGGAAGCGGCCAAAGACGTGCCAGATGGTTTCATTGTTGTGCGGTCTAGTGTGAGGGGAAGTAAAATGAGTAAATTTTAGTTGTAAAAAATCAAAATATTTTCCGGTTTTGATTTACCTCAGCCCAATGTCGTTCATCTCGGCGGGCGGAAATCGCGGCCTGGTGGAGATGACCCAGTCAGTCCACACCTTCACCACCGGAAGTAGGCGGTAGAAGTCGCGCCAGTCCTCCTCATTGACTCGCTCGTACTCGCTGTCCGCCGTTTCCTCCTCCTCCTCCACCACTTCCGGTCGGCCAAACAGGTCGTCCAGGCTGACCGTCGCGGTGACCGCTGCTTCCGCATCGTGGTAAACGGACCTTCGCTTCTCAGTTGACACTTGGCCCTTTTGCACTTCGCCCCCTAAAGGGTGCCCCTGCCCAGCTGGCCCTGTTGACCTTCTTCTTCTTCCTCTTTTCTGAAAGTCCTCCACAAAGTGGGCGTGCTTCGCCTTGAAGCCGTCAAAGAGGAGAATGAGCCGGCGGAGGACCGCCTCGACCATGGCCGCCATGATGAAGAGGGCGTTCATGTGCGTGAAGCTGTACTGGGCTGCGTCTACCGAGGAAAAGGAGAGGAGAAACAAATAAATTGTGAGTTCAAAAAAAACAATTTTTGAATCAAGCCAAAATTGTCGTCCTACTTTGTCGTCGATCCTCCTCGGTGATGGTGTTGGAGACGGTGTAGATGTTGACTACCATCAGCTGAACGAGCAGCAGCGAGGAGGGGCAGTTGTTGTCGTCGCTGCTAAGGAGAAGCTGCTCAAACTCCAGCAGCATCTGCTTGGCAACGTCGAAGAAGCGGTCCAGGTTTCTAGGGAAGCAGTATTAAACAGGCAAAATTAGTTAAAGTATTTGGTTTTTTTCTCAAATAATGCCTAAGGCCACACTCGATAAGGAAATGTTGGCTTCTCTGCGCCTTTTCACAAAGCATGCTTTTTTAATAAGGTTCGTTGCGATTCTTTAGGCACATTTATCTCAAGAACTACAGAACAGACTAAGGTAATGTAAAAGGCAAAAGTGAAGTTAAAGGTTTAAACTAAACTACTGTAGTTAAATATCATGATAAAATGTAGTGAAAATATACAAAACAGTTGTTCAAATGAGTATTTGGTCATTCATATAATGTTAACCAATTTTAACTTAAGACATTTAACTACAAAAGTTTAGATTAAGTCCTTAACTTTACTTTTGTTTTTACATTACCTCAATCTGTTTTGTAGTTTTTAAGATAAATGCGCCTAAAGAATCACAACAAACCTCATTGAAGCGCATGTTTTGTACAAAAAGCGCAGAGAAGCCCTCATTTGATTATCGAGTGTGGCCTTAAGGCCTAAATGAATCACCTATTACTTACCCACTACGGCAGTTGAGCATTCCGTGGACCATCAGAAAGCTGGAGATGAAGCGTCGTTTTAGCTGAAAAAGAGAGAAAAAGTTGAAGTTGAAAAACATGAAGTTTTTTCAAACACATTTTATCATCTCTTCTTCTTTATCACCACACACACACACTTACATCGTCCATCTCTCTGCCGCTAAGAATGCCCTTTAACTGGTTGCGGTAAAAGTCGAGCAGCTCAGGGTCACTTTCCGCCGAGGTGGCCGCCGCCAGGTCGTAGAAGTCGTACATGTCACAGATTGAGATGGCGCCCGAGTGGGCGGCGATCCAGTACTCGATGCGGTAGTCCTTCTGACTGTTTCGCCGTCTCTGATGTTGCTGATGTTGCTGGTGGTGGTGATCCTTTGAAAACTGCTGCTGCTGCTGCTGCTGCGGCTTACTTTTGGCCAGGGCGGCCTTGTGCTCGGCCTCCAGCGCCGCCAGCTGCCTCTCATAGGCAAGGCGAGTGTCGTCAAAGATGACGGTGAGCATTGCCTTGTGCTGGTGGCGGCTGCTCGAGGGAATGCAAAACGAGGAGGAGGAGGAGGAAGAGGCGGTGGTGGTGGTGGTGGGAAGGGGCGAGGCTGCAGTTGAAGACGCCGCTGAAGAGGGTCGATTTAAAGTGGTGGTGGTGGTGATATTAGTGGACTCTCCCGCAACTGAGGAGTTCTCTGAAGAGGAGGAGAGAGGTACTTTCTCTGGCTGAGGATGCCGACGACGACGACGACGACGATGAAGAAGTAGTAGTGGCAGTAGTCGTTGCAGTGTTGACCGCCGTCTCCGACTCGAAGCTGCGAATAAAGTAGTAGAGCGCCTCAAAGTGCCGCTTCTGGTAGTAGGCGATCATGGCGAGCTGGGAGCAGGCGTGCGCATTCTTCGGCACCAGAATGTGCGCCTTCAGGTAGTAGCTGAAAAGAGAGAAAAAATTAGCAAAATTTTTACTTAAAAAGTGGTTCAACTTTAACCCTTACCTCCTCGACTGCTCAAAGTTGGGCCTCGGCTGGACGGACTGGTAGTACCGGGTGAGGTCGCCCATGTAGATGTACAGTATCTTCATGTAGTACGTCAGCTCCTGGAGGTCGCTGAAGAGCGCCCGATTGAGCTCGTAGTGGCGGCGCCGGTCCACCAGCGCCTGCAGGCTGCAGCCGTAGGCGGCGCACAGCTTCACCACCAGCGACTCGAAGAAGCGGATGCCCTCGCTCACCAACGCCGTCAGCTGACCAAGGTGACGGGCGATTTTGCCGCTGCTGCTGATGCTGTTTAGGTTGATAAGTCCTGCAGAAGATGATGAAGGTGTTGTGGTTGTTGATAAGGTTGTTGATAAGGGCTGGGAAGAGGTGGTGGAGGTGCTGTTGGGGTTGCTGTCTGCAGAGGAATTGGCTGAAGCGGTAGTAGTGCTGGGAGTGACCGTTCGCTGGGCGATCGCTATGGCGGCGGCCACCACCGGGTTTTTAGAGCTGGACTTTTTGCCCCCTTGACTGCCACCTTCGCTATTGGAACTTTCCTGGTAGAAGGTCACCGCCGCTCGGTAGCAGTCAACAAAGGGGTAGAAGCAGCTGGCCCAGATGTCCTGGAGGGCGGTGCCCGCCAGCGGACCCCGCAGGTCGGCGAGGAGGACCGCCTCGTAGAAGGCCATCAGCTGGTGGCGCAGCGGCTCCACCTGCAGGTCGGTGTGCTCGATGCTCAGCGGGGGGCGGAAGGAGGAGGAGTGGCTGGAGGAGGTGTGGCTGGAGGAGGAGATGGCAACTGCGGCTGATCGCCGGAGATTCAACTGCTGCTGCTGCTGCTGCTGCTGCTGCTGCTGCTGCTGCTGATGCTGTCGTGAGCTGGAAATGACGTAGGCGAGCTTCTTGCTGAGGTCTCGCCCGTAGTTGGGATCGAGTGAAGTGGAAAAAGGTGGTGGTGGACCAGAGGATAATGAGGAGAAGGAGGAGGAGGGGTTCTTCTGGCTGTGACCACGGCCATTGCCACGATTACCACCGGCACTGCCGTTGCTGCTGCTGCTGCTGCTGCCGCCCAAACTTCGGCGATTGCTGCTGCTGTTATTGTTAGTGCTGCTGGTGTTTCCTCGTTGTACCACTTCCGCTGTACCACTGTCGCCACTTTTCGCCACATCGATAGCCCTGGTAGCCGTTGTAGAGCTGCCGCCGCTCTGCTTTTCACTGTCCGACTTGAGCAGCCTCATCGACTCGGTGTTCAGGCGGAGGAGACCACCGCCTCCGCCTTTGGGAGGGTTTGAAGAGGTGCTGGCGCTGGTGCTGGTGCTGGTGATGTTTGTGGTGGCCGAAGTTGTGGTGATTGTACAGTTTTTCACGTCCTTTCGCTCCTGAGGATGAGGCTGTTGCTGCTGCTGTTGCTGCTGCGGCTGCTGTACAGTGACTGTACGCTGATGTACGGTTGCAGCAGTGCTGGTAGTGTTTTGCTCTTTTGAAAAAGTGGCCGTCACCAGAAGAAGACCGCCGCCGCCGCCGCCGCCTGCCTTTCCAGCACTTTCCTTGCTTCTCACTGTTGATGGTTCTGAGGGCAAAGTACCAGCAGTGGTCTCAGCAGTGTTGTCGATGGTCCTGGTTAGTTGCTTTTGCTGTCTGAAAGCGGCGTTTGAAACTGAAGCTGAAGCTGATGATGATTGCTGTACGGTTGAGCTTTTGTACGACGGCTGCTGCTGCTGCTGTTGCTGCTGATAGTATTGACTTTGGTTTTGACTACTACCGCTGCTGCTGTGGTGCTGCTGTTGATAGTACTGCTGACCGGAGGCGCCACGGTCTGGTGCCAAAGAATTGGGCTTGGTGCTGCGGCTGAAGTGCTCCATCGGCGGCGTGGCGCCGTTGTACGGCTGCTGCTGCTGCTGCTGCTGCTTTGATAAGAGGATGCAAGAGGTGAGGTGGCAGTGGCAGTGGCCGTGTCGCACTCCACTCCGTCGACCCACTTTGAGCGGAAGACGGTGTAGCTGCCGTGCTGTTTCCCGCCACTGTTGCGGCTGCTGCTGTTGCTGCTGCTGCTGCTCCCGTACTGAGGATTGGCACTCTGGTACTGGTACTGATGATGCTGAGAGTGGTGCTGATAAGGCTGCTGTCCGTGGTGGTGGTAATAGTTTGGATTGCCACTGTTGTTGTTGCTGCTGTTGCCAGTCTGATTGAACTGATGCTCTTGTTGCTGCTGCTGCTGATAATGGTGGTGATGGTGGTGGTGACTGCTGCTGCTGCTGGTGCTCGGATTGGGCGGCGGTGGCTGACCGGTGGTGGGCGAGGTTGCACCTCGAGGCACTCCTCCACCACGATGTGAAGCGGAGGAAAAGGAGGAAGAGGAAGAACCGGAAAGTCCTGAGGCTGAGAAGCCACTACCAGAAGAGGATATGCTTTGCTGCTTCAACCCACTACCATCACCTCCACTGCCACCATAGTAGGAGGAGTTGTAGAACTGCTGAGGGTGATAGTGCTGGTGGTGATGATGTTGTTGCTGGGAACTCTGGGAACTGCTTTGGGAATGCTGCTGCTGCTGCTGAAAATCATGATGATAAGGATTGGGGTGATGGTGAGGGTTTTGGTGGGAGTGGTGAGAGTGGTGTTGGCTGTTGCTAGGGCCAAAGGAGCGCGAAGAAGTGTACGAGCCACTCTCTGAAGAGGAATAAGAGTGAGCTGTTGCTGCTCCAGTCCGAGTTTGACTTTTTCCACCTTGATAGTAGTGATCGGAGAAAGTGGGCTGATAAGTTTGCTGATGCTGCTGAGGCAAAAAGTTCTGATTCTGATGATGTTGCCTTTGACCACTACCACCACCACCACTACCACCACTAATGCTGATAGCATGAGAAGGTGGTGCTTGCGGATTCTTGCGATAGTTTCCCAAGGTGGTGGAAGAGGAGGCGGAAGAAGAAGGTTGTGATAAAGGTGGTGGTGGCGGTGCAGAGAAAGTGCTGATAGAAAACTGCTGCTGCTGCTGCTGCTGCTGCTGCTGATCCTGTTCCGCTTCCTGTTCCTGCCGCTGATGCATCGCCGTGACCGCCTGCACCGCCTCGTCAATCACAAAGGTGCCAATGGGAAAGGTGGCGGCGGCGGAGCAGAAATTGGAAGTGGAGTTTGAAGAATTAGAGGAGATATTGGTGGGGTAGTTGTTGCTGTTGTTTCGACCACTACCCCCGCCTCTTCGCTCCTCGAAGCCCGAGCTTGAAAAGGGGGCGTTTTCTCGTTCACTGGGGGGGCGGTGGTGATGGTAGTAGTTTGACGCTGGCTGCGGAAGGTTACGATTGCGAAAGCTTCGACCTGGTCGTCCGTAGAAGGTCTGCTGCGTCACCTGCTGGCCGCTGCCTTTGCTTCTGCCGTCATTGCTGCCACTGCCACTACTATTATCACATTTGAAGTCCAATGAGTCGTGGGTGGATGACAGTGTCGGCTGCCTCTTTTCAGCAGTTGTTGCTCTGGAAGATCTGACAGATTCTTGAAGATTTCTGGAAATGAAAGAGC
Organism: Tyrophagus putrescentiae; assembly: GCA_024499935.1. Taxonomy (NCBI): domain Eukaryota; kingdom Metazoa; phylum Arthropoda; class Arachnida; order Sarcoptiformes; family Acaridae; genus Tyrophagus; species Tyrophagus putrescentiae. Next base: position 13,494,068 of record JAMZRA010000005.1, read on the forward strand.
CTTCTGTTTCATTCTCCTGCTGGCTGCTGCTGCTCCGAAAACGATGCTGATGCTGATGGTGGCGATGAAGACCGCTCCATGATGTCGTTCCAGTTGCCAAAGAAGGCGCTGCTGAAAGCTTCCTTCTCCTCCTTTGGCTTTTGGCCAGTCTCAGCCAATGTCGTCGTCGTCGTCTTCTTCTTCTTCTTGGTGCCTGGTGATCTGATGAGGCTCGTTCAGGTGCAATAGAAACGGCAGCAGCTGCAGCTGTGGTCGTCACCGCTTTAGTAGGGCTCTTTTTGGTGCTGGTGGGGTTTGCGAGTGCTTTGGAAGCGGTGGTGGTGCTGGGGATGACACCGTCACAAGCAGTGCGACTGCGATCAACTGAACTGGCCGTGCCGCCCGGTGTCACTGAGCTGCTCTTTGTACTGCTGACTGAGGTTGCGGCGGCAGCGGTGGTGGTGGTGGTAGCGGTGGTGATAATTTTGGTGGTGACTGTGGTGGTGGCACTCATCGACACCGCCGACGTTTGAGCTTCAACTGATGAGGTGGTGGTGACGGTGATAGGAGCAACAGCAGCAGCAGCAACCGTTTGGTGTGATGCACTCTTCACCGCCGCCGCCCTCTCACCGCCGGTCAAACTGTGGTGGCCACTCTTTGAACTGCTGCTGCCGCTGCTGCTGTTGTTGTTGTTGGCGCTGGTGTTTGTCGTGGTGGTGACAGCACTTCCACCACTACCACCACCACCAGCACCAGCAGCAGCTGCAGTGCCGCCTGTGGCCAGCCTCGACGGCGGTGGCCGGTACAGTGGCCGCTCGGGTCGCCTCTTCTCGGCGTCCATTAGCTGGCTTTCTTTGCTGTTGCTGTTGTTGTGGTTTTGCTGTAGCGACAACAATGACGACGACAATGTTGATGATACTGATGACAGCAGCAGCAGCTACTTCGAAGATTCAGTCATTGGTGTGGGGCAAGCAAAAGAGCGCCAGCGCTGGTGGGAAAAGGTAAGGATGACAAGCGTTAAAGCTGCGTGTTGTGTTGTGTTGTTTGAGTGAATACGTGGTTGACTTTGGGCTTGACTTTGGAGCAGTGGAGAGAGCAGGCTGAAACAGTTGTTCCCAGAGAGAGAGAGAGAGAGAGAGAGAGAGCAGTGGCAAAACTGAGTCGAGAGAGAAAATTGTTGTCAGGATCGGCCGCTGGGTTTAAACTTTGGAGTTTGTGAATTCTGTGTTGTCAGGTAGTTGAAGCAGGCGAGAAGATGTTTTTTTCTCAAAAACGGTCACCGTTGTTTCGTTTCGTTTCTCCTTGTGTCAGTTACCCAGTTGTGCAAAGGTCGTCAATGTGTCGCCAGAAGAAGAAGGTGTGCAAAAAGGTGTGAAAACAGACACAAAGACAGAGACAGAGACAGAGACAGAGACAGAGACAGAGACAGACTGGCTGGCTGGCTGGCTGACAGCTCTGCAGTTGACATTTGACAAAGCCACAACTGCAAATGCTGCTGCTGCTGCTGTTGGTGACAGCTGCTGCTGCTGCGGCTGATTCTTTGCTTTCTTTTTCAATATTCCTTTCCTTTTCTTCTTTTGCTGTGTCGAGTTGTACAGTAGCAGCAATGGTGGTGGCAGCGACACAGCTGTGAACGGTAGGCTGCAGAAGCTGATGGGATTTTCTTCTTCTTCTTCTTCTTCTTTTTTTTCTTTATTTTCTGGCGTCACTGTCGCTGTTGGCGGCTATAGAAGTGAAGAGAAAAAGAGAGGTGGCAAAACGAAGTGCTCGGCAGCAGTGGCAGCAGTGTACGGCAGCAGTGTACGGCAGCAGACGGACACCCGTTTGTACGGCAGAGTCAGAAAAAGAGAAAGAGAGAGAGAGAGAGAGAGAGAGAGAGAGAGAGAGAGAGAGAGAAGAGAGAGAGAGAGAGCTAACCGATTTTGGTTCAGGAGCTGACAACGATGAGACGAGTGAAGAGAAGAGAGAGAGAGAGAAAGATATTGGGCTCAATTGACAAGAGAAAGAGAAAAGTAGAGCACAAAGAGTAAAAGCCTCAACTCTCTCTTTCTTTTTCTCTCTCCTTAGAAGAAGAAGAAAGAGGTAGTAGTGCCGCCGCGCAATAAAGAGTGGTGGCCGCTACCAGTGGATAGAGAAAGAACAAACGAAGGAAATCAGGAAAGGAAAACGTAAAAATTAGCAGAGAAAAAAGGTAGAGTTAAGCGTAGAAGAAAAAAACAAAACAAAAAGAAGAATCTAAATTCAATGTGTAAAGGAGTGAAAACGGGAGCAGAAGAGAACAGGAGAGAGAGAGAGAGAGAGAGAGCGAAAGTGCGAAAGTGGCAACAAACAAAACAAAACAGTAGGCGCGCGCGCGCCCGTACACACACACAGTACACACACAGTAGAGCCAGCCAGCCAGCCAGCCAGCAGCCAGCCAGTCAGTGTTGACGCCAGTCACTGACGCAGCCAATGCTGTACACAGCTTTTGTTGTTGTTCACACACACACACACTATCACCAGAGTCGAAACAGTGCTGGTGGTGGTGGTGGTGAGCGCCAAACGAGCAAACGATGAGCTGGTGTGCTGCTAAGAAGACAAGTTCGCCTTTGTGCACTTGGCTTTGCAGTGGCAGCAGCAGTGCTTGTGTTTACCTCTCTCTCTCTCTCTCTCTCTCTCTCTCTCTCTCTCTCTCTCTCTCTCTCTCTCTCTCTCTCTCTCTCTCTCTCTCTCTCTCTCTCTCTCTCTCTCTCTCTCTTTTCTCTCCCTCAGCTCGACTCAGCAGCTCACAGCAGAGCGGACAGGCAGACTGTTCTAGGGGAACACTGTTTGTGGGCAGCAGCAGCGGCGGCAGCCGTGTTTTGTTTTTACTTTTTTTTGTTGTACTTTTTTGGGTGAATTGTCTCTCTTTTCTTTTCTTTAAGTTTGGAAGTTTTAATTTGCAAGTTGACTTATTAGCTTACATTTCTCTCTTTTTCTACAATACTTGGAATGTTCGTATGTGAATGTGTGACCTGCTCGTTGTGTGTTTTAAACAAAAAGCTCAAAATGGAAAACTTTTTCAAGAAAAAATGGTTTGAGTGTCTGACATTGATTGGGAGCTCGGGTTTAGGGCTGTCTGCACGTTTCTAAACGCTAACCTTTTAAGTAAGTTAGCTCACGTTAAGTAGAAGGATAAAAACGTTTAAGCACAAACGTTTGCTCAAACAACAACAACACAGCAGAAAAAATAACAAAAAGTGAGAAAAAAAGTGTTACTAAATGGAATGGCTGAAGTGGCAACTGTACGAATGTGGTTGGTCAAATGTAGTGTTCAGATCTGAGGACAAAATAAATGAACAAATGATATGGTGTTGATCACAAATCGAAGGGAGGGAAAGAGTGTGTTCTTTGCTAAATGGACATCATCTTCCAGTGAGTGTACTGCTGCTTTTGATCACCCGTTTTTGTTTTCGTCGTTTCGCAAAAACTCATTTTTAATTGAAGCAGCTCGGCGGCGGCGGCAGGCTTCAGCAGCTCATCACCGACCAGGTCTTCCAGAGAGCGAACACTCGGCTTGGACTGATCAGCATTGTTTGAAATGACATCCCTGAGCACCACGCCCAGGCACAGTCCCGATCCAGGGTTGTACAGCTGTACGGCGGCTGAAGTGCCTGCTTCTCCGCCCCCTTCCACCTGCCACAGCTGCGTCCCGCCCTGTTGGTGGCACTTGCTGAGGCGGGGGCGGAGGCGGCGACGGTCGCCGCCCACCGCCAGGCAGGCCTTCGGCCCCAGGCGAATGTCCTCCGCGGCGGTGCGGCGCCACCGCTGCAGGCGCGCCGCCCGGGAGCAGGGCGCCATCAGCAGGGGCAGCCCCTGGGCGCCCCGGCCGAAGGTCGACTCGCCCGAGGCCTGCAGACAGAGCTTCAGGCTGCTGCTGCTGCTGCCCTCCAGCTGCAGGCGGAAGGCCTCGCCTCGGGTGGGTGGCGGCGTGGCCGGCCGGAAGAGGTTCTTCTTTGGTTTGAGGGAGTTTTTATCATCATTTTCCCTGGCCGCCTGTGCCACCACCACCTGGTCGGGCGTCTGCAGCTCGGGGTACACCGTCCGCAGGTACCACTCAAAGGTGGAGCAGTTTAGGCGGCGGTGGCGCAGCTCTACCCGGGACTGAATGTCGCCGTAGTCCATGCCCGCTAGGTCGGAGCGGGAGGCGAGGAAGTACTTCTGCGGGGAGTGGAAAAGAATCATCAGTTTTATTATCATCAACTTCTTATCACCCCCACCACCACCACCACCGCCACCAACCTTGTACTCGTCCATCCAAACGTGCGCCACTCGCAGCGAGTTGTACGCCAGCGTGTCCTGCTGTACACGTGTTCCTTTGTTCTTATCATCACCATCACCATCACCGTACGGCCGCCGCCTTCGAAAGATGTGCCCCACCCGGGAGCAGGGGACAATCTCCAGGCGGCCGCCGCACATCCACACGCGAAAGCTCAGCTCCAGATTTTCGCCGCCCCAAATCCTCATGCCCTCATCGTAGCCGCCTAGCTGGTGAAAGTACCGCCGCCCGACGGCGAACAGCCCGCCGGCCATCGTCGGCGAGGGCACCGGTCGGATGAAGTCCTCGGGACTGTTTAGCTCTTCCACCGAGTCCCACCTGAAGTGGAGGCCCCAGTTGAAGCCGCCGCGCACCAGCGGCGACGCCCGGTACTGCAGCGTGTCCGCGTCAATCAGGTCGATGATGGGGCAGGCGATGGTGGCCGGGGAGCGGGCAATGCGCCCGAGCAGCGGCTCCAACCACGCTCGGTTCACCTCGCAGTGGCTGTCGAGGAAGGCGAGCACCGCCCCGGTGGCGAACCGAGCTCCGTAGAGGCGCGCCCGAATGAGGCCCGCCCGTTCGGGCAGGCGGCGGAGGCGGACCTTGGTGAAGTAGTCGCCCGAAGGGGCGTGGACCGACTGCTCCTCGAAGTAGTGGGCCAACTGCTGGACGAGGGTTTCTGGAGGACATGATTTGGATTAAAAAGAGGTATCAGTTATCAGCACAAAAGTTATCATCTTTCTCTCTCTCTCTCTCTTATCTCGGTTACCATTGCTGTGATCATCCACGAGAATGACCTCGTGGAGGAGGTGCCGGGGCGTCCGGTCCAGGACCGAGTACACCGTTCGCTGCAGCGTGCTGAAGTGTTCATTGTGGAAGCAGATGATCACCGAGGTGGTCAGCAGCTCTGACCGGTGATCATCATCGCCATTTCCATTATCAGCAGTTGAATTTTTCTTCAGCACCTCATCGTACCGCTGACCTTTTTTGCACAGTTCATGCCGAGTGTCCGGAAGTGAGTGCCGGCGGTGGCCGAGTCGGTCGCTGATCAACGTGTTGAAGGCGTGCCGGGCGTAGCCGGCCTCTCTTTCCGCCCGCTCGGCGTCGCTGGTCACTCGGCCCAGGGCGAGAACGTCGACGTCCGGGAAAGCAGTTTCCTTTGAGGCATTCTCCTCCTGATGTTGATGATGATCCTGCTCAGACTGGGAGGACTCAATTTGAGCACTGAGATTGGCGTTCTTTGAGTCTACGATATGGTTTGGCTCTTCGGCGATCGCGGCCTCCTCGATCCTTGGCTGATGATCCTGGTCAACTGTTGCTCGAGGCTCAATGTGCAGGTGGTGGTCCTGCTGCTGGCGCTCCTGCTGCAGGTGGTGATTGTGGCTGATTCCGGAGGGCGGGGTGACGCTGATCAGCAGGAGGATCATCCCCAGGAGGAACAGCAGCAGGCCGAGGGCGATGATCACCGTAAGCGGCGAGTGGTGGGCGAGGTGATGATGGAGCTCCGTTTGCCACTGTTTTTGACCACCGTCACCTTCTTCTTTTTCTTCACCATCGACTGTCGACTGGCGGTCAGGTCTCGGTGGCGGCCGGTCAGTCGGCGCAGGTACCGGTGCAGGCGATTGCGAAGGACGGCGAAGAGGTTCATTTTATTGATTTGCAATCAGCTGATAACTGGTGGTCAATTCTTGACCAAACTGTTGTTTGGTTGGTGGTTGCTGCAACTTTTGTGAGGTTGTTGTGTTTTCAGCTCCGTGATTGCACCAATGATTGATTGATTGATTCTCCCACTTTTGCACGTTGAGCCTTTGAGAAGCAAACTGGTTTTGCAGCCAGCAAAACAGGAGTAATACTACTGTAGATCACATGAAGACTGGACGCCTGGAAGTGGTTTGTTGTCTATGGCTTTTAGTTGGTGTTCAAAGTGGGCCGGTAAGGTGAACTGGTGTAAAAAAAGAAACCCTTGACTGGATACTAACAGTCTGGACGGTCTAGCTTATTTCATAAGAAGGCTAGACATAATAACGATATTTGCAACAACAACAACAAACTCGTCTCTGCCGCTGCTGCTGCCGTCTGCAGGCAGGCTTTCCTTTCAGTCGGCCGACCTTTTTGTTATGCTGCCTGAAATGAGGCAAATGAATGAATCCAAGTGCCACTGCTGTGGCCCACTCTGCTGTTGTGACCACCACCACCAGCACGATGCAGTGCCCTCTCTGCTGTAGTAACGGACACTGTGAATGGCTGCTTTCAGGGGTGCTGACGTTTACCGGTGTAATCTTCTGAATTCAACGGTGGTCATCACCGCAGCAGTGCACAACAGAAGAACCAGCGGACCACCACGAGGTACACCACGACGGATAGGCAGACAGACAGACCGGCAAACACGGTGATCACACTGGTGTTTGTATTTCCATTTAATTACTTTTCTGACACTTTAAAATTGTCACCTTTTAGACTTTGATCCGAACAACCAAAATGTCCATTCGCGTGATGAACAGTCGGCTGGGCAGCTCTGTTGTTTATGCCCACATCAGTCGGCGGTTTCTGTGGACTTTTCTGACTTTGTTTTCCGGCGACAGCTCCTCACAGCCAACTCCTCCTCCTCCGCCTGTTTACAACATTTCAACGCCCAAACACTAACAACGTCTTCAGCCCTCTTCTTCTTCTTCTCTTCATTTTTCCGCCAACAACAATACGCCATCTTTACCAGACTTTAACCGTCAGCACCGACTGTTGCTCGCTAACTGCTCGGCCAAAGATGCCGCAGATGTCAGTCTCTTCTGGACGCAACGGCGAGGCGCCAAGAAGAAGGCCGGCGGAAAAGGCAAGGGAAAGAAGGCGAAAAAGAAAAGGCTGCTGCCTCTAAAGAGGAAGAGAAAGACGACGATGAGGATGAGGACGACGAGGAGGACAGCGACAGTGACCAGGACGAGGACTCGGGGGAGAACGTGAGCGATGACGTGAAGGTGATGCACACCACCGTCATATCACTGCGCCTGGACGCCATCGGCAAGCCCTGCTTCAACATACCTCGAGCGAAGATCGAGGAGAGCTTCTACAGCGTAAACTGTTTTTTTCAATACAACTAATACCTAATTTAAAAAAAACTAAAACTAAGGTTTTTATCTTTTTCAGGACCTGATCCGCGTCAACGGCGAGCGCGTGGCGAAGAAGAGCTACGAGGTTCGCGTCGACGACGTCATTGACTACATCAAGGGGCTGAATGGCGAGGACCGCAGCAAGCTGGACATTACCCGCGTGCAGATTCTCTCGGTGGACGACAAGGCCGCCTCCTCGGGACGCATTCGAATGTCATTTCGAAAGACGAATGGCCTCACCGTGGACAACTACGCCCGCGATCCCTATGAGGGGGCACTGTAGGGAAAACGGACAGACTTAGGATTACTGATAGCAAGCAACAAAAGCAGCAAAAAATGCCATTTTGATAGCATGTTATTCTAGCTCGAGACATGTTACGATTTGAAGAAACAAGAACAATTAAATTGTCTGCTTAGTACATCTTTTTAATTACTTTTTTCTTTTCAGTGCACCTAGGAGCTTGAAAAGAAAAAATAAATTGTGTTTTTTTCTAGTAAAGGATTCAATTCATTTAATGATTGCCACAGAACGGTGTACTACTACTACTACTACTACTGTGCATTGAAAGCAGCAACAAAAACGTGCTTTGAAAAAAAGCAGTTTTGAGCTTCTATTCAGTATAAGCAAAAAGCAACAAAATGGAGTACTGAAAAGCCTGTAATAACTCCCACCTTGCAGCCCTTTTTAACTTTTGTAATTTATAAATTGATTAGTAGGAAGTGATTAGAGCACTTTGACATTTAAAATTGACTTGAATTGGGCGAACAAATTGACATTACATTAAATAATGAGCAGCAGTTTCTAAAAACATTTTTCGGTAATTTGTTAATGCGTGGGTGCTCAGCAGATGGCGGATCCATTGTGAAAGCATTTTTAACACAATCTTTTGACTTCGTTTGCGTCACATTAAAGAATTAAAACATAGTAAGTAAAATTTTGTTTTTAACCAATGTCATATGCTGACTATGACTTTAATATAGGTTTTAAATAAAAACAACAAAATGCATTTCAGAAAATTAAAATAAAGTCATTTTGCATTTCACCGTTTTTTGTCAACATTAAAAAATTGTTTATTGTTTACATTAATAATTTGCATTAGCAAACAGGCTCTAATTTGACATTTACATTGCGGCGGCACATTCCTCTTAACCGCACTGCATGCAGCACTGCAGCCAGACCGAATCTGAATCCTCAAATGCCACATGCCTTTCAAATGACACATTTAAGCGCTCTTTTTTCGCTGCTAATTATCATGATGAAGATGTCAGCCTGAACCAAGCCAAATCAAATTCAGTGACAGCTCAAGTTGAATGCAAAAAACACACTATTAAAATGAACTTTTATGCTCGTATTTTCAATTCAAAGCACCGCGCCTTTGCAAATGTTGACCTTTTGCAAATATGTGTTAACATTTTCTCGCAACCTCAAACAAGTGTACAAATAAGTACAAATGCCACCACCACCCTCGCCACCATAATCATCCTAATTGTTATTATTACAACTGATAAGCTGAACTTTTGCCTCTTTTTTTCTTTATCATCAACTTCCTTCAATTACCACCACCACCACGCACACACATTAAACAATTTACCACAAATAACAGTTCATCAAAGCAAAAAGGAAAGCGAACAGCTTCTCAAGCAGGACAACTTTGTGGCAAACAAGTTGTTTCTCGCTGATTCAAAGTGGGCGCGCGCAATCACAAAGTAAAAGTTGTGGCTAATTCAATTGGTCCAAATCAACAGACAAACGAGAGGGGAAACTGACAGTTTCCAGGCGCACTCTGTGATGACCAAAGCAAACGGGGAAAAAGCTGGACAAGAAAGCAGTTTCAGTCGTCAGCAAAACTTTTTTTCCCTTTTGCACCAACTCTGCAATTAGCAACAATAGAGGCGGCGGCAATCGGAAGACCTTAATGGCAAAGCAATCTCTAATTTCAAAACTCTTCCTCATCCTTTCCCCCCGTGGTTATTAATAGTAATCACAACTTTTTTCTTTTTACTAAGCCACATTAGCTTGTTAACTAGCCAGGCACACTTGCACATTCATCTTTGCACTGAAATGTAATCAAACAAATTTGTTTTAAAACATTCAATTTTTTGTATTAATAAAACAGGTTGTGTGAAAAATGCACGAATGACTGGAGCACTTCATCACTGATGAACAAAAATGGCAAAATAAAAAAACCAAAAACAAATTTAGCAATTTAACATTTCATTTTTCAATTCAATCTGAGGGGATGATTGAATTGAAAAATGAAATAAACTAAAGGAAAGAGATAAAGCACTGGATGACAAGTGAGCCGACAATTTAAAAAGAAAAAAAAAAAAATGTGTTTCAAATAGAAGCAAATGTCATTTGACATTTCCTACTGATTTGAACACACACACACACACCACTATACATTTCACTCTCGCTGATTACCTCATTCATTTCAATTTTTGGTGATGCTTAAAACAAGAGAAAAAGGGGTGCAGTTGTCAGTTTTAGAGTTTAGCAAGAAAACGCGGCAGTCACGTTAATGGAAACAACGATGAAAATTTTTGACTATGCTGAAACTGAATATACCGCAAAGGGCAATTAAATTATGACACCTACTGCTAATCATTAGTGTGATCTTGAAAAGGAGACTAGGAAAATACCTAGAAAGAAAAATTGAGAAAAAGAGCAAAGGTTTGCTTTAATTTGATTTTGACAATTTCTGGAAAAACTTTAGCAAAAATTTGTCACCAGTCTAAAATGATGTACATTAAAGGAATGACAAAAAAAGTTAAAATGCACAAAACTTTTTAGTTTGAAAAAGCTAAATAAATACCGGCAGCTAAAAGGCGTTGTTGGCTGCTAACTTTAAAAATTTTTAATTTTAAATTTTATAAGCTCACATTAACAAACTGATAGAAAACTTAAAACTAATTTGCAATTTTATCTCATTCTCCAAAACATTAAAATACAAATAAAAAGTTCAAGTAGTCAAAAGCACACCAGTTTGCCCAGTTTTGACCTCATAAAACAGCCCAAACTGCTCTAATAAATAACTAACTGCCGTCAATTTACCGGTTTTGCTAATTATTCCTATTGTTGGATTGTCTTTTAAAAGTTTGCTTTTTAAAATTGGTCCTCCAAATTTCTCCAGTTCAAAGTGAATGACCGGTAGCAATAAATTTAAAAACACACTCTAAATTAAACAACCGGTGCAGTGGAGAGTAGTAGCACCAGTGAAGGGTTTAGCCAGTATATAAATGTTTAATTAAACCATTAGCAGGGCAGGCAGGCAGTTTTAGGCAGAAGGAATAATAAAACAAATTAAAAGAAGCCGTCGTCGTCGTTCTGCTGGTTACCAGCACTCTATGTCCTTTTCTATTTTGTGTGCTAGAAATGTAGTCAGAAGCCATTTTGTGTGAGTTTAAGGAAACCTGCTGATGCTGCTGATGCTGCTGATGTTGTTTTCTAATTAGCCATGAAAAAGTGGTGCAAAAACGATGCAAAACGAGAGCCGGAGAAGACGTGAGGGAGAGTCAGTGCTTTCAACTTCAGTCGGACGCTATCGATCACTTCAAGGAGGATTACCAAGGTTGCTGCTGCTGCTGTTGCTGCTGCTGCCGGTGCAAGTGGGGGAAAAAGGGCGAAATCTGAAGATTGGGAAAGGGTGCTACTGGCGAAGAGATAAGTTAAGATGGTGCTTTCATTTTTTTAATCTATTTTTGTTTTTACTCAACCCTTTTTTTCTTATTCTTTTTTGTGTTTTTTCAGCGCCTGCCATTTGCTTTTCAAGTTTCATTTTTTTGCTGCTAAATCTTCAGCAGCATCTTCAGTTTGCTTGCTTCCAAATGGCATCAAACTCACAAGTACTTTCGCAAACTTCACGGCGCCTTCAAACACGTTAGCGTGAATTTAAGCATATAAGTGAGAAAATTGAAAAACCATTTTGGCATAAAGATATTAAGTTAAATGTGAAAGTGCAAAGAGGAGGGAAAAAAATAAAACATCTAAATTGATGGTCGATTGGAAGCTAGTAATGCCCAATGTAGTTTTGCACCCTTTTGTACTTGCAACTGTCAGCAAAGATGCTCAATGCGGATAAATTTTGGTTGATAAATCGATAGATTATACATTCAAGACTAAAAGGCCATAGAAGAAAAAGTGGAAAATGGCGTCAATGATGGCGCCTAATGATCAGGAAAATAGCAACAACTGTACAACCAATTAATGCGGCCGTTGTGATATCTTTGCCTTTATCTTTGTTTTTCTGCAGTTTCATTTCCGGTTGCAGCAACAACAATAAACCTTTAAAAATTGTGATTTTTGAAAATAGGTTTATTGATCCAGCAAAAAAACTGATGACCGTTTTCAATTGTCCAATTGGCTGAATAAAACTTATATTTTTTTGACATTTGACATTTTACAGTTGACGCCAATTGTTTCAAATAAAAACAACAAAAAACCAATAAATGAGCTACTGATGTAATCAGCAAAGCACAAAAAAATTAAAAGCACAAATAACAAAAAAATTGATAATCAATTTTTTTAATCTTGGTTGTGCTGCTTGGAAACGCTAAACAATAAGAAAGACGTATGTTGTTTAAATATTTTTATTATTAAATATGCCTAGTTAATGTTTACTGATTCTCATATTCTGCTGCTAATATTTGGACAAAAAATCGACAAACTCATCTTGAACCAACTACTTTTTTGAGCATAAAAAGAACAAAAACCTCACTAGAATTTCCAATGATGCTCACTTCAAATTGAGCTTGGACTTGAAATATTTGGTGCAAAAAACAAAAAAAGTACAAAAAACAAACAAAAACCAACAGACAAATAATTCAGCAGCACCACTGATCGTGAGAACAGAGCGGGGGAGAGCAAAAATCTAAATATAAAGAGCAAACAGACACACACAAAGTTGCAGCCGCCGATCAAGTGTGAAGAGAAGGGGAAAAGAAGAGATAGAAAGACAAAGAAACAAAAAAGAAGTGGAAAGTTACTGGCAAGATAGTGGCAATCCAGATTGCTTATCTATTCGAGGCACGTCTTTCCCTTTGCTCTTTACTGTTGATATTATCAGTTGTCCAGTAAGTTTAGTTTTTGTTGGCAAAAGAAGCAGCAGCAACAACAACGACTGTTTCTTTTTTGTTGCTGATCTTTTTGTTTGTCTGTTTGTCTGTTTGTCTGTTTGTTTGTTTGTTTGTTGACTGTCTAGTTGACTGAATCAAATTGAATTTTAAAAATGACAGTTGTAAATGTCGTTTGTGTTGCAGTCAACTTCATTTTTAATCTGGCTTGTTTGCCAATGTTTTACCAAACAAAACAGTTGTTTAAATGTTCATTATTAAAAGCTACTTCAATAAAACTTGCTTACAAGAAAAAAATGTTTTATATTAAATGTCTTTATATTCTTAAACAAAAATTTTTGTTAAGCAAACTTTGACTTTTGATCATCATCCCCACCGGCAAAACAGACTAAAAATGGACAAAGGCCCTTTTTATCGTCTCTATCGTTTCTGCCTTTTTTTGGTTTTTTTGTCATGACCTCAGTCTGCAGATTGGCAGACAGAAGGAAAGGAAAAGAAAAAACAGTGAGTAAACATCGGTTAAATGCAGTCGAAAAAATGGAGAGATGCAAAGAAAAAAAAGAGAAATGCGCCCTAAGTGGCAATCATCCTCGCCTTGGCCCTCGCTCATCGGGGACAGACATCTAAAATCAACAAAACAAGCAAAAGAGGTTATGGCAAACATATTATGCAAAAGGAGAAAAAGAGAGGGGCTAAATGAGAAAAGAGAAGAAAGGAATAAAGGAGACAGAAGCAGCAGAATCAGTCAAAGAAGGAAGACAAGTTAAAAGGCCAATTGGATAATGAACTTAGTGCACTTCTTCTGCACACACAGACACACACAAAGTTAGTCAGTCAGTCAGTCAGTCACTCTGTGAATGAGTAAAGTGCCTGCAAGGTAAGGCAGTTTGGCAAGTGAGAGAGAGAGAGAGGTTGTTGAGGGAGTTCTTTATGGGCTTCCACTACCAACAAGAAGCCGTCTCGACTAATCAAGCAAAGTAGAAGAGCGAGGCAAATAAAAGGAGAAAAAAGAGGAAAACTAACTAAGAAGAAGGGGGGAACTGACTGAAAAAGGGTGGGGGAAACCATTTTTTTAATGTACCAGTTTAAGAGAGGGTCCTTCTGCTGTTGCTGTTACTAATTTTGACTGTTTTCTCTCTTTCTGTGAGCATTGCAAAAAAGAGCACTAGAACAACGAGGTCACCGTCACCGTCACCGGCCAGCAGCGGCAGCAACAAAGCGGCAATTGAAAAGCAACAGCATTTATGTTTCCATTTACTTAGCTTTGTTTTTTCTTTTTCTTTTTTTTTGGTGTTTCTGAACCAATTTCGTCCTCGCGACCAGGCTTCCTCTTTGTCTATTTGTTAATGTTTTCTCTAGAGAAGAATAAAAGAATGAAAGAAAGAGAAAATGGTTTGCATGTGAAGGGCCACTGACCTCAATTGTCAGTAATGTAATGGCCGGTGTTCACAGTGTGCCAGAGGGAATGTGCAGTGTGCAATGGTAAAAAATGATGAGACAACGATGATGATGATGATGATGATGTTGATGCTGATGGTTTTGGAGCTTAATGGCAATAGAAGTGGAAACGGTAATTCTGGTGACCACTTTTCTTTTTTGCAAAGATGATTTGAGCAGACAGATACTGTTTGCAGTGTCTGCTCAAATCACTAAAAAACAACACTTTTTCAATTATCTTTTTGTTTTTGTTTGATTATGCTTGCTGGGCTACTTGTCCATTTCTGAATACATGCTCTATTTCTGAGGATTGCTTGAAAAGGGGCCCTGCTAAATAGACGACTAGCTGTTTAAACTAGTGGAAGTTTTTGGCAAGTTTTGGCGAGCTTTCCAATTAAAATTCAAACAAAGTGGTCTACCTTTTAAATGTGTTGAGTGCGGGAGCTCAGTGTTTGTTGGCGCTTGTTTGGTTTAATTTTTTTAAATTGTTGCATTTGCTTCAAGTGACGATCAAGTGACCACTTGAAGATAGGATTGGAGTAAAGCAGTCTCTCAAAATAAATAATTAAATAGTCGAAATAGTTTAAAACCATAAACAAAAAAAGGTTAATATCAGATGTCTATTTTTTAGACTTCTCAAAAGTTAACTAAATTAAGTAATCAAACAAAATAAACCGTTTTTGTCTTGGTAATTAAATGAGAACTTTCTCAGAGTTAAATACCGTCTATTTGAACTTTGACATCTTTTCAGTTAATTTGACCAAAAGTTTTTTATGTATTTTTTGGCAAAAAAGCATTTGAAGGTTAAACTAGAAGCAAATTAAACTGATAGTCTAAATTGTCTGTATTTTTCTCCAAGTCATTTATCTCCTTACCTTATGACCTTTCCCTTTAATCTTTTCTGCCTAGTCGCATTCAGACAAAAGTAGTGTATCTCATTGTCATATCAAAACTTAAACTTAGCTGCAGGGCAAACTGGCTAATTGCATAGTCTTGAAAATGGCAAATGTCCAGGTGATGACAGTTGAACTTAGAAAACAGGTCTGTATTATGTTTAATTTCTCCTAATATTTTAATTTTCAACACAAAACTTTACATTTTATTATCTGCAACAACAGTATAATTGCAAACGTAAAAAATAGATTAAACTTAACAGTGCATAAAAGTAAAGTCTAGCACCACCACCTGTTCCTAAAATTAGGCAACCGTTTAGCAGTTAAGAAGTTTTGTATTTAGTAAAGGCCCATACGCCTCTAGCAACGAGGTTTTGAAAAATACATTTAAAAAGCAAATACAGATTAGTCAACTTTTTAAGCAGTAACAGATTTTGCCACACATTGTTGTAGCACAACTGTTGTTTTTACAGGTGCTGCTGGGAAAAAAAGATAAACAAAAAGAGAGAAAGAAAAAATCTGTTGGCATTTACAGCCGCTGCCCTCCTGATTTGCAGTGTCTACAGTGTTTTTGCAGTCTGGCAGCACTTCTACACTTCTGCCTTTTTCAGACTGCACTGCATTGCATTTTTCCGCCGTTTGTCGGCTGTTTGTTGCTGTCTGTGGTGGTGGTGGTTGTGGCAGTGTCGCACAGATCGACTCACTTTGTGTTTGTCTGACACACTGTGTTTGCAGCACTAAACAGCCGACGCCGCTCTTTGCTCTCTTCTCTTTACGTTTTCTCTCTCTCTCTCTCTCTCTCTCTCTCTCTCTCTCTCTCTCTCTATCTCCGCTATTATAAAAGCTCTAAGATCGACAGTTCACTGCACGAGAAGGCAGCTGGAAGGCAGACGATGAAGTGAGCAGTGAGCCGCCCATGAAGAAGAATTTGTGCCACAATCGCCACCACCACCACCACCACCGCCACTTGTTTGCCATTTGGAGATTTTTGTTTTCTGTCTCTTTTATTAACCGCCAGTTTTTATTTGTAGTTTAATTTAACCAATCAGCAAATTTTACCTTGATTTATAAATTAAAAACAGTAAACAAAGGTTTCTTTGTTTTTACAAGTTGCCATCCAAAAAAACTGGTGGTAATCAGTGTCAAGCGTGTACATCTAAAACAGTAAGTCAATTATTCAAACAAATATTAAACTTTTTGTTTTTTAACAAATCAAACTTGTCAAACAGAAGGAAACTTGTTGATAGCTTTACTGCGGAAAAGAAAAGTTAAAACAGGAGTGATTTCTGACATTACTGGTAAGTAACAAACACATTTTTTATTCTTGAATTTTTAAGTTAATAAACGCTCAATAAACAAAAATTTTAAAAATTTAAGCAAATAGTTAGCATAAAAAGTTTTAATTTACATAATTTTTTATTGATTAAAAACGTATTAGTTGTGTTAATAATGGTTTGGTTTGTTATGATAGACAAAAGATGAAAAAGATGATAATGATGAAAAATAGAGTTACATTATAAAACAAAGTTTTTTTTGCAAATTTTAACGCGTTAAATAGCAAAACAGAGTATAGCTAAAAGTGCAAATTGATGTTTGACTTTAATAAAAAACTAAAAACGATGTTTTGATTTTTTACTTAACACATTTGGTGTTAATATTTCACAAACAAAAACAAACTTTTTAGATTTGATACAAACAAATATGAATATAAAACATGGTTTTATACTTTTTTTACATTAGTAACACCTGACTTTTGCTTTTTACTTGAACAAAAGTAATTAATTTTAATGATAACAGATACTAGAGTACATAGGAAGTTTTTTTTATTTTTTATTATAATTAATTTTGCACTGCGTCACTCATTGATTTATTATTGATGCCTGATTGATGCTAGCAGCAAATGCCAATCGGTGATTAGTACTAAAATGAACATCTACACTTATGCAAAAATCAACTTTTTAAATTTTATTTTTATTTTGTTTTCTATTAACTAACATAAAAACAATTTTGAAATTTCAAACACAGCTAAAAGTAGTTTGTTCTCAATTTACCCTGCAAAATATTTTTAATGTTTTAAATGAAAATGCACAAAATTCTTATAAATTAACATACAATGAATACTCAATTTTCCATTTTTGCTTATTCTGAAAAAAATTTAATTTTGCAACACAAGCAAGTTGTATTCATGGAAGAAACAGTATGTTGAGTGTTGAACATTTAGGTGTATTTTTGCAAAGTACATTTTCACAACTTCTTTTTTACACAATCTAATCTTTGGTTGTTCAAATTGCATCTTAAAATTGTAACGAATTTTGTCTGACGTTATTAATTACATGCGCAATTGACAGCATTTTGGAAACAAGTGGGTAGCTGGATAAACTTAATGAATGGACACACAATTGAGTGCTCCTAAGTGCAAGCATTGACGCTAGGCAACGAAGCGGGGTTTTTAAAAGTGTTAATGCTCTCTTAACCTCATTTTTGCTCTTTTCTATCAAGTTTAATTTTAGCAAATTAGAGTTTTCAGTTATATAAAAAATCTATCCAGGATCACTTTTTTAAAAACGTTTTTTGTATTTTAAATCAAGTTTTTTCCTGCCGTTCTCATCACCCTTTAGTGCCATTCTTGTCAGTGTAATTGCGTGATGCGTCTGTTTTTTGTTTTCTCATTTATCTTTATTTAGCAAACTGTTTTGTCCTGAAAAGGGGTAAATGTGGCAATTTTTAGCTGTTTTTATTTAGAGTAGAAACGCTAGTTTTTTATTCATTCTGATCAAACTGGTATTGTTTGCGTGCCTTTCATGAAAACCCATTGGAGTACTACTACTTTTGTTATTTTGTTTGCTGTTTGTTTTTCTGATCACTGCACATTGTTGTATTCTAAAATAATGCATACTTTGTATGATTTCTTTTTTGTTTGCTGTTAAAGTTGCCAAATGACACATGCAAACCCCATTTATAAAAAACTAAAACGTTTTGAGTTGTTTTAAATACGTGATAGTTATTAAACATAAAAATAGAATTTTTCTTTGCCAGTTATAGTTTTAACTTCCGGTGGTGTCACAACTGTAATATTACATTATTATCATCAATTTTTCTAATTGAGTGATTACAATTTCTTTTGACTTGCTTATTTGTAACTAACTTTATTAGTTGTTGTCAATGAAATGAACACCCTTTTTAACTTAATTATAAGTTTAAACATGGTTTTTAGCGTTTTGACACCTGAAACCACTGCTATTTATAAGCATTATCATTATTACTATCACCATAAACACTGTAATCATCACTTAATTTAATGAAGAAACCCTGTTTTTACATTAGCCGCCAAGTGACTGCTACAGAGCACAAATAGAGTAAAAACTGTTAGCTATGATTTTGCCGTAATGTCGTAGTGAAATTGTGACAAAAACAAAACTTTGCGGAGAGTCACACTAATTATTATTGTACTCATAATTACGATCAGAAAAAACCCCTAAACACAAAAACAGCAGTTATCACCATCAATAATTAAAAGGCAGCAGGGGAAAGAAAAAAATGCGAAAGTGTATCTCTTTTGGCGTCATTGAGAACATTTTTTAACAAAAAGAACCGGACAATATTAGGTGACCACTGTCGTCACTGTCCTCTTCCTCTTTACCACCCCCAAACACATTACCGTCACACTATTGTCATCATCACCATCATCATCATCATCACTAGCATTAGGGGAAACATAAGTGTGTATGTGTGTGTGTGTGTGTGTGTGTTTTTGTGCACTAACTAGGAACAAAGTGTACACACAGTTTGGGCACTTCTTTTCACTTTTCACACACTAGAGTCCACTTGCACGCAAAAATGATATCTATTTGCTTTTTGTGCCGTCTGCCCATTCACAGTCTTTTTTCTTCTATGCTCTTGCTTTTTACGCTTGACCGTTTACCGGTGTGCAATTAGGCTTACTGTTTACTGTTAGTTTTTTTGTTTGGTTCAAAATTTGGCAAAACTGGGGTGTTTAATGAAAGGAAAAAACTTTAAACATGTGTTGATGTTTTTTTTATTTGTTCATCTAATCAATTGGAATTAAGGTTGTGCTAATTGAACATCAAAAGCCTTGTTTTACCCATTTTTGTGCAACTCAACACTAAAATTAGCGCTAGAAAATTAATATTTGTTTGCAATGTTGTAAATTAATTTATATCTTTTATTTTGGTTGCGGTTTCAAAAATGGTACCATAAAGACACCTATTAATTATTGACGCAAAATGTTAAATGTGCTCTTTTAAAATATGTGTTGCTCTTTTCCTCAAAAAAGCCAAAACAGTAACAAAAAAATGTTCACCTGTTCACCTGTTCATTAGCGCTATTAGTCGCTGTGTAGTGTGTTCTGCGCTGTGCAAGCAGGCAGCCCATTAGCCAGACTGCTGTTTTCCCGCTTTCAAGTCATTACAAAGACCGGAACAAAACAAAGCAACAAAAAGCAAAGCGACTGTTTGCACTTTGGTCACGTTTTGACGGGAGAGAGAGAGAGAGTTGATCTAATCACACACACACACACACATCTTTTAGCAAATAAACTTTACAGCTAAAACAATCACCTCACACTCTCAGTCAATCAGTCAAACAGGCAAAACTTTGGTCTTTCACCACTCACCCCGTGCAAAAAGGAAATCTGCAGATGTTTTGCCTTTTTTCTGTTGCCTTTTTCTGTCTGCTTTTCCTTTTAGCTATCAACATTTCTGCTGGAAAGCAGATCCGGCTCAATCGGAAATGCCATTACAGAGACACTCACACTCACTCACTCACTCATTCACACATTACCACCGACCAAATAGCAAATACTACGGAACACTCAAGTGTCTTTTTATTTTCACTCTCTTTCTCTCTTTTCTCTCTCTCTCTCTCTCTTTCTCTCGACCTTTCACGCGGAAAGTGCTAGTGTTAGCGAGGCAAATAACGGGCCAGCCAGCCAGCCAACCAAACTGCAACTCAAAAACCAAAACTAAACTAGCCAGGTGAAGCAAATACTGATCCCCTCACCTTGATAGGGGCTTTAAAACGGTGGTGCCATCTAGAAATGGTTTTAGTGCTGTAGCCCGCTTTTTTGCTCTTTCCACCTGAAAAAGAAAAGCTTGTGCCTGTAAAATGAGGCGAGTGTGTTTGTACACTGCTGCTGGTTCATTAGTGCTGATGACAATTTGAAAAACAAACTGTAAATTGAAGTAGCTTTTTGCTGCTGTTGTTTTGATCGTTGATGCACCAGGAAGTGGCAACTGAAAAAATGATGATGATGATGATGATCAGCATCACAACCAAAAAAGAAGAAAAGACGACTGGTTTAAACTAGAAGGTTGCCATTTTTTCCTTCCTTTATTTGGCTGCTTATTTGAACTTTGCTCCCATTTTTTTTTTTCTTTCTCTCTGTTCACACTAGTGCAAACAGAACCGCTTCGCTGTGTTGGTTTATTATTATTTTTTACTTGACATGACAGTCAAGTTGTGGTGAGCGACAGTGTTGGTGGTGATGATCTCAATCCAATGCTCACCCTGCCTATTGCTAACATTTTTGTAGACGCTGAATAGAAATGAAAAAAGTGGTGGTGTTTGTGATGGTGACAAAAATATCCTCTTTGACCATTGACCAGCGGAGAAAGTGGGAGCCCACCCATTTCTACTAATTCAACACTCTGTCTTTCTCCTCCCTCAATTGAGAGTCCTCCATCATTAAACAACATCTTTTTTTGCTACGGCAAATAGCTTCCAGCTAAATTGAACGGGAGAAAGCGATGAATGAAGGTCCAAAGGTCTAAACAAAAGTGTTAGCAGAAATTGGAAATTGGAAATTGAGATAGAGATAGAAAGAAAAAGATACAAAAAGGTAAAAACAGCACACGCAAGCACAAACATACAAACAAAGAAGATGCACATACACGCACACACACACTTGCAAGCACTTGCACAGAGGACACCTGCAAGAAAACGATGCACTTTCCAGGGAAAAAGAAAACTGCAGTTGCAAGGAAAAATGCTGCAAAAATATGGGCGCTTTTTTGCAGCATTTTTTGCGTACTTTTTTGCATCAGTCAATATTGGAATCCGTGTGAGTGTGACCAATCGGACGCACCAATTAACTAAAAAGAGGGGATGAAGAAGCGAAAAAGAGAAAAGGGATAGAGAAAGAGATTGTGCAGAAAACGCCTCCTCCTCCTCCTCACTTTCCAAGCACCGTAGGTGGGCAGGGAAAGTGGTAGTAGTGAGGTAAGGGCACTTGATTTTGGATTTAATTTTCCTGAAAAACGGCAAAAATTATGTTGACAAGGTCAGTGTTTTTTCAAGTGCTCCATTGGAACACTGTGTTTGGAAAGGCATAAACACTTCAGGAAGCCGAATTTGTAGTACTTTGGAGCTACTGCTGTTGACCATCTTTGGAACATTTTAATTTGCAAAAATGAAGAGGAAAAGGGGAAAAATAAAAGTAAAAAATATTAAAGGAAACTAATCGAATAGATGAGCATATTTTTTTTCATTTTTGAGAAATGAAAAAAGTTTTTCTCTTTCCCTTTTAAGAATGTGAAAGAGGATGACATTTAGATCTCCTTCGTAGGCGTTTTTTGTAGAAATGAACTTGTGATTTAGTGAATCATTTCTTTATAATTTCATTTTAAGCTGTTTTTACTAAGTATGCTGTTGGCCAGTTTTTTCTGTTTAAAGCAGAGCGTTTAAACTAATAGCCTGGTTGACCGTGAAAGTGTAATCGTGCTTTACTGCCAGTTGCGTAACTAAATTTTTATTAACTTTGCAATATCCATTTCACCACACATTTTTCAACTGCAATTACCCTACCTGAAACAGTTACCAGACGCAAAAGAAGATTAAATTAACTTCTTTCTAAGGTTTTTTTCTTTTGAAACTTTGTTTCATGTTTAATCTTTTTTTATAATTTTTTTGTGGTAGACAGACACAATATCATTTGCATGCACTTTTAGTGCCGTTTCAAACGATCATTAAAAAAAGTTTGACAGTAGAAGAGGCTTAGTAAGAGAAAAACTGCAAAAACAAAACAGCAAAATAGCAGAAACAGAGGCTCAAATTGTCATTACATTTAGACTCGTTTTTTCTTTTCTGTTCAATTGATTTATGTATGCACCCGCCTGACATAATAATAAAAAGACGTGCTACTAAAAAAATGAAATGAAAAGAAAACTTAAAATAGACATACTGCCCAATTGAAAAGGACAATTGAAAGAGAGAGAGAGAGAGAAGAGAAGAAAGCGAGACACTAGTTCACATTTTCATTGCAGCAATTGGCCACTTTCACTCTAAAATGCAAATGCCACCGAAAGATCTCTTCTTCTTTCTTCTTCTCTTCTTCTTCTTGTGGCTTTTGTGTGCGGGGTTCAATTTCAAGTTCCGTCGGTGTCTTTTTATTAGTAGTAAAACAGTCAACACTAGTACTACTACTACTACTAGTAACTGACTAGTCAATACTGCCACACAGCCACACAACTACTGTGTACGGTACATGCCGTACAGCAATACATTGTAGTAGTAGTGTTGTACGAGAGACCTTTTTTAAAGAGACTTTTTTCATCTTGCTTTATTCATTCCTTTTTCATCACCCTCTCTTCATCATCTCCCTCCGGTGTTTTCACCACTACCACCCTCACACACTTCTCAGCAGGGGCATATGCGATGATGATGAAGAAAAAGAAGAAGATGATGATGAAAATGAAGATGAAGCTGTTGTATGAATAAAGCTTTGCCGACTTACTTTTTCCTCTTTTTCCTCTGCCAATCAACAGCAATTGCTTTTTTTGTTGAAAAGCGAGCAAAACAGAGGTCTTTTTGGCGTTCATTTCTGCCACAATGTAAGTGTTCAGTGAGTTTACTAGTGAGACAGAGAGAGAGAGAGAGAGAGAGAGAAAGAGAGACAGCAACAGTGAGGTAATTTAAAATTCAAATGAGTCGGTCGTCGTTCTTTTTCTCCTTTCCTTCACCCGTCAGTCATTTCCCCACTGACTACTTTAATTGCCACCTTCTTTTTTCTTTTGTTCTTTATTCTCTACTACTTTCTTTTTACTTTTAGTCAGCTTTTTATGCAGCCACTTAAGGTGTGTGTGTCTACAAGTGTACAAGTGCGGTTTTTTTCAGTGGGTGCTGACAATTTATGCGGTTCCCGGTTGCGGTCTTTTGTTTTTCCCCTCTTTCCAATAAGCTGAAACAAAGAGGCAATGATGGG
>JAMZRA010000005.1:13517544-13579610 GCA_024499935.1 Tyrophagus putrescentiae
CAAAACCAATAATGGTAAGCATAATAATAATAATGTTATTAGCCAAAAGGTGGCCGCTCAATTTTGTCGTTTTAAATGATGAAGGGGACAGAGAGAAAAGGACGAGGAGCTGACAAGAAGATGACATCAGCTTTTTGCTGATGCACTACTTTGCACTGGCACAATGGTGGCTAATTTCCATTCAATTAAATTAGCTGTTGCTGCGGTAACTTTGGGCCCCGCATTGTGGCGACTTGCTTTAAGTGACTTGTTCTTGCTAAATATTTTTTCCCCTTTTACTCATTTTTCATTTACTTTTTGTGTTCTGCCACTATCCTCTAATTCAGTAGCAGAAGTACCCAACTAGTCAACTGGTTTTTAGCCAAACACACAGACAAAAAATACAAAAAAAATTGCTTTTTTAAAAAATAGAAAAGTGAAAAGGTGAAAGGAAAAGAGTGCGCGTCACAATTGGCATCCGTCGTTGCTTGCTTTACTCTTTCCTTTTTTTCTCTTCCCTTTCCTTTCACTACTAATACCACAAAGTCGGCAAATTCCGAAGTTTGTCTGTGCGAGTGTGTGTGTGTGTTTGACAATATTTGCCGGTGTGTGCAAACACCGACACAGACAAAGAAGGACACAGACACGAAGGGGATATAAAATTGTGCGCGGGCCAATTCTAAAGGTTACCAGCATCGTTGTTTGAAGTTGACTGAAAGCGAAAGAGAAAAAAGAGAAAAAGTAGGGTTAAAATGTCACACATCCAACTGCTCTTGAGTAAGTGAGTTTTACAATTTGAATGCGGTTTTCAAATTCGAAAGCGAAACTCTTTTACACTTTTTCTCTCTCTTTCTCATCTCTCTCTCTCTCTCTCTCTCTCTCTCTCTCTCTCTCTCTCTCTCTCTCTCTCTCTTTCCCTCTTTTGAATGCCTACCACCTGTCAAACAGCTGTAAGCTCTTATTTTAAAAAGTAGTCCCCGCCGCCACCGCTGTCAATCGTGCAAAGCGGTTCAAACGTAGACAGAAAAAAGTGTCGCAATTTACTTGTTTGTACGGTTGCAACCCCCAACCTCAGCAGCATTAAATTGTCTTCCATTTTTCTTTGCCCTTGTTTGCTTTTGTACCTTTTTCAATCCCTTGAAAAAAACCTAGTGAAGCAGTATGATTAGGTTTCTGCCTCAATATTTGAGTGGCAACACTCTTTTTGCCACACTGCTGTTGTTAAGGTGTAATAACCTGTGTAATATTTGGGTAATTTTTTTTGCGCGCACACAGTTTTGAGTGACACTAAGCAGGGTGAAGCAGTGCAGCGGCGCTTTTAATAAAGTGAAAGGCCAAAAACACAGGAAAGGTGTGTCCTTCCGAGTTTAGTAACTCTACTTGAGTCTATTCTTGGAAAACTGCCCCGCTCCAGTGTGTAAGCAAAAAGTGACTTCAAATAGTGATAGTTTGTTTTAGATTAATTATATGCAAGTGTAACTAACTAATTTTACTGCAGGGCTGCTTTTCTGGGGTTCTTTCTTCTTTAAAACAGGTGAATTCAAAATCAAATGAATAGGAGGCGAAAAATAGCATTACAGCTCTTGCCACTTCTAGGTTTTTTTTATTAACGAGTGCACCTGAACAAGAGTTGGTGCTGGTGGGTAGTTTTGGTTGTTTTCCCATGACCAGTACAAATTGGGCTAGCAAAAGTACAAGTACAGGTGTAAAAGTTAACCTCAATGTAAACGTGAAAGTTTGTTTTCCGTTTTCGTTTCCGTCCACTTTTCCCTCCTCCTTCTTCTCCTCTTCCTCCTCCCCTTCTATTTTTGCCTCTTTTCATTGAGAGACATAAGTTGTGACCACCCAAAAAAATGTATGTACTTGTACATTTGGCTTTGGTTGTTGTGTACTCAAAGCCCTCAAAATATCACATCAGCCTGAGGTGTCGCAAAAAACGAATTAGCTGCAAAAAGAGAAAGAGAGATAGAGAGAGAGAGAATCTATGGAAAAAAACACTTGTATGTTCCTTTTTGGCTCCATTCCTGCCGTCCCTTTCCGGTAAAGCTGAACCCGACTGTTGACTTTTGCAACCTCCACACACACACGCAGAGAGAGAGAGAGAGAGAGAGAGAGAGAGAGAGAGAGAGAGAGAGAGAGAGAGAGAGAGAGAGAGAGAGAGAGTTCCCCTGAAAACACTCAGCCTAACAACAGCCTTCACACCACATTAGCGTTAGAACACCAAAGTAAACACTGTTGGGAAAAAGCTGAAGGTCATCATTAGCAGCAGTATAGCCATAGCCAGCTATTTTCTGTTATTATCTCATTTGTTTTTTCTTTGAACCTTCAAATCAATTTGTTTTGATCTCTTTAAGGCCAGACACGGAGAAGGCGCTTAGTCAGCTCATGTATTTCTATGGAAAACTTGCAAAACGCGCTCAATGATGATTTCGGTCTGTTTTAAAGTAATTATATCTTGGTTCAAATACTGGTCAAAAGTCGAGGGCGGGTAAATTAGAATTTTGCAAAACACATTATTATTTTTTAGAATTTAGGTTGTAAGGTAAATTACCAATTTTTGTTTTTTTAAAATTAACTTTTATTCAAAAACTAATGTGACTGGCAAATGTCTAAGTCCCGGCACCTGATTTTTTGTACTGTATTGACACAAGATCCATAATTTATCTTTTAAAACTGACAGATATTTGAGGCGGTTTTGCAAGTTTTCCATAGAGAAAACATAGAGATGACTGAGCGCCGCTGTCCCGTTGTTGCCTTAATTGAAAAAAAGCAGGGCAGTTTTGCCTGCATAAAAGGCACCCAAAATGTCAAATTGTTCGAGCGCGGTGTATTGAGAGCTGCGCTTTGGTGGTCGTTGTTTTTTGTTTTATTTTTGGTTGCACTTACTGTTTGGTGGTGGTGGTGGTGGTGTTTGCACCTACCTCCACTATCTTTTAGTAGTTTAGTAGTAATTTTTCGCCTTTTTCTTCTTCTGAATTTTCTAAAATTAATATTTCATGCTCATTACTGTAATGATGTGACTGAGCTGTACCAGTCGAGTCAGTCGCCCTAGCTGCAAAGTCAACTGGCAAGGTCAAGGTGTGTGAAGGCAATGAATCAGAAGGCTGAACAGAAAGACTGCCAATGTACTCTTTACAATTTTTAGCTAGAGCAAGTGGTTGTTTGAGCTGTTTTGCATTTTTTAAATTATCTTGTTTAATGAGGACGACAACGACGACGACGATGATGATGATCAGTGATCGGAGAGTCCTAGCGGCATATTTTTTTTGCTTAATATAAAATCATCATCTCAATCATTATCATCATTATTAAAAAAGTTTTTTTAAATTGAAGTTAAAAACAGTGAGCCAATGTTTGTGCTCAAATGTGAAAAGAGTGCAGCTGCCCGTAAGCGTGCAACTGTGTTTTGTCTGTTGTCCCGAAATTTTTTGGATGATAGGGCAAACACTGGATGGGCAAATAAAAACTGTGGAGAAAACATCTTTATTTTCTGTTAGATGTCCTTTTGCTTTTCACTTTTTTTCTGCTGTGTGCAGTTTAAGCAAATAACCAAGTTTGAGTCACACAACCACGCAGTTAACCCTTTGTTATTGTTTAGATTAGATTTTTTCTGTTTGTTTACTGCCTGTCAGTTTGGTTAGTTTATTTTTTATCATTGTCCCCTTTCAATCTATTTCAAATTGATGCGGGCGTGCAAAAAAAATGTTTTCAAAAAAATAGGCAACGTTTACCAGACAGTGGCCAGTGTTGTTGAAGTTTGCAACACAGTAATTTTTAAATCTGATTTTTTTATATTTATTTTTTATGATCATTTTTGTAAAACCAAAAATCAAGTTGACATTTAAAGGTGAGCCAACAAAAACTGTTTGTCATAAACATCTATTTAAGAAAGGTTATAAATTTTTTCTAGTGATGATATGTTTTGTCTTATTTTGTGTGTGTGTTTCATCCTCATCAATCAGAAAAGCTAAGCAGAGGAAGGAAAAAGAGGACAACAACAACAAAACTGAAAACTCTATTTCATTTTTCAAATCACTTTTTACTTTGTGTTTCACCTTTTGAATGGTCACGCAACTTTAACGCATCAGAACTGCATTGGTGTGTGCACTGACAGCAAAACCAAGATAGTGAGAAACAATGAATGACCACAAATAAAACTAATGAGAAGATTCAGTCAAAATAAAAAAAAGATTTTTTGCACATTTTAAGGTCAAAACGGATCATTACAGTCGGTACTGTGCGTGTAGTGTCACGCAATGCAAAAATTTTTTTGCATTAAAATGACGCAACTAGTTTGAGGCTAAATGGCCGCTGCTAAGCCAAACTTATCTATTTCTAGGTTTTTTTGCAAATTTTTCTTGAAAAATTGCTAAGCGGATTTGCCGCCGTCTGAGCAATTTTACCGCCATTTTCCATCAGACACATTTTGTTTCTGGTATTTTTTGTTTCTAATTACTGCGGCTCAGTGCAAAAAACAGAGCTCCGGGCTACAATAAAAAACTTTAGTTTCGTCTGTTTGTATCATTATTTCCAGACATTAGGTGCCATTTTTTACTATTCAGTTTTTCGGTTCGTTTTTTGCCTACTTGGCGACTGAAAGAGCAAGGCCAAGATTACTGGCACAATATCATTAGCATAAAGTAGATCATAAAGCCCCTTTTTTGCCACTTTTTACCACTCACCAAGCTTAGAGGTTTTTCGCTTGTTTTAGTGCGCGATGATGTGTGCAGTCTAAGACTTAATTATTTAATTATTAAGCACACAGGCAGTTCTAAATGAACTAAAAAGGGAAAGGAACAAATGATAGCAAAAAACAGCAGAAAAACTGTTCTGGCAAAAATGAATGGCAATGAAAATCGGCTTTCTGTCACAATTATGGTCAACAATGATACAACTTATTACTTCTCCTCATTTGCGTGTTTTTTTGCATTGCGGTAATAAATGTCAAATTTTTTACCGTTTTTATAATTTTTTTGTTTTTAAACCGTTACACTGTGACGCACAATAACTTTGCCAGTGACACAATAAAATTACAAATAAAAACATGGAAAACGCAGGAACAATATAAATGGAGACAACGTTTTTGCTGTCAAACAGTTGCCGACATGTGTGTGTGTGTGTGTGTGTTTGATTGCCATTTACTAACCTACAAACTGTGACTGCTTGCGTCAATGTACTTTTTGTACAAAGTCATTACTGTCTATTTCAAATTACTCTGTTATTACAATTACTACTACAAAAGTTGCTAATTTTAAAGTGCACTTTATAATACTTCAATTAAAAGTGTATTTGTCTAGTTGTTTTCTTTATTGCCTTTCTTTCAACAACAACTCACTAACAGTGTGTTGAGCAGTGTTTACTAGATTTTTTTCACTTTTGTGCGGTTGCTAAATAAACACCGGCAGCAGGTTCCTGCTTTTTGCCGTATTTTTGGCAACAAATCATCAGCAGTTTTTAAAAGTCAAGGTATAAAGCAAAATTTAGAGAAATATTAAGTTTATGCAGCAGGTAACAACTGCAAGCACACAAACAGCAGCAGAAATGGCATTGCTAAATACGTTAGTACTAATTAGAAAAGGGAAAAATGGCAGAGTTCAAGGAGATAGAGCGATGCCATTTGAAATGATGCTACTGCCGGCGTCCTTTTAAAACAGTGCATGCGGCAAGCAAAATTAACAAACGCAGCGAAAAAAGTTATAAAAACGGCAGTGCCAACAAGGGAAAAAAGGTCACTTGAATTAGTTTGTACGGTAGTACTTCTTCCCCTTTCTCTCTTTTTGCTGCTCTTTGTGCCCTTGTATTTGCCTCAATTTGCCGGGTCGTGTAGTTTGTTAGCATTTGCTCCGCACTTGCACACCTTTTCCTTTTTCCCCTCTTCACTTCACTGCACCTCTTCTGTTGTTTTATAATTAAATATTCTGCACTTACTAATTGCCAGCGCAGTAGTAGTACAGCATCAGCGGAAAGTTGCTTTACACTTGGTTCTCCGGTCTCTTTTTCACTTTTCTCTCATATTTCATTACGTTTCAAAGTATCTCCTCTCTCTCTTTCTTTTTCTTCCTGTCTTTGTCTCTTCTCTGTCCTTCTTGAGCTGAGATTGAGTGTGGAAAATGTCAATGAGCAAAAACAGGCAGGCAAAAGTAATAGAAAGGACACTTCTTTGCACTGCATTGTCAACTAGCAGCAACACTACGCCCGAAACTGCTTTAAACTCATGTTTCAGCTCTTTATTTTGCTGCTGTTGGTCTTTATTTTTTTACTTTCGTTGTCTACTAACTAACGCCGCTTCTGTCTACTAACCGTTCAACGGGTGGTTGTTGTTAAAAAAGTAAAAACAAAATAAAAAACAAAAGTTAATAGTAAAATTGTTCAAACTTTAAAAAGTACTCACTACAAAAAAGTTGACAAAAACATAATAACAGTTTTTTGTTACAAACTTGAGGTTTAGAATTTTTTGTTTGCAAAGACCATTAATTTGAAAACTGCTTCCAATCAAATAGAACCGGCCAATACTAAACAGTAAACTTAGTCTAAGTTTTGTGACCCTATCATTGAGATAATTGGAACAACAATTACACAACGACCAAAACCAGACAACAGCAGCAAGCAATAACTACACGGCTAATTATCTGCTAATGTTCTAGTATTTGTGAACTTGCACTTCTCTTCTTCTTCCCTGTACAAAGGCAAAAGTCAACCTTTTCTAAAAATAAGATAACAACAACCACAAACAGTTTGAATGGTACAAAATGAACCAAGTTTTTCTTGTTCGATCATCTAGCGTGATCATCTCTCTCTCTTTCTCTGTTCGACTTTCTGTCTATTGTTGTGAACAAAAGCCAGTTGTAAGAGTGGCGATTACCTGCTGACAAATGTGAGTGTTTGTGTGTGTGTGTGTGTGTGTTTGGAAAAGACCGTTCCGCTATATACCAACACATAGACACACACAATGAACAGCAGCATGCACTAAACAGTTCAAGTTTACCTGAACTTTGCAGTGCAAATGACACAATGAGAACTTTCGTTCGTGTTACCGCTCCGACTGGCAATCGGTAATTAATAGCACCGGGCAGCTTTGTCGTCTTTGAGCTGCTGAGGGCCGAGCTACTGTTGCTGCTGCTGTTTCTGTTTTTGTTGCTGCTGTAAATTGCACACAGCACAGCACAGCACAGTTTACCTGCCAGTATTACCTTACTAGTTGGCAATTAGCTTTAGGTGCTGAATCAGAGAATCTGCTGCTGCTGCTGCTGAACACAGGAGTTAATATTGCACATGCACTGTCCTGACCAAACAGTTCAAAGCTTGGTCAACTTCTGCACATTTCACCGGAGCAGAATTAATCGGATTTGCGGCGGCGGGGATGACCTTTTCTCTATCTCTCTCTCTCTCTCTCCGTATTAAAACGGCTTATTTCGGTTTATCTCTTTTGCAGTGGTGGTGGTGGTGGTGATGGTGTGCAATACGATTGACCACTCATTTTGCCGTCTACTTTGATACTTGTCCACTTGTTAATTGATAGTTCTTCTTCGTTTTTTGGCCGGAAACACATTGGGAAAAAGGAGTGGGAGACACATGATGGCAGCGATGGTTTAGCGAGGGGTCGTTGTCTCTTCTATTCATTTTCTTCCCCATCATCATCATCATCATCATCATTCTCTTCATCATCAATAGTTGATTGAGTGTGTCCACTCTCATGATTGTCACCACCACCACCACCACCGCCACCATCATCGGCAACTGCTGTGTGTTTGTGTTTGTCATCATTCCCGTTTTAGCTTTTCCTTTTTTCCGGCTGCCCAGCAGCTGTCAGCTGCAACCCTAAGCAAATCTGTTTTTAGTAGACAGCCGCCACAGTGCAGCCATTGACCAGCATGTCGGCCGTCATTAGCCATCAATCAGCAATCACTAATTAGGCGTCAGCAGTGTTCACTTAGCAGTTATTCACTTTCTCCTCTTTTTTCTCCTCTTCTTTTTTCTCCTTCTCTCTCCCCTCTTCCTCCCTTCTTCCAGTAATTAATCTGCTGAACGACAAGCGAAGGCTGACTGACTACACACACACACAGTCGATTCGGTTTAGTGGGGAGCACATCAGAGCACAGCACAGCACGTCATCGGAAGCGGCCCATTACTGAGGGGGCTATCAGGACTAGTGGAAGACGACCAGTTTTAGAAAAAAAGAAGAAAAAAACCGCAGTTGGCTGAACTGTGAGTGCCACTAAGGAGAAAATGCAGCAAATGTGGCTGCTGTACTGAAACGGGGGAAAAACCGAAAATTCCAGCTAAAGTCAGTCAGTTGTTCGTACAGTCATCTGCAGCAGCAGCCGAAGGCAGCGCATCCGTCTGCGCCTGGCGTCAAGTTTGTTGGCCCTTTTTTCCCTCTCTTTTTTTTGCTGTTCACTTCGTTTGAGGCTAATTTTAAGGGTTGATTGAATCACCTCCATCGCATCCGCTACATCGCATTTTACTTGTAAGCCATTCATCGATATCATCATCACCATCATCATCGCTATCATCATCATCAGCACCGATTTTCCACCCCCGCAACTAATTTAACCTAACCATTCCCGCAACCATCACTACCATTTTAAAAACTTAATTTTTTCTCTTATTTTACTTTTTTGTATCCAAATTTTCAGTAGAGTATCTGCAAAATTTTCTGGTTTTCCCACCAAGTTTTTTCTTATCGTCGTCGTTGTCATTGTGTCGCCTGTTTTAAAATCCCCGCTTGGTCAAATCGTTTCTTCGTTTGTGTGCCCCTTCCTTCCTCTTTATTCCCCCCTATTTCCCTCCTTTTCTGCCATAAATCTTCTGCTACGCTGCTATAAAAAGAATCAATCTGCACCAAAGCCAAAGTCTGACAAACTGACCAACTGACTGACTGACTGACTGACGCTGGACGAGCAAACAGAAGAACGAAAGACAACAAACAGACAAACAGCAAAACCCAGAATCAGCTAAGTGCAAGTGCAAAAAAAGCTCGGTCCGACGACCAGCCAAAAATCAAACTAAACACAACAAAAAGGCAAACGGAAAAAACTGGAGTTGACCAAAAAAGAGAGAAAAGAGAACAGCAGCAGCACCCGTTTCAGTCTAATTTTTTTCCAAACTTTGCTCCAGTCCGTCGTCTGACCAGCAATTTGAGCTCTATCAAAGGAAAAAAAAACTTTGCCACCGCGGTTTTTGCTGGGCCAGCCAAGAAAGCTGCCGACCAGTGAAGATACAAATATACAGCAGAAAACTACTACTAGTAGTGCAGCATTTTAAGAATAGTGGCACTGGTGGTGGTGGAGCAGGAAGCACAGGACCAGTAGGAGAAAAGTAAGCTGCATCAGAAGAAGCAGCAGCAGCAGCAGCACAGCAGCAGCAGCAGAAGCACTTGTTCACTGTACTGTATCACAAAGAGAGACCGTGCATTTTTGTGTCGTCTGCGCTCGTCGACTAAGCAAAGCAGTGAAGTGAAGTGAAGACGACGACGACGACGACAGAGCATCGCTGGTCTGCAAAAAATAGTATTTATAGAGAAACGGAACACAGTTCACAGCCTGCACTAAACTAAATCTTCTTCTTCTTCTTCTTCTTCTTCTCCGGCACCCTCCTTACGACGATCATAATACGCTACCCAACAGCAAATTTCACTTTTTTCTTTTTTTTTTCTTCTCCACTGTTTGTCTTGTCATCGTTGTTTTCCCTTCTTTCTTTTCTTGGCGACCCTCGACCAGCTTTCATTATTATCATCATCATCATCAACAACAACATTGGTCATCACTACCACCACCACCCCTTTATTTAGCCATTTTATTCATAGTCAATTTGGGCAAAAAAGAAAATTTTAAAAGTCATCACTAGAGACAACGCTGACAACGCAGCATATCACTCACTTACTCACTCACTCACTCACTGACCTACTACTAAGTAGTTTCATCACCACTGGCATTGGACTCAAACACACAGGTTCAAAACACACAAACACACACACCACTACAAAACTGGCCCACTCAAGCACCTCGCCCACCAACTCTCTCTCTCTCTCTCTCTTCCCTCACATTATCCAAACAAAAAAATAATTTACCTCCTAATCTTCCCCCCCCCCTCGTCACCCCAACCTTGATAAGAAGTGAGAAAGGTGAGACAAAACGAGAGATAAGAACACAAACACATCTTTTGAAAAAACCTAATCTAACCTACAACTTACATGCTTACTTATCTCCTGTTGACCTTCAACTTGTGACATTTTTTCTTCAATTTTTTTGACAGTAGGGTTCACCAAAAAAAACAGCAAAAAATTTGTCAGTCTACTAACTTCAAGTACTAACAGGAACAAAAGCAAAAGCAAAAGCAAAAGCAAAAGCAAGCAAAAGCAAAAGCAAAAGCAAAAGCAAAAGCCAAAGCCAACACAAAGTAAAGCACAGCACATTTGATGATGACCCCAAAAGTTGGCGGCCCCTCAGCGAAGGTCGGCGCCGACGAGAAGTGGCAGGCATTTTCCCGCCGCCACTGCCACCACCACCAAACTAATCCTCGACATAATCATCATCACAGCCAGCTTCACAACAGCACCTCACAGCAGTCAGCCAACAACAACAACAACAGCTTCAGTAGTAACAATCACTTGGTACTACTAACGACAAAAGATTGCAAAACACTACCACCACAATTATCTTTATGGTGGTACAAAAGCAGTTTAGCATCAGAAAACGTAAGAAGCAGATCAGAAAAGATGCCAACGGTGAGGAGCAAGATGGGCAGAGGCAGCAGCAACTCCTGCCGCAAAAGTCCCCGTTTTCACCTTCACCTCTGGTCACTGGTCCTCTTCTTCTCACTAACGCTGACCACCTTGCTCACTTCAACTAGTGCGGGCACTTCCTCCTCCTCTTCCTCTTCATCATTTCCCAGCTTCTCTCCCTCTTCCTCAGCTTCCATTCTTCCTTCTTACTCTTCCTCCTCCTCCTTTTCCTCCCCTTTGTCCCACTCTTTTTCATCATCACCCATCATCCCCATCATCTTTTGCTTCCTCTTCTCCCTCTTTGTACTCAAAGTTGTTCTTCTCCTCCCCTTCACACTCGCTGCAATCCACCGGAAGTGAAGCAAAACCGGCTGACGATTTGGCATCCATTCGAAAGCTGCTGCTGCCTCGGCCACCGCCGCCGATGATGATGGCCATGTTGGGCAGCCCTGCTGGACAGCAGCAGCAAACCGAGCAGTTATGGTCGAGCAAGCAGAAACGATCTGCGGGCGAATTGCCGCCAGCAGCATTAGCAGCAACCACAAGTGACCAGCAGCATTGGAATATTCCCCGTCAAATTCTGAACGCCCGATTACAGCTGGCGAAGATGGTCGAGGGAGCAGCGGCAGCAGCAGAGCAGCAACATCATCAACTGGCGGCAAATGAACAGCCAAACTTGGTCGTCCAGCAGTATGGAGGCAAAACTGGCGGCCGAAAAGACTGGCGCTCGCTAATTAATCTAATTACCGCCGCCAATTCAAAGCCGCCAAAAAGCGTAGCTTCTGCTGCTGATGATGAAGAGAATGAGAATGAAAATGACATGAGCATTGTCGCTGTTGTTGATAATAATGATGATGATAATGATCGAGATCGTCGTCGTCGTGGTGAACAGTCAAACGGAAGAGCAGTGCAAATGCTTTCATCACTTGACGAGGCTGCTGATAAATGGACCCTAGTGGTGGAGATGATGGTGAAACAGGCGGCAACAGCAACAACAGCAGCAGCAATACCACCAAGGAGAACCTGATGATCATGGAAGCGCTGATGCAGCAGCAGCAGCAGGCGGAAAAGGTCAAAGGTCGCCTTTCTCCTCTTTTATCACCATCACCATTATCAGCATCATCATCTTGGAGCTCTGGACCTGGACCCCTCTCTCTTCGATCACCCCTCTCCAAGCGCCGTCTGGTGATCAACAGCAGCAACGGCGCCCGCCTGTACGTCGACCCTCGCCGAGGCGTCGACTGGCCCAGCGATGAGGAGGCCATCGAGCGGGGCCTCCGTCTGCCCGACTCCCATCCTCGACGACCGCCGCAGGGAGGAAAGTTTGGCAGTGGTAACGGCAGCGGTAGCGGCAACGGAAAACAAAGGGCCCAAAATCACTCCGGTTACTACTACCGACAGCCGGGTAAACGTGGGCCAACCGAGAATCGTTGGCCGTCGTCGTCGACGACGACCACGACTACTTCGACACCACCACACCACCACGACCACCACCACTCCAAGTCCTCCGATCTTCAGCTCGAAAAGTTTTCGAGGAGGAGGAGGAGGCGTTGGAAATCGCTTTCAACAAAACATCTTCAGCCATTGCCCTGGGTCAAAGCGGAAACTTCGTCGGAAACTTCGTCGGAAACCATCGTCGCCCCCCCTCTGACCGCTACTACGACGTCGACCAGCACCGGGCGCAGTTTGGCCACCGGTACTACGGCGGCCAGAGCCAAGTGAAGACCACTTCCGCTCCGCAGCAGCAGCTGTTCCGACCAGCACCAGCATCATCAGTGCTGGGAGGCAGCTGGCTTCGAGGGGGTGGAAATAGCGGCGGTAACGGCGGCGGCTATTTTAACAGCAGAAGCAGCAACAGCATCCTCCACAACAACAAACAACAACACAACAGCCGAGACTCTTCAAAGAACAACAACAACAACAGCAACAGCCCGAACTACCTGGCGCATCTCTACCGCACCAATCGAACCGCCTGGGAGGCCGAGTACCGGAAGTACCAGCAGTTTGCGGCGGAGGCGAAGCAGCGCGGCCACGTCTACGGAAAGGTGAGCCGCGTCAATCGAGAGGCGGCCGGGGGCAGCTCTTCGGCTTCGGCTTCAACCGGCGACAGTGACCGACTGTACGATGTCCCACAAGTTGGTAAGTAGAAGAAAGTCCTTTCTTTTCTTTTTTTCACTTTTGCACTGCCCATTTTCCGCTATTTACTTAAACTTTTATATTGGGCAAGTCTTTGGTCTTCTCTCTTCTGTTTTTCTTTTCAATTACACCTGTTTTCCACTGCCGGCCTTTTTTCCTTTGATGGAAGTAAACAGAAGAAAGTTTTTTTTGTTTAGTTTGACATTAGGCAAACAACATCTAACAGGGTACTAATGGCAGAGGTAGTTTTGTTTTGGCTGTTTAAATAGTAGTTGTCGAGTTAAACTTTTTTTTGCTACTTTTAAGTTTTAACTTTTAAAGGAAACATAAGAGCTATTTTTTGGTGCTTTGGAACCGATCCAGCTGACCAACACTGGCTCACTTACAACTGGCAAACTCATTTAATAAGTCAGCTAGGTTAGCTGTGTGAAGTTGTTTATCTACCGCATTATCTATCCACTACTTTTTAGCCTTTTTAGCCTTCTTTCCCCACTGTTGAACAAACAGACAAAAAGTAAGGAGACACACACACACAGCCATTACTTTGTCGCCTAAAACACACACAAACTTTTTCACTTTTTTAGCATCTTTTTCTACTTCTTCGACTTCTTTTTCTTCTTCTTCTTTCTACCTAGTACGTGACAAGTAGGGCGGCAAAGAAAATGAGGATCAGCAGGGGATGAGGTGAGAAAAGAAAAGAAAAAGAGAGTTTGTGTCTGTGTATTTGTGTTTGCTTAAAAGTTTATCCAAAGTGGATGCGGATGCGGAGGAGGAGGAGGATGGCGGTGATGCTAGCATTATCTGACCACAGTGCAAACATAGCATTTGATGCGGGCGGAAGGAGCCTGAATGAGACTGATGGCACTCATACCGTCATCATCGTAAAATGTCTTTATACCCGTAAAGAAAAGCTAAACACTCTCTCTCATTTTGTTAGTTTTATTTTTCCCTTTTCCTTAATTTTACTCATCATTTAGTGTTTTCAGTATTGCCTGTAGCCTCAAGTGGTCAGCAAAAAGTTGTGTGAGAGTGTGTGTGTGTCCTTCTTTATCAGCACTTTTCTTGTCGCTTTTAACATGATCCTCATGTTAATTGGAAATTTTTCTTCTCAGTACAGTAAAAAAGTTTCCCTTTCTAAGTTGTGTGTGTGTGTTGACATTTGACAGAACAGTGCAGGAAACGAAAATGATAATTACAATTGACATTTAATAGCGGCGGCGGAGGCCGTTTTCATTGTCAATTGCCATTTTCTACTCTAGCAAAAGCAAATTCAGGCAATTGACGACCCTCCTGGAAGTAGTAAATGAAGTAAAAAGACATTCCAAGTGAAAACATGCCGTAATAAAAACGTAGTTAAGACGAAGAAGAAGAGCCCCAAAAACGGCGGCAAGGCACACACACACACACACACTAAAACAACAAATTAAAATTCACAAGTTTAGACAAGTTGACACAAATTCTTCTTCTTTTTCTGCAGCGAAATTGAGCCTAAAGGCATTGCAATTTAAAACTTTTTTTAACAAAATGTGCAATAAAACAATAGACGAACAAGATACGATTTGAATATGCTGATGAGACGCACACACACACACGCACACACAGCCTCTTTTTCCGGCAGCTTTTTTTTGTCTTGCCTTCTTTCTTTTCTCAGCATCAGTCAGACAGTGCTGCTGCTGCTGCTGGTGATGGAGTACACTCCCTCTTCCCTTTTCAAGAGTAATCACCTCATCAGGCATGCAAACGGATTTCCACCATCACCACCACAGTTAGTCAGTCAGATGGCTGTCACCCTCCATCACCACCCTCCATCACCACCACCCATCACCCCATCACCCCATCACCCCCTCCCCACCACCCCCGCTACAGTGAGTTTTTCCAGTTTGTCACCCCAGTTTGTCTATGTTTTCCCGCCGTTCAACTGTTCGCTGCTCTAATCGCCTCACTTCCGGCGGTGCAGCAGCAGCAACAGCAGCAGTCAGCGAGCAGGCACCGAAAAGATCACTTTCACTTTACTAGATCGGAATTTTTTTACTACTTTCTCTCTCTTTTTTCTCTCTCTCTCTCTCCTCTCTCTCTCTCTCCTCTCTCTCTCTCTCTCTCCCTCTCTGTTCTGCTGGTTTTTGTGAATGGCAACTCAGTGCTGCTGTCGTCACTGGTCATCCGTCGCTTGGATGCTTCCTTACGATATGGTCTTCCACTCCCTCTCTCCCTCTCTCCTGCTCATTCCGTTTTTACTACTAGTTTTTCTTTTACTACTACGCTACGCTCCTCTTTCCAGTTTCTCTTTCTCTGTCTGACTGGTCGCATGATCGTCGAGGCAGTGGCAGCAGCAGCAGCAGCAGCCTCAGCTTTCACCCAAATCTTAGCCAGTCAGCCTGTCAGCCAGTCAGTCAGTGAGCAGTGGCAGCAGTCGTTCTCCTTTTCTCACTTTCTATCTTTATCTTGCACTAGTCAGTCAGTCAGTCAGTCAGACAGCTTCAACAGCAGCAGTAGCAGCAGCAGCAGCTGGCTTCCGCTAAGCTGGTCGTCGTCGTCGTCTCGATTTAGATCTTCTACACCACTTTGTCGTTTTGCAGGCACTAGTAGTAAGCTATATACCCTGTCCCATATTTACGAGGATGGTTGCGAGGATGCGACCAGCGACCAAAGACGACGACGACGACGACTGCACTAGCACTAGTCATTCTTAGCTCTTTTCTATTTCTTCTTCTCTCTCTCTCTCTCTCTCTCTCTCTCTCTCTCTCTGACGATCATCATCGTCATCGCCATCGTCACCAGAAACAGCAGCAGCAGCAGCAGCAGACACTGTGTACTGTGTACACACTGTTCCAAGCACACTGTGTGGCACTAGTGACTTGATTCTCTCTCTCTTTCTCGCTCTCTTCCGCCGTCAGGCAAAAAAAAGTGGCGAGCTAACACTCACTGACGCACACTAGTCACACTGGTCTTCTACTACTACTAGTAACTGGTGCCCGTTTTCTTTTCCTTCATCGTTTCTGTTTCTTTCCCACTTTCACTGCCACTTTTTGCACTTTTTGGGCAGAGGGGAAGCAATTCAATGCAATTCAATGCAATGCAATGCCGTGCAGTGAGCTGCTTTGCTGCTGCCGTTGCTCATCGCCGCCAGTAAATCATGGTCAGCCAACACACAAATGTGACAGGGGCAAGGGCAGCAACAGCCAAATGTCAGCCGACCAGCCAGTAGTCATGGTAGTAATGCTGCCATGCGACCTTCTTTA
Organism: Tyrophagus putrescentiae; assembly: GCA_024499935.1. Taxonomy (NCBI): domain Eukaryota; kingdom Metazoa; phylum Arthropoda; class Arachnida; order Sarcoptiformes; family Acaridae; genus Tyrophagus; species Tyrophagus putrescentiae. The sequence goes on from JAMZRA010000005.1 coordinate 13,533,622, forward strand.
TCCTTCTCCTCCTCCTCCTCCTCTTCCTCTCTAAGGACGCAGCACACAAATTTACGTAGGATTTATGAGCGTTGTGGCTTTTTTTTTAATTTAAAAAGCTCACTAATCAACGCAGGCCCCCCCCCAGAATCTGCCTGACTGTGTGATTTATTTTTGCAAAAGTGCAAGGTTTTTTAGTGTTTTGCAGTGAGAAACGTGCAGAAGAGTTTAGTAAGAAAAAAGAGGGTAAATAATCGTAGTTTTAACTTTATAATTTTAAAACTGAAACGTTTGCATTTTGGTTTTAAACGAAAGCTGCAATTAAAGTGCTTTTCAATAAAGCAGTGTCGCAATCACACTAAAAAACGGATGCAACTTTTTGATTAGTTAATTTGGTAGCTCGTTTTTCACTACTCATCATCTTTTTTATTCTAAATAAAACAAGCACTTTTACGTTAGCAGTAGTAAGGTGTTGCACAGCAAACCCTCACTGCACTGCCATAACTTAGCGACATAAAAACAAAAAACAAAAACAAAATTAGCATTAAACTACGCCAGAGTGTTGCAGAGTTGTTGCGGCATTATCGGAAAAGTTTTTTATCAATCAAATCAAATCAACTGCAAAGGATGCGGCGGTTTTCTGATTGGCAACACAGTGTCGGCAACACACACACACACACACACACAACTACACGGCACTGTTTTACTGAAGAACTTTATTTTGAGTGAAAGAAGGGAAAATGTGTTTGAAAATTAGATTAGTGAAAACGAGGGAGAGAAGAGAGAGATAGAAAAGAGGGAGAAGAGAAAGACAGGCAACATCATGAAAAACTAGAGAAAAGAAAGAGAGATTACACGAGACGAAGAGGAAAAAAGAAGAACAAAGCCACCCATATACATAAAAAATCAGAGGAGAGAAAAGCAGAAGACTAAAAGAATGATGTGGAATAAATAGATGTGATAAGAGAAGGAAAAGAAAACACCAGAAAATGCAGATGAAGAGATGACACAGAAAAGAAGCAAAGAAACTAAAAAGCAATGCACTGCACAGCTCATTACCACGCAATCAAACATTTCGTGTGTGTTGGTTTATTTGTTGGGAACTACTGCATTTTGCTAGAAAAGATGAATTAGATGAGAAAAGATGACACCACCAGAAAAGAAGAAAAGAAGACATGCAAAAAATGAATGAACAACACATTAGAACACACTCACTTTATGTCGCTTCATGATAGCAGATGCAAAAAGTTATGTGAAAGTGTGTGTGTTTGTGTGTTTTTTGCACACTCGCTTTTTCATTCTTTTCCTTACGGCTATAACAATTAATTTGAAATAGAAAAAATGAGCACGACCGTGACATTAGCGATGTTCTCAAATTTTCACGCAGGGACAAAAGAAATGCTTTTTTTTAATAGTTTTCCATTAGGTTTCGAAGTTTTCTACTATCAAACTGTACTTGAGTGGACTAGACAATGATGAGAAAAGATGAAAACATCCAAATTATGTGATGTTTGAGGTTAGATTGACAGATGTTTTTTAGCATTGCAAAGTTACACACCAAGAGCGACTGCGTTGTATTGCCACTTGCAATACAAGGGTTTTCTTACTTCAAAATTGTTTTTTTCAACAGAAAAAGAACCATAGAAAGGCACTTAGGAACCTAGAAAAAAAAATTAGTTGGTTTCTCATTTTTCCCAACGTGACAAAACGAAAGTTTTCACGTTTTTCTGTTCTTTTGTTATTTTTGTCACTACGTTATCTGCCATTGTTTTTCTGTCTGTCTAAAGATTTTATGTGTTTTGTGGACGAAGTGACAGAGGAAAAAAGCGAGAAAAATCATTTGGCTTAGCAAGGAATATCACATTTGGTGACATTTGTTGATTTAACTCTAGGCAACGCCCCAAATGGCGACTAGTTTCACTGTTTGTATCATTGCAAAACTACTTTAAAATTCATCCATTTCAAATTGTTCAATTTGCAACAAAAACGCCATTTTTAAAAGAGTCTTCAAATTTTTAAACTTGTAGTTGACACGCTTATTAATTGTAATTCGCATTTGATTCCCCTCGCTTTAACCTGCACATAATTTCGTATTTTTTGCCTACGTTTATCGTTCTTCTTGCCTTTAGTGTGTGTGTGTGTCACTACTTATCTCCATTTTTGTTTTTTTCTTTGTTTTGTCTTAAAGTTTTTGAGTGTGTGTGTGTGCAGCGAAGTGCAGCAAAAAGCGAGAAAAAACGTTGAGCTTAGCACTGTGAATGATCACAGTTTGTGTGACTTTGTGTGATTTTACACTTTCACCCCCGCTCACTTTCTCTAGTTTCACTTTTTTTCATGCAAAACTATTTTTAAAAAATCACCAGTTTTCTAATTAATTCACAATTGCAACACACAACGGCCATTCTTTTTTCTGTTTCACTTTTTTTTAACTTGGCTCTAGTTGACACGCCTGATTAATTGTAATCTGCAATTGATTCCCTCGCTTTCACTTGCACTTTTTTTCCTTTTTGCCTAGCTTTATCGATCTTTTTTGTGCATCTAAACTAGTAAAAACTACCCAACAGACGCAGCCTGACAAAATGGCCGCAGTTCTATTTTTAGACAGACAGTTTTTTGTGCTGCTGTTCAGCACGGCAGACAGCAGTTTTCAATTTATTGTTGCGGCGACGGGGCTTATAATTTTTTAATTTCAATTGCAAAATTTTAAACGGAAAGGGGAGAAAAGAGAGAGAGAGAGAGAGAGGGCAAAAAAATGGACAGACTAAGCTTTTCTGTTGTACTGCTCAAAAATCGTCAATGTCCTCTTCTTTTTCTTCATCTTTTTTCAGCCAGTCACATTACACACATCCTGTGCTGCTGCTGCTGTTTCTGATGTGACTGAAGTGTTTGCTGGCATATGCGAACAACGACGAAATGCCTTTTTTTTGCTTTACTCTTTGCTTTTGTCAGAGTTGAGGCCCAACTGAAATTGATAGAGGAGAGAGAGAGAGAGAGAGAGAGAGAGAGAAAGAGAGCGGGATAGCAAAGTCAAGAGCGAGGTTCCGTTTTTTCGCCCCAAAATTTCTCAGAATTGGCGGCGTTTTTCTTTCCAGTTTTTCATGTTCTATCTGCTGTTTCCGTTGCGCTTTTTATTTGTGTTCTAGTCAATTCGAAAATTGTGAGGGTGGTGGTTCGAGGGTGGCAAAAGGAGTGAGTTAGTAGAGGAGAGAGAGAGAGAGAGAGAGAAGATGAAAACGGACAGACGGAATGCTTTCTCACTGTCGGCTCAGCGATTTTTCTCCGCTGTTGATGTTACAAAGTGTATTAGAAAAAAAAGATGTGAAAAGGGGAAAAGAATGAAAGAGCAAAGTTCAAGGTCAAGTGAGTGTGTGTGTAGGGTTAAGCGGGGGTTACGGCCACCACTCTCCACTCTCCTTATCACACTGTACATCTTTTTCAGCATCAAGTTTTTTTTTCAAGTTTTAATCCTTTTCCACACTTGAATCATGCACTCATTCATTACTTTACCCAGATCATTCATGCCTAGAGAGAAGGAGGAAAAAGAGGAAAGCTCTCAGTATGTTGGGCAGCAAATTGCAGCATCAATTTTCGTGTCTGCTGACGGGGATCATTTTACCCTCTCACTCTTGCTCTCTTTCTTTTATCTCCCCATTTTTTCATTGCGATTATTGCCGACCCGATTCTCTGATACATCATGATAGCATCACCACGCTCACTACACTTTAGTAGCGGCGTACATCCTCACGCTTTCTTTTTCGGCAATCCTCCTCTTTATCTCAGATCTTCATCGCAGATAAATCTCGTCTTCACAATTTTTCTTATTTTTGTATCTCTCTCTCTCTCTCTCTTTCTAATTCAGCTGCATCTTTCTTTTACTCAATCCCCGTCTTTGTTGTTCTCATTCTTGCCCTTTTCAGTTCTTAGCCATCTCCCATCTTTCTCTCTCCTCTTTGACTGTCCATAAACCCATTTATCTCCGCAAACGATGGGACGAGCGATTTACTTCTTCTTCTTCTTGCTTGAGACTTCTTTTTGCGGGTGCCCTGCTAATGGCAAACTTTGAGCGGCGATATAAATAGCAAGTGCGTAAAAAAGGAAGGGATGCACTGCCACACTGGGAAACAATACTGTAGAAGCAAGCGTACACACATTCATTCATTCATTCATTCATTCATTCATTCATTCCCTCATTCATACATACACTCATTCATTCATTCACTTGAGATGAAGATAAATTCGCATTCATTGCCCGCTCTTTTTTGTTTGTTTTTTTGTCTTTTTATCTTTCTCTCTCTGTTTGCATCTGTCAGTCTCTGTGTTTGCTGGACGCATCTGAATCCAAAAAAAAGAGAAAGCAGATTTCGATCGTTTGCCTCTAAGCGATCTGGTTACGGTTTACGGTTTGTGGTTTTCTAGTTATCGTTTTGATTTTTTTCTTTTACCCCCTTTTACTTTTTTCAATCACAAAAAAAGTTTAAGTTTTATATATTGTTAAAAAAGTAAAACAGCAAGGCGTCTGCCACTGCTGTTTTACTCTCTGTTGATTGCCCGCTGTGTCTGGAAGAGTTTTGCAGAATTTTGCTTTGCTGCTCACACACAATTTAAAGTTTTGAAAAAAATGGATAGATTGTTAATAAAGTTGTGCTGTGTGGTTTTGAAAAGGAAAAAGAAAAACAGACATTGCAGTAGAAGTGGACCACAAAAGTTGCAGTACAAAAAGAAAAGTAACAGACACCATTGTTGATGATGCGATCAGGGCATTGATGTTTTAGAAGAAGAAGAAGAAGAGATGATGATGATGCTGATGATGCTGATCGCCTTATGATACAGTAAAGAAAAAGAAAAAGAAAAACTAATAATATGTGCTGTTGCTTGCTGCCCTCAAAAACTTTGCCTCTCCTCCAGACACATCTTCGGATATTGATCACTTTCTCCCATTTTATTTCTCACAGTCCACCTCGCTGTGCCCTGTTGAGTTCTTCGATTAAGAAGAAGAGGAATACATACAGGCGGCCGCCGCCGCCGTGTCTGGACACTCATTCATAAAATCACTTTTTTCCCCTTTTTTCACTTTGATAGTGACGTAGGCAGCAGTGGTAGTAGTAGTAGTAGTAGTAGAGTGCTGCTTAAATCGTTCCTGCTGTTTCGCTAAGCCCCTTCTCGCCGATGAACTTCTCGGAAAACGTGCTCAGGAAGCGTTTCACACACTTTTATTATTAGCTCAAACGTTTTTTTGCGGTGTGAAACAGCAGGAATAGAGGAAAGCAACAACAGCGCAACATTTGAGGAGATTAGGAGAAGTGACAGTGAAGGAAAAAAAGTAGCAAAAGAAAGCCGGAATATATTTGGGCCAAAAAGTTGAACCTCATGTGCAATCTAACTCGTCGGAACTGTCTGTCTGTCTGACTGACTGACTGTGTCAATCCGTTCATAAATATTCGCTCACTGGATCTACCCTGTTTCATATTTGAAATACTGGGCTGAGCACAGTAAATTGAGGCGTCAAATCGGTGCCCGGATCATCATTTTTTTGGCCGATCTCACATTGAGCCACGCATTACACTACTTTTACATTTGGAGAGATGGAGTCAACTAGGCTCAGCATTAGTACTACTATACCATTATCTTTTGTACGTTTTTTGAACAAAAAAAATGTAAAACAAGTGAACAAGCTGTACATTTTTGTCACTTTTTTCCGTGAAAATTTATACTGTGGCCTGTTTGGGATCGTGTTCGACCACCACCACGATCACCAGCATTATCATCACCATTACTATCATCATCATCATCATCATCAGCAGCAGCATCATTGTTTGAAAAGCAAAATGATGTGCTGCACGATTTAAAATTGCGTGTCTTGTAAATGTCAAGCAGCTAAGAACAGAGGACACGGAGACATGCCATGCCATTTCTGCTTTCATTTGTTTTTTTGTTTCCATTTTCTTTTTGGCTCCTTTCTATTAGCGTACACAACGTATTCTAAATCCACTGATCGTTTTTTTCCTTCTATTTTTGTTGTTGTTCATTTTTTTCTGTCTCAGCTGTACTGACTTTGACTTGTACTGACATTATAAAACCCCTTTTTTGCTTTCTTCCGTTTTTCATGCATTGAACAGTTGCTGCTATGGTACAGTGCTCTTTTTTCCGGCGAACACATGCAAACTCACTTTCCTGATTTGTCCATAGCTAATGGGAGTGAGAAGAGAAGAGGGAAAAAAGATTGGTGGCAAGAAAGAAAGTGATGAAAGATTACTTTGTGACTCTCTCTTTTCAGTGTGCAGACACTGTGCAGTTCACTGTTCACTGGAACACTGATTGAAGGTTGCAGCAGCTGCTGCTGCTGTAAAAAGGATAAAAATAAAAAACGGCAGTTTTTTAAAAACTGTGTATCTTTCTGTATGTGGGAGAGAAATCCTCTTTGTCGCATTGTCAATAATTAATGTGTTTTGCCCACTTTTGTGCACTGCTGCTGCTGTTGCTGCTGCTGAGTGCCATTTTGTTGCAATTGAATTCCCCTCGCTTCGGTTTTTTGCTGCAGTTGTTAAAGTGCAGCACAATCACCGCTGCGGTAATTGAAGTGAAGTACTTGCTGCTGCTGCTGCAGCTTCTTTTGCTGCTCAAAGGTATTTGGGATTGTTTTTGCGGTCACGGTCAACTTAAATGGCTTGTGATGCAAATGGCTGACAAATGGAGATTGATTGCTGGTTGGACAACTTTTTCTTTGTCAGGCTTTTTTACAAGCAAACTAGCCGTCTAGGTGCATCTATCAAACATTTTAAGCAGTGTTTTTAGTTTTTTTGGTTGAAACTGTTACGCGGCTATTATTTTCCGAAACATCTGGGTTTTTAGTGATAATTTTTAAATTTTGTTTAACATTTTTTTGTCAATTGAGAATGATAAATGGGGTGTTGATGCAATTTCCCAACAACACAAATTTTCGGTAATTGTTGTCGTGTTTTTTTGCGTTTTTGTTTTTGTTTAATCAAAGCATTTACATGAATTTTCATACAAAATTTTGTTTTTAAGAAAAACAACAAAAATATTTTGTTACCTAAAACCGTTTTAATTTTTCAACAAAAATAGTTGTTTCATTAAAAAGACGTTTTAATGGCAAAAATAACATGAGAAATGATCAATATCACTAGATAACCAGCTGAGTCACTTTGCAGACTACGAGACCGTAATTAAGTCTGTCTGGAATGAAATATTAGTGTGTTGACACTGAATATTGGCAATGCTATGCTACACACAATTACAAGTCAACTTGCAAAATTTACGCCAGCAAGAGGACAATAGAAAATGTAGAAACAAAAATAAGAAAAAGTCGAAAACTTAATTAAACAGTCTCCTCTAAACACACACACACACTCACACAAAGTCTTTACTGAGTGCATCTGAGAACGGAACTGAGAACTGTTATTTTGTGGCCGGCAATTTACGAGCGACTTTTCAGTGCAATCTCCACTTTGGGCCGCCTCCACTACTAAATGCCACTAAAACAAGTTGCCACGGTTTAAACACAAGAAAAGCAGCAAAAGAGCAACGATTTCCTACAATCATTTTATTTTCCATCTGAAATACCAATTGAGAGTTGTAAATAAAAACATGAGCACACTGACAATTGCTACAATGCTCCATTTTAAGATTAAACAAAAAAAATGTTAGATCATTGTTCATCTTGTGTTTAGCTTTATCTTTCCTATTATTTATTTGTTAGCCTAGCCATTTAACTAGGGAACACATTTGAGGTTGAGCTGAAAAACTGAAAAATGCTAAAATTGTGTGTGCTGTGGCCCAACACAGACAATGCTGTGCAGTGAAGTGATTACTGCCCCAAAGTATAGTGCTCTAATTTGGCTAACACAGACATTGGCGCCAGCTTTGATTTGATTATCGTCATTGACGCTTTCATTCAAACTTTTTTGTTTTTGTTTCTTTCTTTGGGCTTCTCTTGTAAGCTTGGAGGCAATTCTTCTCAGCTTCATTGGCCAGTGTAGCACTCAAATATCATCCGCATCTTTGGCATTTAAACAATTCTCAGCAAGACAAAGTGAAACGAGTTACACAGCAGAGAGAGAGCAGAGTTGCCCTCTCGGAGCAAAATCTTTTCCTTTTCCCCTTCATTTTGTCTCGCTGGCTAATTGGTCATGGTGGTGGTATTTGCGACTGTATTGTTTGGGCTGTAAATTGTTTGAATGGTTTAATTCTCCTCTCCACCACCACCACCACCACCACCACCACCACCACAACACTCAATTGGATTTAGTCGTGGTAGTAGCAGTAGTAGTGACACAATTGGGATTTCAGTGTGAAACGAGTAACAACGAGCAACGGTGGTGGGGAACAATCCCCCAATCAGCAATTGGCGGGCAGAAGACGACAGCAATGATGATGCCCCAATTTCCGCTTCACGCGTAGCTCTTACGCATTAGCTGCAATTAACTTTGTGTTCACTAGAGAAAAAAAGAGCCGCGAAATTCTTTGAAAGGCTGTAAAAGTCAACTAGCCAAAAATACGTCAAAGTTCGAGGAGCAGACAGATTTTGATTAGCTGGTCTGTCATTGCTGCTACTGCTGCTGCTGTCCCTAGAGCGTCGAGAACATTTACCGAGAAATCGATAGGATATTTTCAGCCTATCTTGTTGTTGCTGTTGTTGTACTTTTAGTTCAGCAGCTCATCTGCCTAAATTAACTTGTTAAACGGGCGGTGGCGGCGGCGGCGACAGCAAAGAACAGATATTAAAACAAATTAAAAAAACTAAAACCAACTAATAACTAAAAACACCGTGCTACACGCATTACCACCACTAGAGCAAAACCTAGCCGGTGTTATATTAACAGGAGAGGTTATTAATAGTCTTCTCCGGGTATACTCACTACCTCACCTACCTACTACCCCCTCCTTTACCAAACAAAAGCGGCACAAAATGGGCACAAAATGGAGTGCTGCTGTCAGACAAAAAACAAGGCTGCAAAACTGCAGTTTAGTAATGGCCACAAAACTGTTTTCCTGCTTAGCTGACTGACTGCCTGTGAAATATGAACGCCCAAACAACGCCCTGTTTAGTTGTTTATGTTTCCCTCCTCTCTTGTTCTCATATTCTCATGTTCTACACTACCACTCACTCACTCACTCACTCACTCATTTACCCTAATGAGCAGCTGTTAATTATTCAAAAGCAAGAAGGAGAAATCGATTGAGCAAAAGAGAAAGAGAAAGAGAGAGAGAGAGAGAGAGAGAGAGAATGAGAAAGGACAACAACAGTGACGCAAAGAAGGCTTTGATGAAAAAAAACAAGCGGAAACTTCCGCTTCACTAGAATGGCTTTAGTGGCTGCTAAACACTGCAATGGGAAACAATACGCACAGACACATAGTCAAACCCAAAACAACAAAAATAGCTGTTTGGTGCGTTTTGGGTATTTTCTCTCTCTCTCTCTCTCCTCTCTCTCTCTTGTGTGTGCATACTATTCCAAATAAAAGGCGTGCGAGTGTGTGTGTGTCAAATGTCTAAACTTTTTCCCCTCAGCCTTTTTTGCTGTTGTTGCTCTTTTTTTGTTTTGTTTGGTCATAACGCTGCTATGACGCTAATCTGACAGAACGAGAGGGAGAGAGAGAGAGAGCCTTCCGTCAAGCACTAATTTGCGTGTGTGCTAATTTGGCACTCACTAACACACAGAAGCGACAGCAGCAACAACAATAGTAGCAGCAACAACTGCTCAATTGACGAGTGAAAGAAAAAAACAACACACAGTTGCGGTAATTTTTCTTTGCAAAGTTTGGTCCAGAGCAGGAGAGGAAAAAAATGTTGAAAGGTTTGAGCAAAACACAAAAGTGCCAGGGGAGAAAAAAAGGAGGAGGAGGAAAAAAGTGTTTGGACATCATCATCATCATCCTTGGGGGGAAGTACTTCTGTGCCTAATTCACCGGAAGTGTCATTACCGGTGGCGGGGTGAATTTCTCGTGGTGGCTCGACTTGCGGTGAGGCGGTAAACTGCTTACTGTTTTGAGTGGGGCAGACAGACAAACAAACAAACAGAAAGACAGACAGACAGACAGTCAGACTAAAAGAGCTCAGTGAGGCGCCTAATTGGTGAACACACACCGAATCGTGGAACTTTGAACCGCCGAAAGGCGGAAAAAAACCTGAGCTTCGCTAAATGAGATACATTTTCTAGCGTCTTCTCTGTTTACCTATTTTTTTATGCCCTAACCTTCTTCTTTTCCCGCCACCGCCACCCCCTCACCACCACCACCACCACCACCACCACTCATTATGCTAATTGCCCTTGATGACGGGCAGAACAGGGCAGGAAAGTACCTTATTGAGTACACACACACAAAGACTGGAGACTACAGAGACGGTAGTGTCACCTGAGTGCCGGCGGAACCGGCACGCAAACGAAACCAAACCAAACCAAAAAAGAGAAAGGGGAAAGGTAGTAGTCAATCTGCTGGTGCAGTTTATTTAGTGCGGGAAACTAATTGTTTTCGGTATGTTTGTGTGTTTGTGTGCGTGTGTTAAACAGGTAAATTTTGCTCTACTTGTCTGACTGTTTGACGATCGCTGCTGACGGAGACAGCTGAAAAATCTGTACTTTTTGTTCAACGTCACTTTTGTTTTGTTCACTTTTTTTAATTGTTAGTTTACAGTTTTATTGCTTGTTGACTACTTTTTACCAACTAAACTAAATATAGCAGTATTGTATTAATTTTATAAATAAAAAATTTAAAATGTTAGTGATTTATTTCAAAACAAAATTTTTATAACTTTCCTTGACCGTGAAAATTTAAATGTTAAAAGCGCAAGTTAAAAACATTTTTTTTAAAAAATTTAGTTGACAAAATGTTCTAACAATAGGATTTCATGCTAGACAGTGGCAGTTAGAATTGAAAGCGCTTTTTTAAATAAATGATAGTTCCAGGAAGAAGAGAAACAGTTTGGTTGCTAACTTTAAGTTTTTTTTGTTGCAATTTAACTCTTTCAACTGGATTCAATTGCGCTTTTCTTCTGAGTTTTACTGAAAGTGGTAATCATCAGTCGCAGCCGAGACTGTCAAATGCAATTGGCAAATTTGAGCGTTAAGTGGTACCACTCGTTGTGTGACTTTTCAAAGAACAAGATAACGAATTGTCGGGTCAAGGGCTTGACGCCATTTAAACATTTTCACAAAATAAAAAACATGACAATAGAAGCAAAAAAGAATATAAAAATGTGACATTTTTTATGTTTTGATTTAAAAATTTAGTTTTTGTATTTTTAAACGTTTTAAATGTAGAAAATTAATTTTTAGCTGCAATGTTTTAACCACTGCCCAATATTTAAAATTTAAATTGACATTGCTGTCAATTGTTGCTAAATACTAAAGTAAAAAAACACTTAAAACCGGCAAAACTGGACTTGAATTTTAAACAATGAAAAACTTATTGCTAGCAAGAACTGATAAAAAATGCTACTGCAAATCCTATTAGATTAAAATTAACAGCAGCAACAGCATTTGCTCTATATTTTCTTTTCAATTGTACTCATTTTCTCATCTTCTTTTCTTTAAAAGTCAAGAATGAGCGTCGATTACAAAGTTGATGAGTATAATTGCACCCAAACTAAACCAGAAACTGCCATCACTGCTACCACCACCACCACCACCTACACACAAACTTAAAGGAATATCTCTTTTTCCTTCTTTTTCCTTCTTTCTTCTTCTTTGTAAATCAAATTTCATCTCCGGTAATCTAATTACCGCGTGCACATTGTCTGACCCGCTGACTTGACTGTCTGTCTCTCTCTCTCTTTCTGACTGTCTGTTTTTCCCTTTGGCCGGATGCTAGCCTTTATTTCATTGCCAGCTTTTTAAATTTTAAAATGCGTGACTACGCTTTAACTTGTGCCTCAAACTGTGCAACTTTATCTATTTAAAAAACGGGGCATAAAACTAAACGTCAGCGTTTTACAGGCACTTGCTCTCTGCCAATTGCCAGTACAAGTGTAATTTAATTTAACTATCAAAAGTCTTGAATTTAATTTTTAAAAATCAAGCTGGATCTTCAGAGATCAACTAGCTTTACTAACTTTGCTGGTAATTTTAAGTTTAATTTTTGTTTTAAAAAATGTCACAATTTTTTGCGTTTTTATTTTAATCAAGTGCATTTTGACATTGCTTTGCTATTTTTGTTATAAATTTTTTCTTAAGTTTTTAAAAACTAAAAAGTTTTGCAAAAACAATAGCAATTTTATACAACTGCATTTGGCTTTTTATCAGTGGTTGCGACGGCAGGAACAACTTACAGACAAAAACTAAATATAAAAGAGTAGTTGTTTGACAGAGCAAATTACAACTGTGTGTAGTGGTTAGAGTAGTCAAAACTAGAACTGAACTGAAACCAAATGGAAAAAACATTAAGCGGTTTGTAATGACTAAAAGGAAAGAAAAGAAGAAGAAGAAAGATAGACAAAATAGACAAAACAAAAAACCTAAGAGTGCCCTCGCAGACACTCAAATTGCTGGAGCTTTCTATACAAAAAAACAAAACAAAACAGCTCATCAGTACCCAAAGTGTCCTGCAACCGCCATTTACTGTCCACTTTGCTTCTTAGCATTGCAAAAAAACTACAAAATCACAGCTTTTAGTTACTCCCAATGAACAAGATGATGACCGAAAAATAAAATAGAAAAAAGAGGCAAGAGATAAGGGCAATTTGAAAAACAAAAAAGCACAAATGTACGACTCTCTGCTTTAGCATCAAGTTAAATTTAGAAAGCAAATGCTGTACAAAAGCAAAAGTACACCAAGCCTCTAAGGTTTCAAATGTCAAACCTTTGCAAATTTTTTTAAGTTTGATTTTTTCTTTTTGTGCTCCAGAATTTTCTCGTGCACTTCTTCTTCTTCATCATTGCCTCATCACGCCTAATTAAACGCGCACGTTTTTCGTCGCATCGATTTAGCATTTTAGTCAAACAGTGAACAACGGTTTTGTCGTCGTCGTCGTCGTCGTCGTCGTCGTCGTTGATGATGATGATGACGATGATACCAGTGAAATCAGTCGTCATCGACAGTCGTTCTCAACCGTACAATTACCGGCACAACTGCTGTGTAATGTTTCTTTCAGCTGAACTTTACTTTTTCTCTCTTTCTCTCATCTTCACATTTGACAGTTTGGCTGACCACTGATCTCTCTTTCTGTTTCTCTCTCTCTCTCTCTCTCTCTCTCTTTCATTACTTTTCTTTTTACTGCCCTTTTGCTCTCTCTCTCTCTCTCTCTCTCTCTCTTTTTTCATTTGACTGTGTTGCCCTGCATTGCATTCTCATCAATGTTTAATGATGCCGTTCGCCAATTACCGTCTGCTGATGCCCATGTATGCTAGCTGGTAGGGTGATGGTGGTGATGGTGCTTAGGCATTGAACTGCTGACCAGTGGCATTCACCACTGACTTTATCAAGTCCGACTGAGCTCATTTCAATGCCAGTGTCAGTGTCAGTGTCAGTGTGTGTGTGTCTGTCTGTCTGTCTAGTTTAATTATTCATGCAGTGACCGGTGAACATTTACAACAGGCATTGTACAGGCTGTGCCAACTGAAAGAAGAAGAAGAAGAAGAAGAAGAAGATCTAATTAGCCGGGCAGACGATGATCTTTTGCAGGGAAGAGAACTTGAAGAGGGGCAGCTGCAGCTGCAGCTGCGCTTGCCACAAAAACTTGGCCACTGACCATGACTGCCCATGTTCTTCTGTTCATGTTTTTTTGTAGCCTTTTTGTAATTAAAAATGCAATCAATTTTTTTGTTTCTTTTTTGCCTGTTTTTTATATGGCTGTTATAAACTTAAATTTACACTTTTTTAAAGTATCTTTTTTAAGCGAGAAATCTGTCTGAAACTGTTTGGAAAATTGTAATTGAGATGCTTATAAAACATTAGATCTTTTTAAGTTGCTGTCGTTTTTGTTGTTCTTGTTGTGACTGCATATATGGCAATGACACTGACCTTTAAAATGTCGTTTTTAACGCTCATTTATCACAATACTACTACCTCAACTAGAAACGTTTTCTTTTACTTTTTCTTCACCACTTTAACATTTACCATTTATAATTAATGCATCACCCACCCAGTGAACACTAGTTGTTCTGCAGATGCATGTCGTTTTTCCAAGGATTGATTTTTCTAAAACATTTTCCACCTCCACTTTCCTGTTCGTGAAAATGCTTGCTCATTTTACCTCATTACCTTTTTCGGTGTTATCACAATTTTCAAAAAAAAATCATTTTTAAAGGATAGAAATAATAATCAAATCATAGATCTGCACAGTGTAGAGCACTATGCTAGTTTGCAGTCTACTGCAGTTTCATTGCAGCTCAATGTTAGTGTGTCAGTGTCTTGAGCAGCGCCAAGAGCTTCTTAGCGCCAATTTGGATCGCATCGCAGATTTCCGCTGAACAGTGAGCAGAGCTAATGTGTGTAGTGCCGAGGAGAATGAAAGGACAAAGATGAAAAGCAGTGTGCACTGTGTGACTGTGTGACAGGCCAAAAGAACCAAAGAGAGAGAAAGAGAGAGAAATAAAACGAAAAAGCAACCGATGTGCTGGCTAATTTCCCTAGAGAAGGAGAGCGTCAGGCTGGCCATCATCTCACTGTTTTTTGTTTGGTAGCCTGCTGGAAACAACAAAAAACTTTAACGCGCTGTAAATTGGGCAGATCAGTGGTGGTACAGTGGTGGTGGCGGCGGCGGTGATACATTATGTAACAAATAGCGGTGAATTGGATTTCCCTTTCCAGTGGCCTCTCCTGTAGAGCTTGAAGCTGCTTACAAATGCTTAGTGGGAAGCTAATTTTTGTGCAATTTTTTTAGATGATTTTTTCTGAAAGTTTTGTTTAATCAGAAGCGCAGTGTTTTTTTTATATCAAACAACAGCTATACCTTTTTCAAAACTAAAATGTAATTTTTTAAATCAAATTCACATTTAATTTAAAAACTGTTTTTAACTAACACCAAATATAGGAGCATGCACTGATCAACAATAGAAGTTTCTAAATTAAGATATACTTTGTTACTGCATGAAAAATAAAAACGTTTTTAGCTAACAAAATCTGAAAGCTAGACAAACAACAAACAAAAATGTACAAAACACAATTATTTTAAGAAATTTATTGTTGTTACTCCACACATCTGTTTCAAGGTTAATTTGGCCCTTATGGCAGCATTCCTTGACAATAAAACGATTTATTTTTGTTTTTAATTAAAAACAAATAATAAACAAAGCTGATTGGATACGTTTTTAATTTTTGTTTTTTATTTGACAATAAAAAATTGTTTTTATTTTTATTTTGTATTATCACCCCCGCAATTTTAAACAAAAGCTTTTACCTAAACTTTTTTTGTTAAAAACACAGTTTCCGGTATTAATTTTTATGAAACATAACAAAAAAACAATTGTTATAATAAAAAATTTTGATTTTAACAAAAACTTTAAATCAATTAAAATCAATTTTTTTAATAATAACAAACATTGATATTGATATATTTGTTTTCATATCAACTCAGTTCAAGCTTGATTTGGTTAGTAATCTAGCTTTTACATTTTTAACGGCAAGTTATATTGTTTGGTGCAACAGATAATTTTTCCGTCAAATTTTTATTTCTACCGAACAGCAGACTACACAACAAGTACTTACTAATTGAAAACAAGTGTAGCAGCAACAAAAATGACGCTAGGCACACAAACCGTTTAACTAAGTTATCTAGTCTAGGCCATACATATTGTCATCTTGAGTGGGTGTACAAAAATTAAGTTAGCAAATCACCCACATTAAGTTGGACACTGCCAAGAAAAAGAGAAAACAGCATTTGCTTGAAGAAAAATTTGTTATTACAAGCTATAAATGCAATTACTACAAGTACAATTTGTTCCGGCTAGTATTTGTCTGATTAAACAGTAAATATTATGCTTACAAGGGCACAGAGCAAACTTTGTCATTTAAGAAAATTTTCCGTTTTACTTCAGTTTGCGTGTTTTTAACAAACTTGCTGATTACTATTATTTTGTTTGCAACAAATATACCCGTTTTGAAGATTTTCATTTGTGTGTTTTTATATTTAAACCATTTTTTTGTGTGTTTTGGTTTTTAATTTGACTCAACAAAAATAAGCATTTTTAAGAAAAATGATATTTTTCACAAATCAACTAAAAAACGCCAAAACCACAAAACCAAATATAAGTAAAAACAATGCACTTTTTTGACAAAATGTTTTCAACATAAAATGAACTCATGATATTTGCCCAAAAAAAACTTTTGCTTGATCAAACGGGCAACTTAGGTGCAATCAGAAGTTTTTTTGTCCTCCTCAGAATCTGTCTGTTGTATTGTCTTTTTTCATAAGCTGCTGCTGCCAAACTTACTTAGACACGCAGTTTTTTTGTGTGATGGTAATGTCAGACTTCCGTGAATCATTTTGTCTTTTTTTCTTGCTTTTTATAACTTTCACATTGTGTGCAATAATAAAGATCAAGGGGGTCTTTTTCCTTTTTTGCGTTTATCCGATGAGAATAGAATAGTTAATAAGTAAATAAGTCAACAACAAAAAAAGTGCAAATATCACTTGAACACTATTTCACAAAAAAATTAACTATTGTTAATCAAATTTAAAAATTGACATTTTTATTGCGAATGCTTAAAAACCAATAACAAAACAGTTAAAAACTTACAACTTGTACAAAAATGCTTGAAATCAATTTTGCAATATTTAAACCATACTCTTGACCTTTTCATAAGAGAAAAATTTGCAGAGAATTATCATTTCCAAGTAATGCATAAAACTTATTAAACTGAGACTTTAGGGAATACTGTTGTCTGCTTGCCGGCAATTTTTTTCCTTACCACCTACACACAACACACTTTTTCACATCTTTTTCACCAAAACTGATGCTTAGCACACACACACACTATTTTTTCTAAGAAAAAAGGGAATCATCAGAGACAAAATCGCACAATCGCCGGTAGTGGCCATCGTCAGCTCAATGAAATGTTTAGACTGAGGGGAAGAAAAGCCTAAATTAATGCCGCTGTCATCAACGTTCCGCTTCCGTTTATGTTGATCTTTTTTTCGGTTATTTTACCGGCGCATCGTGCGTAATATAGTTTAAGTAAAAAAAGGCACCGAGGTGCAATCACGCTGATGAATTTCTCCTTTCTTTTTTCTCAACTTTACACTACTTTAAGCAATATTTTTCCGTCAACCTCTGTCCACCACTTTACTACTGTCACCGCTTGACCTCTTTTTTATTCCTTGCTTGTGTTTGCGTTATATTTTGCAACCCTTTTTTGTGATTTGTATTTGCAAGCACTTCCCTCTTTCTCCCTATTTTCTACTGCTGTCCATTACCGATCAGCAGCAGCACTAGACTTCCGCATTTACCTTTGAGTTAACACTTTCTCTTCTTTTTTTTCTTTTTTTTTCTTCTCAACCCTTTTTAGACTGTCCCTCGACGGAGAACGGCGTCGACCGCTTCGCCTGTCCCACTGCCGACGCGTACGGCCGCTTTCTGTGCATCGACGACCAGCACATCTGCAATGGCTACACCGACTGTCCGAGGGGCGAGGATGAGGACACCATGTCCTGCATGTTCTACAAGAGTGTAAGTGTGTCTGTGTAGTGTCTGTTTGTGCAGTGTAGTGTAGTGTAGTAACAACAATCAGCAGAGCAGGCTCAAGGGATTGAAGAAGAGAAAGAGGAAGGGAAGAAAAGGACTGAATTGATTTGTTGTTGTGCTTATGCAAAGCTGCCAGGCATCGAATAACCAAAAAAGTGTTGTTGTTGTTGCTATTGCAGTTCAATCAGTCGTTGACCTAATTTTGTGGATGCTCTAATTTTGACCCTTTTCTCTGTTTTTTCTCTCTCTTTTTTTACCCTTTAGACGAAAGCCCATTTGGATGTACTTGCTGACTACCTGTTGCAGTGGGCTCGAGGACGACACTTTTAAGCAAAGAGAAAAGGAGGGGGAAAAAAGTAACATCATCAGTTGTAGTGGGGAAAGTTGCTGCCATACTGTCCACACCTGACCATGATGTCAATTTCTTTGGATCTCTCTTTTTGCAGAAAAAAGGCTGATGATGATGCTGATGAATAATTATTCCACCAAACTTCTAGACATTCCAGACAGACATAAACACACACACACACACAGTCACAGTTTCACTCAATTTCTATTGTTGTTGTTGTTTGTTTTCTTTCTTTTAATCAACTACACACACACACACATACACACATCCCAGTAACTTCCCTCAGATTTTAGACAATCCTTTTCCAATCTAATTTCCTTCTTCCTCTTTTTTCTCTTCACATTCCAACACCAGACACTCCCGTTTGCAGAAGTCACAGTTGACACATCATTCGTTTTTTCAGGCCATAAAACCACCGACAAAAAAAATTTAAAATTTTCACATTCTCTCACAACGATCATCATTTCCTTCTTCTTCTTCTCACTGACATATGTACGCCCATTGCGGCGATTCCTTTTTTTGTTTTTTTATTAATTTGAGTGATTTTAAAGTAATTACTGATTACTACAGATTACTTCTTCTTCTTCTTCTTCTCCCGTTGTTCTTCCTGGTATCCTCCTCCTCAATAAACGTTTTCTCAACTTTTCTTTTTTTAATTTCCCTTCACTCCCATCATAATCATCATCATCATTTAATTTCTTTACTTATTTATTTTCCTATCAAACTCAAGATTCTTTTTATCAAAACAAAAAACCACTACACAAAAAATTCATTTGTTTATTTTGTTTTTTAACAAAGCAGATATTTTTCCCTATGTTGTATTGGACAAAATTTCACAAGTAATATTTTTACTGTTACTAAGCTTATCACTGATTAGTTTTGTTGACATTCCCGTAAAAGAACTTAGAACTTACCTAACACAAACATCAACACACACACACACACATGCACACACTAAGGACATTCAAATTAACAAATCACTTTGTGTTTCAATCAAACACGCAATTTATCTCATCAAACATTGAATATCTAATAAAAATTGCGTTTCTGCTGTTGCTGTTTTAAAACTAATGTTCAAATTTTTAAGTTTATCAAGTGTGCAAAAAACTCGTTTTTAACCAATCGGATTTATACACACTATCAACATTGATCTTTTTTAAAACATTGCTAAAACTAAAAAGAATAGAGAAAGGTCAATATCAACGGCAGTTTGAAACGTTTAGTTTGAGGTAAAGCAAAACAAACCAAAAAACCTCAAATCTACACAAATGCCGCATATCACAGTGTTTCGTTTGTATCCATTATACCGTAAAAATTGCTCAATAATTGATAGCCAGCTTCAATCCTTTTCAATCCATTTTGTTATCTCAAAGTAGAACGGTAATCCTTATTAAGGAGAACTGATTCTGGACACTGATTCAAAAAGAAATTGCTCACCACAATTTTTATACTTTTTACTAGCTAACATTTTTTGAAGCTCCGATTTGACATTCTGTGCACAGGCGCTATGCCTCTGTGCTCTGTCTTGCGAATGAATGCATGCGCAGTGCGCTTCCTGTCCACGAAAACTGTGTTTGTGCTACTGGCTGGTGCAAATGGATGGCAACCGTGCGGCGTAGTGGGCGTGGTTGCCTGTAATGCAACAAAACTGAAGCTAAGTGACAGCGTGTGGTAGCGCGCGCAGACCTAGTAGTAGCAACCTGTGGCTGCATTTCCTCTTCTGGCACCTTCTCCCATACATCAACTCAGTTACATTGTTGCCATGCTGCTGCACTGCTGCTGCACACTGTCTAGACCTGCTGCTGCATCTGCTCTCTTTTCGGCACTTCGTACCTCAATTGATTACTTGTTGCCATGTTTTCCGGGTAAGCTGATGACTGTCTGCTCTCCAACCCTGCTGTCCTTTCTCCTCAGCCTGCTGACTTCCTTATGTTTCCAGACAATCGGAACGCAAAGATTGAAGTTTAAAAGTAAGTTGCTTTCTGGTTGACGTTGAACTGAAGCTTTTATTGCTTGCAAAAAAAGTTTTCTTTAAACACTCGACTGCCGGGGCCTTGGTTGCCTCTCAAGCGCTAACGGAATCAAAAACCATAAAAGCTGTGCTTATCACTGTAATTTAGCTTAGCTCTCTGTTGTGCGTGCTCGAAGTTTTTGTGTTGACATTAAACAACGTCTTTCTTGCTGACAAGCATCGATGCTTCTATGTGACTTGCTCCTGCCTCTTCCCAACCTAAAGCGCCTGGATTGGCAGCCTTCCTTGCTGATCCTGCCCTTCTGACCATCGTGCTCCAGCTGCTGCTGCTGCTGCTGCTGATAAGCAGTGTTTTCTAATTTAATCACTTTGCTCCCATCCCCCCCCCAGGTACTACTACCGTCTGATTGGCGCCTGTCCGCTGCTGTGGATCCTGGGCACCTTCTCCGTCAGCCTCTCCCTGCTCGGCTGGACGCTGCTCCACCGCGGCCTGCCCTCCTTCGAAGATCCGCTGGTCGGCTTCGAGGTGCGGGACACCGACCTCGCCCGACGCCTCAACACCTGGCGCCTGCTGACGGAGGCCACCGCCTGGAATGGGCCGCTCAGCCTCTACCCAGGGGAGGGAGGAGGAGGAGGAAATTTGGGGTCAGAGAAAAGATTTGATGATCCACCACCATTATCTCCATCATCATCTCCATCATCAACTTCAGCATCATCATCATCCTCATCCTCATCAGCGGCAGTGAACCGCCAGCCGCAGCATCACAGGCACAGCAAAACCACAGCAGCAGTCAAAAACTCGGCAGCAAAGCAGGCTCCGGCTGTTGCTGTTGCTGTTGCTGCTGTCGGCAAACAGTCTAACTCTCAGAAAGCATCTAGTCTTCTGCTGGAGTCGACGACGACGACGACGACGGTGGCCACTCCTGACGACTTTCCAGCAGCTACAGCTACAGCTAAACCTAAAAGGAGAAATCGATTTCGAAATGGAAAACGTCGAAAGCAGAACAGCAGGCGCCGCAACGGTAAACACCGGTCAACTACGACGACGACGACCACGACAACTCCCACAACATCATCCTCAGCTATGCTGGAAATAAAGCCTAAAAGTTCACATGATACTAAAAGCGAGGACGGCGATGAAGATGTGGACCACAGCAACAGCAGCAACGATGGTGATGGTGATGGTGATGATGATCGCATTCCCACCAGTGGAGGTGAAGGTGGAGGTGAAGGTGGAGGTAAAAGTGGCGATCCCTTTAACTCTAAAGCTCACGCCCCCTCGGAAAGCTTCTTTTGCGGCAAACTACTCGAGGACTACGCGCAGTTTGTCGTTGAGCCGACGGTCGGGCAAAAACAGAAGCAGAACTTTGGAAAATCCCCTCCTATTACCATCATCATCATCTTCAGCAGCAGCACAGCAAGTGACTTGAGCAAAGGTCTTCTCGAGCTGCAGTCAATTCGAGACCTCTGTACACTGGACTCGGTCGTCCTGCGATTGGGCGGACAGGCTCCCTTGCCTGACTCTTCTCATCAAGCTAAAGATAAAACAACAACAGCAACACAACAACACTAAAACTTTTTCAAAAGCTAACGATAGCTCAAAAACGGCCCGGTTCCACTTTGCGCACTACTGCGAAACCCGAGGCGGCGAGGGCCGGTGCTGTCGCAGCTGGTCAGTGCCCAACTACATTCTCCTGTTGGCGGGAAAGAAGGAGGATGACTGCCGGCAGATTACCGAGGCGGATGTGACCAACTTCGTCCGCCTGCTGGCCGACTGTGCGCCCTTCTACGCGGAGAACTACCTCAGTGAGGAGTGCGCCGAAGGAAGGACCGCCGCCTGTCCAAACGTTCCCGAGCACTGTACGGCGCATGAAAAC
Source organism: Tyrophagus putrescentiae (assembly GCA_024499935.1). Classification (NCBI taxonomy): domain Eukaryota; kingdom Metazoa; phylum Arthropoda; class Arachnida; order Sarcoptiformes; family Acaridae; genus Tyrophagus; species Tyrophagus putrescentiae. The sequence goes on from JAMZRA010000005.1 coordinate 13,555,437, forward strand.
CTGGTCTTCACGGTGCTTCACTACCTGGTGGACTTTCGCTTTCTGAACGTCCATCAGCTGAAGGAGCAGGGGCAGGGGCAGGGGCAGGGGCAGGGGCAGCAGTCTTTATCAAATGCCTCTACAGCCACCAGCTCTACAGGCTTTCAACTTAACAATGGCACTTATCAGCAGCAGCAGCTTCCTTTTCACTACCACCTCTCATCGACGAGCATCTTCCTGCCAATGGCGAAGAGCAGCAAACTGCTCGCCTACTACCGAGCCATCACTCAACTTCGACTGAGCACCTTGTCACCACCACCGCCAACATCACTCATCATCATCATCATCATCATCAACATCATCATCTTCTTCTACTAAAAATAAAAACATACCACCACCAAATTACCACCACCACCACCTTCGCAGATGACCCCGATCAAGGACCTGAGGGCAGGCAGTGTCCAGGTGGTGGCCGCCGACCTCGGCTGCAAGGAGAGCCTCTTCAGCGAGGCCCTCGTCTCCGACCTGGCGCTTCTGGCCCTCTCCTCGACGATCATCTTCGGCTCGCTGCTGGCGTACACTCGATCGCTGCTGCTGACGGCCACCGCCCTCCTAACGAACATCGCCTCCCTGGGCACCGCCTACTACCTCTACAGTGTCCTCTTCGGCGTCGCCTTCTTTCCCTTTCTCAACCTCCTTCGTTGATCATTCTCATTGGCATTGGCTCCGACAATGCGCTCATCTACTGCAAGGCCTGGTCCTGTGTGGCGATGCTGGTGCGGGAAAACAGTAACGGCGGTGGCAGCGGAGGAGGTTTTGATAGAAACGCCAGCAGCAGCTTATCAGCAACGACAACTTCTGTTATCAACAAAAGTGCCTCAAAATCTTTTTCTTATTATTATCAACATCAACAGCAGCAGCAGCAGCAGCTGCTGTCCACTGCCCTCTTCCACGTACTGACCTCGACTTTTTGCGCCAGTTTGACCACCTGTGCGGCCTTCTTCGCCGGCTACTTTACCTCGATCACCTCGCTGCGGTGTTTTGCCCTCTTCGCCGGCATTGCCATCGCCTGCAACTTCATCATCACCGTCATCACCTTTCCGGCGTCGATTATCGTCTCGGAACGGTGGTCGCTCTGGTGGTGGTGTTGTCATGGTGATAGAAATGGTGCTAGCAACAACTCAAGGACGACCTACTTTGGCTATGAAGCAAACAGAGCTGAAAAGCGAAGAAGTGTTGGCGGAAGTGGTGGTGGCAGACCTTTGAATCTGCTAAAGCCTAAACTGTTCAGTCGATGGAGCTCCAAGGCGGACGCCTTCTCGACCTTTCTCTTTCAACGGGTGATCCTTCGCCTGGTGTTCAACTACCGCCACCTTTTGGCGGCGACCTTCCTTCTGCTCGCTCTCGCCTCCAGCCTAGCCGTCTTCTACAAACCTGGCCTCCAGCTGCCCACCACGGCGGAGTTTCAGGTGTTCAGTTCCGCTCATCTCTTTGAACGATACGACCTAAAGTACCAGCACGAGTTCTGGTTCAGTCGGCTCAGTGTTGAAAAACCCCCAAACTCCCAAGCTCCTAGAAGTTCAAGCAGTTCACCCGAAAGTACCTCACCTAATCATCACCAACCTCTAACAAACAACAACACACAACAACCACAACCTCGTCCTGCCGATCCGCCTCGTCTTCGGCGTCCTCCCCCTGGACACCGGCGACCACCTGGACCCCTTCCGGCGGGGCACGCTGACCTTTGACCCCGCCTTCAACCTGAGCAGCCCCGAGTCGCAGCAGTGGCTGCTCGCCCTCTGCACCGACCTCCGGGCGCAGCCCTTCTTCCGGCCTACGATGGGCCCGCTGCTCAGCAACTGCTTCATCGAGACCTTCAAGGCGTGGATGGAGGAGCGACGGTGCAGGGAGGAGCTGATAGGAAGTTCTTCTTCTTTTTCCTCTTCCTCATCGTTTAATACTTCAAAAGAGGGTGAAACGGAAGCAGAAGTGGAAATCGAAGACCGCTTTCCCTGCTGCCAGGCTTCAACCTTTCCCTACGAGCCGGCGGTCTTTGACCGCTGTCTGGTGGAGGTGGTGGAGCGACTTCACCGGACGCCCAGCTATCTGTTCACCCTCAACGGTCGAAGTGCCGGGCCGAGGTTTGAGGCACCGAAACCAGGGCAGGGCAGGGCTGCTTCAAATCAAAGCCATCATCTTCAAAGCTCAACTTCAACTCCTATATCTTCTCTTCTCCTTCTTCGCTTTCTCCCTTTCCTCGGGTGAAGGCGGTGGTCATCGAGTACGACTCGGTCTTTGACGCCTTCACCACCGGCCGCTCCTTCGAGGAGATGGCCACCTTCTGGCGGTCAGTTGACCAGTGGCTGGCCGAGCAGCTGGCCAGTGCGCCGGAAGGCCTCCGCAGCAGCGGCTGGTTCGTCACCGGAAGCTCGGAGTTCTTCGCCCTGCAGAGCGCCCTCTCCGCGGGCGTCCACCGCTCGCTGGTCATCTCCGTGGGGCTGGCCTTTGGGACGCTGATTTTAACCACGGCCAGCCTTCGACTTTCGCTTCTGTCCACACTTTCCATCGCCTGCACCATCTTCACCACCATCGGAGCGCTGGTGGTGCTGGCAGACTGGCGGCTCAATGTAATTGAGAGCATCACCATCTCGCTGACGATTGGCCTGGCGATTGACGCCACGCTGCACTACACCATCGTCTACCGGATGCTGGCCAAGGTAAATGGGGGAGAAAATGGTTAGTTAAAATTAGTCTAAAAATTTTATCTCATGATCAGGGAAACCACCTGCTGGGCATTCAGATGACGCTGGCCCGGGTGGGCAGCCCGGTGGCGATGGGCGCCCTCACCACTTTTTTGGCCGGCTCGGTGATGCAGCTCTTCTCCAGCATTCTCGCCTACGTTCAAATTGGCACCTTCCTCATGGTGCTCAGTGTCGTCAGTTGGCTCTTCTCCACGCTCTTTCACCTGGTAAGGGGTTTTTTATATGAATTTTGCATTTAGTTTATCAACTTTTGCCATTTTTCAATTTTTTCCCCCTTACAGAGTCTTCTGAGCATCTTCGGAGCGCCGTCTCGCAGTGAAGGGCGCTCTGTGCTTGCTAAGCTGAAGTGCCTCTGGTCAAAGGTGTTTGCACTGAAGCGTTTTGAAGGCGGTGATCATTCAGTGTCGCCCGCTGAGACGGAGTTTTCAGTATCACTACCATCACTTCCAAAAACAACAACAACAGCAGCATCATCGTCACAGCCATCCTCAACATCGCTGTCAAACGAAAGTTTTGAGTACATTCCAAAAGTGACAATAGTGCTGACCACAGCGCTATTGCAAACAATAACAATGAGCTTTGTTACACTACTTCTACAACTAAGCCATCGGCGCCAAGACCGAACAATGCTTTTCTGCGCGTCACATCAATCTAACCTCAACTACTTACTTATGTGTTTTTTTGCGATTTAAATGAATGAACCAGCCAAAGACTGACACCAACAACAACAACAACAAGACAAAGTTGACTGATTAATTTGTATCAGTGATCCTCTCAAGCAGTGCCATTAACCCCTGACTAGTAGCTCTAGTTCATTTTGGTGTCCTCTCTCTCTCTCCTCTTTCTACTTTTATTATCAAATGATGCTCTCTGTCGCTGATGATAAATATCATTTCAAATGTGATTATTTAACTCTGTTTTTACCCACACACACACAAACTGTATCAATTTTCCAAACTTTTTGAGCACTTTTCCACAGCTGATTGTATCTTCTTTTCACATTTGTAAACATTTGCTGTTTATCAGACACGTGAATTACTACTAAATTCACCATGTCGGATGTGATTGTTTACATGAAGCATTTATCACCATCATCAGCAGTATTACACTAGCTCAACTTAGCAGCTTTAACCGCAACAAACCAAATGTCACAATGTTTCCGATTGCCGGAACGCAAGCACACACTACTTACTTATTACTACTTAAAACACTTTTTCGTTTACACCAAACGGCCAAAACAGTTCATATCAAGTTCACCAGTGCTGTATTATTGCGTAAACTTATGTATTAAATATCATTTTTTAACATTCAATGATCAACAGTAACCAATAAACCACTGTGTGTGTCAGTTATGTTTGGTGTGTGTGAGGTACAGAGCAGAACAGAACAGAGCAGAACTGTTCAATATAATATTTATCCAATGGAATGTCAGCAACTTTGCCGTCCTTTGCATTTGGTCCCGTTTGCTGAAGCTAACTGTGGTGGTTAATTAGTGACTGTGAGTTGTCTTGAGATTATAATATTAATAAAACTTATAAAGAAGTGAAAGTAGCTGAGTAGAGTAATCAAATAGTCAATTGCTCATTGACATCAGAACTGCTATGCCAGAGTAGTGTTCATGTAGTATCGGTGTGTGTGTATGTGTGTAGGTGTAAGTAAGTGTGTGTCTCATTCTCATCACATCATCACCACACACTTATCATCATCATCATCTTCATCATCACCTTTTATCACCTTATCAACGCTTCTTCAAAATCTTCTCATTTACTTAAACGCCGGTCCTCGCTTCAGCGCCGGCCCCGCCGCCCCCTCGTCCAGCACCTTGGAGAGGACGACGAAGAGGAGGAGGCCGAGGGCGAAGAGGAGCACTTTGCCGGCGGTCTTCAGCGCCTCGTCCTGCCACCGGCGGTCCTCGACGCACCGCCGATAGGGCGTCCGCGTGAAGGTGACCATGGTGTAGAGGGGCACCCAGGTGCCGGCGGGCAGCAGGCGGTACAGCAGGTTGTCGAGGTGCTTCCGCACCAGGAAGGACCGCTTATTGACCAGGTGGCGCATCTCCACGTAGTTGTACATCGCCAGGTCGATGATCGAGTGGCAGTTGGCCACTCTTTCCGAAGTGAACTTCTCCAGGACGGAGGGCAGCTTCTGGCAGTCAGGGCTGTCGCCCGAGGCGGCCAGCAGCTCCTCGAGGACGGTGCAGTCCTCGAAGCCGCAGTTCATGCCCTGGCCGTAGAAGGGCACCATGGCGTGGGCGGCGTCGCCCATCAGCAGCACCTTGTCGCGGTAGTTGTACGGCTTGCACTTGATGGAGATCAGCGGCGAGGGCTTGGCGTTGAAGAAGGAGGCCACTAGGCCGGATCTGATAAGAGGGAAATGGGAGAGAGAAAGAGAGAGATTGATAAGAACAAGGTGAAGGTCGTCAAGCTTGGCAGCAGCAGCCTATCAGGCTGGCACTCACCTGGTCAGCAGGGGAATGGAGTCGGCAAAGTGGCGCTCGAAGAAGGCGAGCAGCCGCTCCTCGGTGCCCACCTCGTCGTAGATCGTGAAGGGCATGAAGAGGGTGACGGTGAAGGAGCGGTCGAGGTTGGGCAGGGCGATCATCATGAACTCGCCCCGCGGCCAGATGTGCAGGTAGTTGGGCGGCATGGCGTACTCGCCGGCCGCGGTGGGCGGAATGACCAGCTCCAGGTAGCCGTGCTCGATGTACTTCTGCGAGTAGTCGAGGAGGAGCATCTTGGTCATCGCCCGGCGGATGGCCGAGTAGGCGCCGTCGCAGCCGATGACCACGTGGGCGGTCGCCTGCGTGGTCACCGGAAGTTCCGGGGACTCGCGGGTACCGGAAGCGTTTTCACTTCCGGTGCTGCTGCTGCTGCTGCTATCATCGCCTCCTCCGCCGCCATGACCACCACCACCGCTGCTGTTGCCAGCCTTTCCCTTACCACCGGTCTGCTGGCTGAAGCTGAGCACGCCTCGCTCCAGATCGGCGGCGACCATCTTCTGGCGGAAGTGACAACGGACGTTGGGGCTCTTCTCCGCCTCGCTGATGAGCATCTCATTGAGGAGGCGGCGGCTGACGCTGAGAATGTACTGGTGGGGGCCCTGGCCGTAGGGAATCGGTCGACAGTGGCCGCTGGGGTCGTGGATCATCCGCCCGAACATCTTGATGGAGTGTCGCTGGAGGATCTCCTCCTCGAGGCCGAGCGACCGGAGGGCGGTGCGGCCGCGTTCAGAGAGCGCCAGGTTGATGGACTTCCCGGCGACGTGCACCATCTTCCGCGGGTCGTCGCGCATCTCGTACATGTCCACCTGTGAAAAGGGAACAAAAAAAGGTGGTGTTAAATGGAAGGAATTTTTTTCTTGCTGAAAACTAGTTAGCTAGTTTAAGTGCAAAACCCAAAAAGGTACCAACTGGTGATATGATCTCTCTCTTCTCTATTCTAAATTGCATTGGCTACTAGTACTACACTCGATCAGGTGATAGTTTGCCATCACCTAATCAGTTGGGCTACTTAAACTGATGACTGGTAGTAGATGTCTTGCTGCTTTTTTTGTGGCAACCAATAATACCAAGGGTGTACTAAATGTACCTTTGAAAGTATCAAAAGAGGAAAAGGAGCAGCAGTTTTTTTCAATAATAAGTGCAATAATAAGAACTTTGAACTGAAAAGTACTTTTGATTTTTGTTCTTATGTAAACTTTTGTACCGCTAATTGAAATTGTGGCTATTTTTAACAAAACGAAGGTTTTAAAAATGTTCAATGATTAATGATTCGCCAATGTGTCACTGGCAGGTTTTTGCAAAAGTTTGTTTTGAAATCACCCTCTCACTTCTGCTGCTGCTGCTGCTGTTGCTGTTGTATAAGTAATGTCCACTTAGTGGCTAATGATTTTTCGTTTAATTAGCAAGTGATGTTCTGAAACTAGTAAAAGGGAACCGAAGGTAACAACAAAAACAACAACAGCATCAGGAACTGGTTCTGCCTAACCTCAAGCAAAGCTTTACCTAGAAACAGCAAAGTTTGTGTTGTTGTTGTTGCTGTTGCTGTTGCTGTTGCTGATACTGCTGAGAAAAAAGATACAATTTAAATCATCATCACCACTACTGTCGTCATTTTTCCCTTCCTTCCTTCCTTCTTCTTCCTTCTTTTGACTGCTGTTGCCATCCACTAATTAGCCACTTGGTGAGCTTTCTCTGCTGTCTAAGTTAAATACTGTTACTACTAATAAACCGACTGACTGGCTGGCTAAATCAATCACCCTCACATTGGCTCACTATATAAATAGCATCCTCACCCTCTCTTTTTTCTTCTTCTTTTTGGCTGCCGTTTTTGTCAGCCAGCTTGGCGCCTGATGACGATCACGATTACATCAAAATAAGAAAGAAAGAAAGAAAAAAAGAAAGGGAGAGGGGGTGGCCTCAAGGTGTCGTTCATCAGTGGCAGTGGCAGTGGCAGTGTGGCGTCATAGCCAAAAAAGAGCAAGACTTCAGAGAGTATCACTGAGATAAGAAAAAGATGCGCACTTGAAAGCGCACTGAAAGGTACTATTGCTGCTGCTGCTACATTGACATTGTTTACTACTAATACCGCTTGAAAATAAGCACTTACCTGATAGCCACGACGAGAGAGAAAGCAGACACCATCGAGCCAACCTGGAACAGTGTTAAAGAAAAAGAGAAGAATAAACCAAAAACTATTATTTAGTAAAGCGTTTTTAAAGGGTTTTACTGTTTTCACATTAATAATATAATTTTACAAAGATTAGTTGTCAATCAACTATATACTAGATGTTAAAAGTTGCACTTACCAAGCCGCCACCGACGACCACCACTTGCTTTGGTGAACTATTTCCGCCACTTTCTCGAGCATTTCCGGAAGCGGTAAAATTTCGACCTGCCATAGCTGCCGAAGACGATGCTGAGGAGGACGTGGTCATGCCTGCCACTGATCCTGAGGCACAAAGGAGGCGGATCAAAAAGGTGGAAAAAGAGAGTACAGTTAGAAACTAAGTACAAAAACTTTTTTCTGATGAAAAGAAGTGACAGTTCAACTCAGCTGAGCACTGAGCGTGAGGATGCTGATCTGTCACACAGTTCTTCTTCTCTGTGGCTGAACAAAGCAAGCAAAGAGAGCGAGGAGCAAGCTGCGATTACAGAGATGAGAAGTGGCAACACTGTCGAACAGAAGAAGTGCAACACAGGCCTGCTGTCGAAGTTCAGTGATCGTCGCGTGAGCGAGATTTAATCGTCCAGGGGCACTCTTTCCGAAGTAACGGCAACAGCAGCAGCAGCAGCAGCAGCAGCAGTGATACTCATCATCACGAGTGTCACTGCTGATCTTGTTGCTGCTGCTGCTGTTGCTGTTGCTGTCATTCATTATCAGATAGAAGTAGTAGTAGTAGTAGTAGTAGTAGTAGTAGTAGTGCAGGTCTGCTTTTTCTGTTTACCCAAACTGTTGCTAAAGCAGCAGCAGCAGCAGCAACAACAACAACGGTCGAAGCAAACAGCAAACAAAATCGAACAGCAAACACATCATCTCTCGACATCATCTTTTGCATTCAGTAAGCACTTGCTGCTGTGCTTGCAATGCAATCGGCCTGGTGGGTGATTTGGTGAGTCATTTGCCTATTTCAGAGAGAGAGAGAGAGAGAGAGAGAGAGAGAGAGAGGAGAGAGAGAGAGAGAGAGAGAGAGAGAGAGAGTTTGCCAATATTTGTCGCCTGTTTGGGTTTTTGCGTTCAAACAGGCAGCCTCAACAAAAAGGAAAAAATATCCTCCTGTTTAAATTGATATTTTACCCGCAATTGAAAAATTAGTTTTGTACTATTTGTCATTTTTATAAAAATACTTTATTCTAGATGTGCAGTTTTTTTTAATTAATGTAATTCAGTGAGTGAATAAGTAGAAAAGAAGCATAGATTAGCGGCAGAGTTGCCGCCCTTGAACATTGAGCTCCGCCATGTTGGTGAGAAGGTTGGGGACCACCATCCATCACCACCACTACTAACTGGGGTGATACACTGCACCACACATACACATTGATAACGCTGATTTTGTCTACTACTGCTGCTGCTGCAGTTGATTGTGGTGATGAGCCCACCACCATTCACTCCTACCTCGTGTACGACGAATAAAAAAAATATCTTTTGTACAGCAGTAGAAAAGTACCTACAAAATCAGCCTGTTCAATTTTTGCCCTAATTGTCTAAGTTTTGCCAAAATTAGAGTTTAGAAAAAAAGAAAAAAAGGGCGAGCAGCTATTAAATGATCAATGCAGCAATGTCCCTTTTTGCCCCCCCCCTTTTCCGTTTGGCTAGCCTTTCACTTGTTTTGGCTTTCTCCGCACAGCAACACAGCCATGAGTGGCAACTGCACTGATGACAAGTGCAAAGTGTTGGTGTTAGTGGTAATTGGTTTGATAAACAAAAACAAAAACTAAAAGCAGCAGTCGTACAGCAGCTACTTTGCTGCTTTACCAGTGATGATCCCAGCAACTACAACTTCCCCTGATTTAAAGGCTCACCCACCAGGGTAGACGACGACGGACTGCTCAGAAACTGATGATCGTCACTGATCAGTTCATTTCTGAATGTAAATAAAAACAACTCTGACTGACATGGTGACAATAACAATAACAACAACAGCAAGAAGAAGAGCAACAGCATTTTTAAAACATTTTGATAGACAACAACGGAAGTTTTTGAGTGGCTGCTGTTGCTGTTGCTGGCCAGTGCTAGAGCGCAGTGTCCGGATGTCTGGGCAGAAAGTTTTTTACTAATAAAAACAATAATCAAGTCTCTCATTCTGCTGTACAGTTGTTTATGACTAGATCAAATAGATGAAAAGATTGCCAACACATCAACAGTTCAGAAAGAAGGAAAAACTGAAAAAAAATTAAATACAATGACTAGTAGTGAAGTTAATTAGGAAATCTATCTAATTAAACTGCCCTTTACATTTTAGGTGCAAATGGAAAACCTAAAAGGCCTCCACTACGGTAGTGGTAACCTAGTGCTAGACATTGAGTGATGCACTCCTATCAGTTGAAATGTTAGTTATCTCTCTCTCTCTCTCTCTCTCTCTCTCTCTCTCTCTCTCTCTCTCTCTCTCTCTTGATTGTTTTTTTCTGCGCAATGACATGCGACTCAAATTTAAAAATTGTGGTTGAAGTATTTTTTAGGCATAAAAATAAAGGAAAAACTGGTGGCATTATTCAAAACTGAAAAACTTTTTAAACTTTTCAATTCTGGTACAGCCTAGCAGACTGAACTGATAAGTGATGATAAAGCACCACTACTACTGCACTAATGCTGCCACTACTGCTACAATCTCATTGAGGAGAACTGGGGGGAAAAGCAGCAGCAGTAGCTCAACTAGTGAAAGCTGTTGCTGTGTGTCAACTGTGTGAATGTGTCTATTTTTAGACCTCAGACTACTGCACCACACCAGCACCAGCATCACTTGCCCCCATCGCAACAAGCTGACAACTCTGATCAATTGCGACAAACACTGTCCGCTGATCACTCATTTACTGTAGGACTGCACTGAACGACAACATTTTTTTTTGAGGATGATGCACTTACTTTGCCGTGCTGCAATTGATGGGGCCATTGATGGAAGTTATGAGTTTGAAATTAAATGACAAAGGTGTAATATAACCGGACGTCAAAAATGAGATGATATTTTTAAAAAAACAAAAAGCACTTTTATTTGAGCAGTGTTTAGAAAATAAATTAAAACATGAAAGTTTTTAAACAATTTGATGAAAATGCAGTGAAAAAACTGAAACGACGAAATAAGTTGGAGTTTTAAAATATAATTTGACTGAATGCTTTGCTGCAGAAAGTAAAACTAATCAATGAAAAACAGCGACGATGATAAATAATCAAAAGTAAACAACTGTGCAGTAGCCAAAAGAAGCAGGCGAAAAAGAATGAGAACAAGCCCGACTGGACTGCCGACTGCTACTCTTATATACTCTCTGCACTTTTGGTCGTCATTTTCATCGTCATTTTCTTTCTTTCTTTCTTTCTTCTTCTTCTTCTTCTTCATTTTAGTACATTTGTTCTGGCAGTAGCTTCAGTAGCTTCAGTGCACCAGCACAAGCACAAGCAACGGCGACAGTGTGCCAATGTGTGCATAAGTTTGCCTGACAACGCCGTCAGGGAGTTTGCCGTGTTGATAAGTGGTGGTGGTTGCAGTTATTGCTGCAGAGACAGATGCCCAGTGGTGCTGATGATGATGATCACGATGATAACTGTCACTGGCTGTCATTTGAAAACGGTTGATGTCATTTCAACTTTTTTCCCATTTTCTCTTTTTAGCTCTAGTGGTCAACACTAAAAGAAGACCAGCGGTGAAAAGGTTTCTGTAGACTTTTGTGGACTATATGGTACAAATGTACAGGTAGAAAAGGTACTGAAAAATAGTCGTTTTTACTACTACTACTACTACTACTACTACAAAAGTCATCAATTTAGATTTAAAAACGTCAGTTTTTTTCATTTTTCAGCTCAAAAAGTTTAAACTGTTGCTTTCAGTATCCTACAATGGTCGCGCCTTCGGTGATCAAATCAATCATTCACATCGGACATTTGTCGGTGTTATTAGCTAGTTCTCTTCTTTTCTTCTTCTTTGCTCTTAATCACCATCATTACCAGAGTGTGCGGTGATAACCAGTTGGCGGTGGCGGTGGTGGTGGTGGTCGATTGCCTTAGTCTCTCATTAGTCAGCAGTCTTTGGCCGCTTCTTTGAAAGCCTTCAGTTTTAGTACCCCTTTTTCTCATGCCAACTCTCAAGTAGCTCCCTGCTTTTTTGTACATTATTAGCATTTGGCACTTCTGCCAAGTGGAAAAGTGCTTTTATTTTTACAATGCTGCGTATCATCTTTTTACTCTCTTTCTCTCTTTCTCTCTCTCTCTCTCTCTCTCTCTCTCTCTCTCATTTCAATGTTGCATGCACTTGATTATTACTTCTACAGCTGATACTAAGTATCAGCTAGTGGACTTTTAAAACTGCAAGGGCAAAAGTCCATCTTTCCAGCAGTCTGAGCAAGTGTAACTTGAAACTTGAAGCTCCCTGAATGACTGAGACTTTGTTACTCTGAAGAGCGGACTTTATCAGTAGGAGAGAGAGAGAGAAAGAGAGAGAGAGAGAGGAGAGAGAGAGAGAGAGAGAGAGAGAGAGAGAGAGAGAGAGAGAGAGAGAGAGAAAGTCGTCGGTCGGCAGCCAAGGACGGGAAAAAACACTGTGAGATAAACTTTTTTTAGAGTTCCTAGCTTTTAGAATGCTGTCCTTTCATCAGTAATGGGCAGCTCAGCTCACCAACAGGTCACATGTAAGGCATTTACGTCCTTCTTTTCACTGTCTCCCCTCTTCCTCCTCCTCCTGATGGACAGTATCATCAGAAGACACAGCTTTTTTCGCAATCTTTAAGATCCAGTTACCAGCAGTTACAAGTCCTAGTAGTAGTAGTAGTAGGCCAGTTGCAGTAGCAGCAGTCGGTGACCACAGTTATCTTCTCCTGCTTTTTTCTCTTTTTCTTCTTTTTTTGTCTTGTCAGACAGTGACAGACCCAGCCACACACACACACACACACACACTGCTTGCTCAGGCCAATTTCGGTGTGTTGCCAAGTGCGATGACAGTGTGTCGATGTTTAGTGGCAGTTTACCAGAGAGAAATGCACTACGAGAAGTTACTTCTTCCCCTCTCTCCCCTTCAGATTTGTTTCGATCATCAACTTTCTTTTCTTTCTGCTTAGCAAGCTGCTGATCGGCCACTATCGAGGTGACAATTGATGATTGGCCGATTGGCCGAGCTCTCGTTGTTGTTGCTGATGGCAAATGAGGACTTTCAAAATATGTAACAAAAGAGACAAAAGTCAAATCTGTTTTTCCCTCTCCTCCCCTTCTAAATGTCGTCACTACCAACACCACCACCACCGACAATCGGTCACCTTATTTCTTTTCTTTCGTTTTCTCCTTCTTCACTCACTCACTCACTCACTCACTTTTAATCATCACAGACAGTCGATATAATTAATGAGAGACATGTCGTCTCGGCTGCGTATCACTACTGTCGATATGGGTTTGAAAAGAGAGAGAAAGAGAAAGTGAGAGAGAAAGAGAGAGAGAGAAAGAAGAAAGAGAGAGAGAAGAGAGAGAGAGAGAGAGAGAGAGAAGAGCAAAAGAGGGAGAGTGCACCGGGAGGCACCACCAGACTGGTGCCTCACCAAAAAAATTGCATCAAATGCATCAATTAGCTTATGATCATCATCAGCATCATCATCATCAGTGTAAGCTGATCATCAATTAGGGGCTTCCGAATGGAAGGTCGAGGATGCCTGATGAAGACAAAAAAGTGCACTTATGGCACCAGCAGCCACTTTTACCAAATAACTTTTGGCTGTCGGCCCAGCTCCTACTTTTTTGGCAATTGATGTTCACACGTACGCACACACACACACACACAATTGCCAATCAATAAGCAGGCAAAAAACAGCCCCTTCTTTCTTCAATGTCAGTTGACAAATTTGTTCTTGTATGAACAGCACATTTTAGTAGTTTTTAAGCGTTTAGTCAACATAAATACTTACTTTACCCTGGTAGTATCTAACACAGTAGGATTAGATGTGTGGCGACGATTGATGAAAAAAACTGGTGAGAAGGTGATTTATTATGTTCTTCTCAAATTTTTGAAGCCGCTTCAGACGCACAAATTCAAGTTTTTAATGTTAACAAAGATTTCACTATTGCGCAGAAAATTTCAGCAGCGTTTGTCGGCTTGATTTGAAATTGAGAAAAATGACATCAAAACTGCAGAATGCAACTGAGATTCTAGAAAATTCTGTAGCATTTAAATACTCAAAATTTCCCCCTTTACGCATAAATGGCTAAAACAAAATCAAACAAAAAGATAAAGTCAAAAAAGAAATAATACCGACCAGCTCAGCAACAGTAGACAAGTGGCAGGCGGCAGGCAGGCAGGCAAGGGAGAAAAGGGAACTCAAAATTCGGGTAGTCTAGAAGCCGTAAGGAAAAGAAATTCTCTTTGCTCCCCTTTCCAATTATTCCCTAAGCCCACTTGTGCAGTGTACTTTGCAGACAACTAACTGGAACAACTCTCTCTCTCTCTCTTTCTCTCTCTCTTTCTCTCTCTCTTTCTCTCTTTCTTTCTCTCTCTTCTCTCTTCTCTCTTTCTCTCTTTCCTCTCTTTTTCTATCAGTTATCAGAACTGTCTGCCGTACAACTACCACGCAGCAGCTGGCACCAGCAGTCGCTGGTTCCCCAAAGCAAAAATCAAGTAGAAGAAGAAAAAAAAATGTGCACAAGTGCGAGAAAGTGCTAGTCTCCTGTTCTCAGTCTCCGGCCGCCCTTTTCTATCAAGCTCATTCTTTTCCGGTTGTTGTCATTTCCACCAACATTTTATAACCCTGAGCTGCGCACTTTTTAGCTTTTTTTCAATGACAGGCAAATTTAGCTGCTCCATCGGCGGCAGCCAAAAGTGGTCGCGCGGCACTACAAAGGTTTCCTGGAATAAAAGGCTGGAAAGGAATATATAATAAAAATAATAAAATGATAGTTAAAAAGTTTGAAAGAATATTCACTTTACTTCTTTTAGTCGAGTCTGCCTCGGTTTTAAAACCCGTGCTCTCTTGATACCGCTTTTCAAGCGACACAACTTTTTTCCTTTGCGTCATTAGTAGTAGTTGAGAGAAAGTTCCACTAGAGTTTTGAACGATCTAGAATAAAGTTATTTTTCACCTTTCTTTCACAATGCAGTGCCAATAAAGTGAAAACGTCAGCCAGACACTCAGCTCAACGGTAGTTTCCTGTTAATGAATCAATTATTTTTGCCGCCGTTGTTTTTCGGCAGTCCTCAGCTCTTGCCAGCCAGCCAGCCAGCAAGTTCAATAAGGGTACACAGGTTCGTTTGGCACCTGACGACAAGGAGAGTTCTAAGTCAGTGCGTGAAGAGGTTAATTGGCTAATTGAGTGCGCCAACCACTTAAGAGAAGGAGAAATAAGGGGAAAAAATGAAATTAACACAAAAAATTGCATTTGAATTTAGGAAGTGTTGAGAAAGTTTGCCTCAAAGCAAACGCAAATAAAAAGTGTTTTGCTAATTAAAATTAGGAAAAGTTCTAATCAATTTTCTAATTGTTTTAAAAAAATAGTGTGATATTTGTTTTTTAGACACATTTTATTAACTAATCTTTATAATTCATCTTTAGTTATTGTTCTATTTTTAATTTTTATGTGGTTTTTAAATTAAAAATTTTTTTTGCATAACTCGATTAATCAAAACAAAATAATAAAATTTTAGTCGCAAAATTACATAATTAAAAAGCATTTTTGTGTGCTTGCAAATTCATTTTTGTGTACTTTTGCCAAAAAATTGAGAATTTTTTGTCTATTTGAAAACGCGTTTTAACCCGCTGCAAAAAGATGGCGCAACCATCTCTTATGTTTTGTTTTGTTTACGTCAGTTTAATTTTCTCAGCACTTAACATTTGCCAGCCAAGCGCTGCATTTTATCACGCGTTTAATAAAATCTTCTTACAGTCATCAACAAACTTCAACAACCTCAATATATAACCAGTAAAACAATCTAACTTTTTTTGTTTACCTTTTCAATAACTTTGATTTAATACCTTTTTACAGAATACCGCAACTGCAACTGCAACTGCAAACACAGTGTTCACCACCACCAATCACCTAATCATCTAGTACCCAAAATGTTTTGACTGCATGTAGTCACAAAAAGAACGCTGCCAAAGATAATAATATCTCGGGCTCTTTGGGCGCATCTTCAGGCAGTGATGAGGAGAGCAGCCTGCAGTCTGGCAGTGTACCTGGCCCTGTACGGCGCCGTCGTCCTGGTCAGCCTGACCGGCGATCGTCTGCTTCGGTGGCCCGGCCAACAGCCCCGGTCCTCCAGTACGGCATCGCCACAGTGACAGTACAGTGCACGGACTGATCGGCGGCCTCTCCTGGGCCATGCTCGCCGTCCTTCAGCTAACCGAACTGGCACCTTGGCATCATCATCATCATCATTGTCATCATTTTTTTCATTATCATCGTCATCACTATCCTTATCATCATTCTCATCTCCATCTGCAGCTTATAAAAGTGCTCAGCTCGTCTTTCTGCTGTCCGCAAGTACCTCAGTGTGGCGGCCCTGCGCGACACACTGCTCTGTGCCCTCCTATCGGCGGCCATTGATCTGGATCACCTGCTCGCGGCGAGGAGCTTTTCAATTCAAGTTAGTACTAACTTGCGGCACTGCGTTTGAAATCGTACTTTCAACGTCAGCACCACACCATCACATCACTTTTCTGTATCATGTTTTAATATTTCAATTTTTTTCAGCGCCTAACCACTCTCAGCCGGCGACCAGTCCTCCACAACACCAGCCTGCTGCTTTCCATCTCCACGGCAGCCTTTCTGCTGGGGCACCTTTGGTCACTGCTGACTGACATTAATTTTGGGACTGAAAAAATTCTGTCAAAAAGCAGCAGCAGCATGTCTTGGGCAACTCGCTTCGGTTACCTTCTCCTGATGGCCACGCTCACCCACCACCTTCGCGATGGCCTGCGTCGTGGGCTCAACTTGTGGCCAGTTCCGGTTCGAGGCGGAAACAGCTGCTGCGCGCACGCCGCCCCTTCCACTGTGGCTGTACTTTGCACTGCTGCTGATACTTCCGCTGGTGCTGCATTTGGTGGCCACCTATCATGGGGGTGGACATGGGCCGTTTGGATACGCAGTGGTCACCACCACCGCTGACAGTATCAGTTCACCATTTGGCGGTTTTCGCTATTCTCGCCTTGATGCTGATGCACCACCGATTGCTGAAACTGTGGTTTGAAAAGGGGAAAAAGTGATTGTTTTAGCTTTTAGGCGATTGTCTGTGATTTAAGCATTACTATGTCGTTAGGTTTTTTTTAAAAATTTGTAAAGGTATAAAATTAAAATGTTTGCATTTATGGCAGAGGCCATTTGTCTATTAAATTCGGGTTTAAATGACGTTGATGTGAAATATAAAGTAGCAACATTTATTATTTAATGCAAACAGTTTTAAACTTTTCAAAAGAAAAAAAATTCATTAACATTTTATCATTTACAGAAGACAGAGTTTGGCAAAATAGCAAAATAGTTTGTATAAACCAATTCAAGTGAGTATCAGTATTGCCATTTCCTTGGTTTTTGTGCATTTTCAACTTTTTCTAGCCATTGCTTTGCCTTTGCCCAAATTAGGTCCCGAATGATCAAACTGGTACTTCCTTGACCTAAAAATCATCAGGTTTTCCGGTATCACCACCTCAGTCGAGTATCTCCCCTCCATTGGCCAGGGTGACGGCAGCAGCAGCAGCAGCAGCAGCCGAGGTGGCGCCCAGCGCCTGTCGATTGCAGTACATCTCATAGGAGTAGAGCGTCCAGGTGACCACGGCGAAGGTGGCGGCGTTGGTGGGAAAGGCGCGCAGCAGCGTCGGGACTGCAGCCGCGCATGAACACCGCCAGGCCCTCCGTCCGGTACGTCTCCAGCACCACCTGGCGGCTGCTGGCGAAGCGGGCGTCCGCCTGCAGGCGCGACTTGATCACATCCAGCGGGTAGACGATCAGCCAGCTGAGCATGCCCGCCGTGCCGCCGGCAAACAGGACCGCCAGCGTGCTCGGATAGGGGCTGACTAGTAGAGGAGGAGGGGGAGGGGCAATTTCGGAGGTATTTTCTTTTAACTCTGTATTTTCAGTGAAATTGTTAGCCGTTTTCCGCCGCCGCCTCTTGAGGAGCTCCTGCTGCCGGGCGGCCTCCGCCCGCTCCCTGAGGTAGTCCATCAGCATCTCGTAGGTGACGAAGTAGGTGGCCAGGCCGGGCGTGTCCCGGGCGACGGTGACGCCCAGGCCGCGGAAGAGCGCCCGCGGGCCGCCCTCGGTGGCGACGATCCGCCGGAGGCACTCGCCGACGGGCCGCTGCGTCAGCTGCGACCGCGTCTTCACCAGCTCCATCGGCCCGGTAATGACCGACTGGACGAAGCCGGCGAAGGCGCCCGCCAGGCCGCACCAGGTGTACGCCTGGGCGCGACTGAGTGGTTGGGAGGCGCCATCATCACCGGCGGCGGGGGGCGCCAGCTTCATGATCGTCCCGTGGACGCCGAAGACGATGGCGTTGATGCCCGCCAGGCCGGTCAGCGGCGCCTTGATGCCCTTGTAGAGGGAGGGTAGCTAGAAGAAAAGAAAAAGCATAAAAAGATTAGAAACTTGAAACTTTTTGACAATCACTTCAATACGAAACTTTTGCTTACCGAGGACTGCTTCAGGACGGACATTATAGAGAGTGGCGTCGAGTTGGTCTGCATGATCACCTTCACGGTGTCAAAGGGGTGGCCGACCAGCACACCGGCGGCTCCTTGGAAAAAAAATTGACAAAAATATGTTCATGGTTAGAGTGATCAAGATGGAGATGATAAAAGATATTGAAAAGTGAAAAAATAGCGTAATATAAAGTAAACATTAACGCTGTATATTTTTTTGTAAGTTCAAGAATTTTCGCTAATCACATGCTTTTTTCCGTCACATGGCTGTTTATCACTGTTCAGCAGTGTGTGTCTGATCAAGTGATGTGAACTGTTTGTGTGAGTTGAATGACTAATCATTGCAGTGTAAACAAAATCATGTGTTGTGATTTTTTTGCTTCACTCCCGTCATATTTTAGCTGAACTTTGGTAACTGGTAGTGGTTATTATTCTAGAACACAAAACTATTGGTTTGTACAAGTGTTATGGTGTATGGCTTACCGCCGACGCAACCGGAAACAAAGTCAATCGCTGACATGATGTAATTCTTTACTTTAATATCACTTATAATATGACTTTTTGCTGTTGACCAAACTTGAGTGCAGAAAAAGTGCAAGAAAGTTACAGACAAGCGTCGATTAAGCGTTGACAGTAGTAGAGATAGCAATAGATTTTCGGGACAAAAACAAGTGCAGGTGAAAACGGAGGGGGCAAACTTTCAGCAGTAAAAAAATTGACAAATAAATAAGAAAGAAGAAGACAGAAAAGTCAAAAAAATTATCAGTGGCACCGGATGACAGGACGATCTAAAGCGGAAGCGCACTTTACGAGAAGGCGGAGGTGAGAAGATGATTTTGCTTGCCGCCTCGACTGCCATTAATACAGCCTGTCGAAGCCAACGTGTGGGTGGAAAGAAGAAAAACACAGGGAAAACAATGGGTCAACACTAGACGAGAAAAATGTGTGGAAAAGTGTGGAAACCTTGAAGTTCTGAAGAGGTGTTCTGGAGAAGCCCCGGTTTCTTTGACAGGACGCGCTTTCTTTGTCCGTTTCTTCTTTGAACTGATTTCTAATCATTGGCAAATCACCACCATTACCACCACCTTCTTTGGCATACGTATTCTCTGTCGTGTTTTGTTGGCCTCCATCCACACTGGTGATGGGCTTCTTCTTATCACGGCGTGGTGCATTGCTCTTATCAAGGAGGCAGAAACAGATTTTGGCTGCTGGTGGAAGTCAGAAGAAAATGAAGGAAAAATTGTTTCGTTTGCACACCACTACCAGTAAACGGTTTGACTTAGTGCCTGGCCAGTGTGTGGTCTTTGTTTGAGAGGTGACGTGATCAATTGGACTGACTGATAAGAACAAAATGGAGATATTTTGACTAAGGTTTTTCTCCGTTTTTATCTGATGATCGCTGATTGTGCATGTGCGTTTAAGGTTCAAACGTCAGCAAAAGAAATGTTGATGTTGACTCACAGATGTGAACTTTTTTAAAGCATTTAAAAACTAGTTAAAACTAACTAAAAATTTCAAAAATTAGTATTAAAGTTTTATATTTTGAAAAAAATGCAGTTGAAAAGATTTCTCATCAATTTAGTAATGTTTTAGCACGGTGTTTTTATAAATTATGTGTTTAAAAAAACATATTTTATTTTTAAAATAAAAACAGGTAACAAGATGATGTATTTTCAAAGCAAATGGTATAAACATTAAATCTTATAATAAATAAATAAAAGTATACAATTATTTGCGTAGATGAACAAAAATAAAAAAACTTAATTGAAGAACTAGTTAACTAGTTTGATGGCAGTGGCATTTTAATAAGAAGAAAAAATCTAAACCAAAGATGGGGCAAAGGATGAGAAAAAAGCAAACTAAAACTGGCGTTGATAGCTAAAAACCGCTATGAAGAGAAATAATAAAAAAATATTGGCAAAGTGATAAAAACCGCTTAAGCTGTACACTCAATTTCAATGTAGGGTGCAGTGAGATGAGTGAGTGAGTGAGTGTGTGTATACAATTGACAAAAGTCGGCTGATCAGACGACACAGACTGCGACAAGCTGTGATTAGTAGTAGACCAGAAAAAAAAACTGTTGCATCCATCACACTCTAGTTCTATTGCTATTGCTATAGATTTTTTTCCAGTGATAACAGGGCAGTTCATGATGACAAAACCGGCTAGATTATTATTTATTTGCAATGGATTTGAAAAAGCACGGCCGTACAACAATACTAACAGTGTGACATCACGGTAATGTCACACTTTAAGTGTGCCTCAGTTCATTTCGTTTTTAGATTTTTAATTAGTTAAATTGTTTGGTTTAGCATTTTGATTTAGTATATTGGTGCTTCAACTATGTGACGCGTGTGGCCGTCGTACATGTGCGCACACACTCACAAACACACACACACACATTATCACCGAGCAGACAAAGGGCAGTTTTAGTGGATAAAAGTTGAGCGAGTACAGAGCGGGAAAATGATGACGCCGATGATGCCATCGCCATTTTCAGCCACACTGAAACAGTTCTCTTCTTCTCTCCTTCTACTACTTTTCCACTACTACTTTTCCACCCATCTTTGGCTGCCAAGAAAGCAGCGAAGAAAACCATCATCATCCGGAGTCAAACTCGTGCACGGTATGGCTGATAAGTTGCTGTTGCAGCAGCAGCAGCAGTAGTACTAGTCGAAAACAGCTACAAAGTAACTAGCTAGCTAGCTAACTAACACCGCCGACCGCCGCCGCCGCCGCCGCCAGAGCTTTCTCTTGATAAGATCGTCGCCTTTTATTTTAAGTGGAGATAGCTTCAGGAGAAGTGCACTACCCGAAATGACAAAAATACAGCGACATTTTAGCTTGTAATTGAAGAAAAAGCTGGTAGACTTTTTAGTACACAAAACATTGGGGTACACTATAGTAAAAAGTAGTAATTTTAAATTTTTGTTTTAGTGTGAAAAGCTGGTTAAAATGTTCATCACGCAAATGTTTTTACTATTAAAAAGTTTTACAAAAAAATAAACTAAAATTTTGTCTAATATTATCAAAAATAGTTTAACTTCAGTTTTTTAAGCAAACTTCAACTCATTTTAGTTAAAGTGAATGCCTGAAATTAACTGTCATCAAAAAAGTCTCATGATTTGGCGTGATTTAGATCATCTCTGACGCAAACACCAAAACAAGAGAAAAGGGAAAAAACAAAACGAAGTTCAGAGCAAAGTTCTAACAACGAAAATGACTGGACAAGTTTGCACTAGTTTGCATTCAAAGTGCAACCTGATTGGAGTTGCAAACATTCAAGCAGTTGTAAGTTTAGGCAACATTGTCGCACTGCTTCTTTCTTTACTTAATCAAAACTGTGCATCATTATTACACTATTAGTACGGAACAGAGTATTAGTAATTGCCTAATAATTGCTTGATATCATCGTATTGCCTGCTTCTAGTGCACCGCAGTTAGAAAAAACTGAACTGCAGCTTAACGGAAAATAATAATAACCGCTTACCGGAGCAGCTCTAATAACTCAAAGTTCACCTTGCACATAAGATGCAATAAATAAAAAACACTTTTAAACATAATGTTTTTTATTTAATAAAAAACCAAAATCATTTACAAAAAACAAATAATTAAAAATACAAACAACAAAAAAAGGTTAAATAAAAAACATATAATAAAATCACAAAGTAATTTTCAGTAAGCGTAAAAACATCCTATTTCCTTCCTTCAGCTCCTCTTCAGCTCTCTCTCTCTCTCTCTCTCTCTCTCTCTCTCTCTCTCTCTCTCTCTCTCTCTCTACAGCTGCAAACTCTTGAACTTGTTGAGAAAGGGCATCTCCTGCTGGCGGATGTCGCAGAGGTAGTCCTTGTTCTGGGCGGCCAGGTAGGCGCCGTCGTCGATCAGCGTCTGGTAGACCGTCTGCTTCTGTCGATTGACCGTGATGCGGAACATCGCCAGACGGGCGTCCGTCTTCACCACCGCCACCACACAGCCGCCCGGTTTCAGCTGGCGGAGGATCACATCGGGGACGTGCTGGCGCACCATCGGCTCCACCAGAATGAGGTCGTAGGGGCCGAGGCGGTCCAGGCCGTAGCGGCCATCCTCGGGGAAGAAGACGACGTTGTGGTGGCGGCCCTGCTGCGCGAGGTTCCCGTAGTGGCTGTTCACCACCTCGGTGGCCCGCGTCACCAGGCCCTTGACGTGCTCCAGGCCGATGACCGTCTTGGCGAGGTGGGCCAGGCAGACGGCGATGAAGCCCATGCCGGAGCCGATGTCCAGGACGCGCGACTCGCTGGTGATGTACGATTCTGATATAAAGAAAGATAAAGAGAGAAAACAAAAATTAGAAAGTTTGATTTGATAGATGGACAATTGGGGGTACCTAAAATCTCCAGCAGCCTAATCTCATAGGCCAGTGTAAAGGAGTGGGCGCCCTTCTTGGTGGCCGCCGCCTTGTAGTACTCATTGGCGGGGAAGAAGTGCCGTCGGTTGACCATCTTGAGCACCTGGAGGATGCGCTGCTTCTTGCAGCTGTCCTCGATTAGCTGCTCCAGCGAGGTGGGCGAGGGCGGTGGTAGTGGTGGTGGTAAACTGTTGTTGTTGTTGTTGTTGCTAGAATTTGTTGCAGAACCGGAAGTTAAGCCATTTGCCAGGGGCAGTACAGTGAGGCTGTGCGATGTGGAGGGGTACGTCGAGGTGATGTCGATGTTGGCGTAGTTGCTGGCGGTACTGCTGTTGTTGCCGTTTTGATGATTAATATTGTGATTGTTATTGTGATTGTGGTTATTACTGTGATGATTAGCTGTGGCCACGGTCGTTGCCGGCTTTGGCTTTGGCGGCTTTGGTGGTGGCACTGGCGGTGGTGATGAGGTTGAGGCTGAGGTTGAAGTTGATGATGGTGATGCTGAAGAGGTAATAGTTGATGATGATGGTGGTGGTGATTGGGGTGAGGGGGAGGTAATCTTAGGCAGAGAAATTCGATTAAAAAACTCCTGAATGTTTTTCACCACATTGGTGGTACTTTCGGTTGAGGAGCGGTTAGAATGATGACCGCCGCCGCCGCCGCCGCCGCCGCTATCTGAAGAGGAGTGGCCACTTCCGTTGCTGCGCACAGTTCCGGTAGAGATGTTTGAACTGGAGGTGGAGTAAAATTTGGAGTTGCTCAAGCGGGCGCTGGAACCGGAGCTGGAGGTTTCACCATTGAACAGAGAAACTCCATTGCTGCTGCTGCTGTTGCTGTTGCTGCTGCTGCTGCCAAACTCCCCCAAGTCCACCAGAAGAGCCGTGTCCACTGACAGTGAGTTGCTAGCTACTACTGTCTGGTGATTATTACTGTCCTTTGGAGAGGTCGCAATCGATCTGGGTCGATTTGCGGAGGCTGCCGCTCCACTGGAGCTTAGCGTAGAAGTTCCCCCGCCATTCGACGCTGACACGGCCCTCGATCGCAGGCCCTTGCTAGCCTTTGCCACGGCGGCCTGTCCCTTCAGCCGCACAATCTCCTCATGCGCCTCCTCGAGTTGTCGCCTCAGATTGGCGTTCACCTCCTCATTGAGCTGCAGCTCGTTGCGGGCCACCAGCCGCGACTCTTCCCACTTCCGCCTGCCCTCCTCCAGCCTCTTCGTCAGCTTTCCGTTCTCCTTCTCCAGCTGACGCAGTCGGTCGCCGTCCAGCCGGAAGCGCTCCTCCGCCGCCTTCATCTCCCTCTGCAGGTAGGCGACGCAGTTGTGCTTGTCCTTGTTCTGCATCTTGTACCTGGCGCCGCATTCTGTATAGAAAATTACCCCCAAAAAGAATGTGTCAATTTTGTGTGTTTAAAAAAGAAGGACTAAAAAAACGGTCTCTGTCTTGTCTTCTACTCACTGTTCTCACACTCCACCTCCTTCTCGATGTTCACCGGGTTGTAGTTGCAGGCCGCCTCGTGGTCGGCCAGATTATTCAGCTTCACGTACACCGAACAGGCGGGGCTGAAGGCGCAGAGGATGCTCTGTCCGAGGAGGAGGTTCCGGAAGGAGCGCAGCGGCGCCCGCAGACTGTCCACCGTGGCCGGCGTCCGGTCGATGGGGCAAACAGGGCTCGGCGTTGGTCGGCCCGCTGGCCAGCCAGTACTTGATGCAGGCGCCGCAGAAGATGTGCTCGCAGTGG
>JAMZRA010000005.1:13580110-13636756 GCA_024499935.1 Tyrophagus putrescentiae
AGCAAGCAAACTGTTCAGATACTTCAGGCTTAGCGTCCTAAGTTGGGGGTAGGGGCATCAACGGGGGCGGCGGTCCTTGGCATTTGTGTTCGCCCGGGGTTCGGCTGAGCGGCGTGGGGGGCTAAGGATGAAGGGGGAGTGCGAGCGGGAGGGCAAGGGCTAAACGGAAGGCACGGCCACCTGCCGGATCACTGACACGGGAGAAAGAGACCGCGGTACTGGCACGTCAAGCCACAGAGTCTCAGGGCGGCGAGTCGACAGCATAACTACTATGCCAGTGTATGTGCAGGGATCGGGGTGGGGGGATGTGGGAGGGAAGAAGGGGGTCGGCAGTCCGATCACAGCAGCACCGCACACCGGAGACATCATCAGCTCGCGGGACGTCACCTCCATGCCTCAGGGCGCGCCGCGCGCCTCATTCCGTAACGCCGGAGGCCGCGCCCTGCCAGGCGCCGGGCCCCCCGTGCCGCCCCCGCGCCAGCACCATGGGAGGACGACGGAAGAGGAGAGGTCCGGGCGAAGGGAGCTCACGCTGGCCTCGCCGTCGATCACCGCCCGTCCTGCCCTCCCTCCGCTGAGCCCGACGCCCCGGCGGCCCGTTACAGTGGCGCGGCCTGCTTCCCCTCTGGGGAAGGTACCGCGTGAGAGGGCACTCATGGCCGGGCGGCAGCATGCGGTACGTAGTGGCGCTACTTTCGATGCTCTCACGGGTCACCATCTAAGAAGGCCCGCTGCGACCATTGGGCGCAGCTCCCACCTAGTGTAACATCGGCCAGTGTCGATTGCAGCGATTGGCAGGGGCCACGCTTCCGAAGGAACGTCGCCAGGACGGAGGGCAGCTGGTCTGGCAGTCACGGCTGGTCGTCCACGCCGCGGCCATTCAGCTCCTCGTGCGGTGTCAGTCCTCTGAATTCCGCAGTTCATGCCCTGCTGCCGTCAGTGGCACCATGGCGTGGGCTGGCTGTCCGGCCATCAGCAGCCCTGTCCGTGGGGGTGGGCGGGACGAGGTTCTCTGTCGATGCACCTGATGGGGCATCAGAGGCGGGGTTTGGCGTTGAAGATGGCAGGCCGATCAGCCGGACTCTGCTACCGCTTGAAATGGGAAAAGAGCATTGAATTGATAAGCATATAGGTGAAGCGCTCAAGTCTGTGGCAGCAGCAGTGTCCCTATCGGCTGCACCACCGCGAGTCACAGGGGAATGAGTCGGCAAAGGGTCGCTCGAACAGGCTTTCGCCTTGCGCTCTCGGGTTCCCCCCTTCGTCCCTGGTTTCGCCAGATCTGGAAGGGCCTGAGAGGTGTACGGTGAAAGCGAGTTCGGAGGGTTGCCTGTGGGATCTCAGCGAACTCGCGCTTGCCTGCGGCCAGCTGTGTCAGTTCTTTGGGCGGCCGGCGTACTGCGCGGCAGCGGTGGCGGAATGACCAGCTCCCGGTATCCGTCTCGATGTTCGTGTCTCTGCGATGTATTCGATGGAGGACAGCATTTGGTCTTCGCCCGAGCGGATGTGCCGGTACGCCCGGCGCAGCCCGAGGCGGCCACTGGGGCGGGTCCGCCTTGCGTGCGAAGTAATCGACGCCTCTCGTGGAACTATCACCTCTTCTCGTTGTGGACCTCCTTTCCCTTGCACTGGAGTGTCTCTCGACTCCCTCCTGTCGACAAGGGATGATAGTGAGGCGTAATTCGTAGTATTCGGTCTGATGGCGTGCTGCTTTGCATCGAAGGAGGCGTGGGGGGGGGGCCACACGGTGCGATACAAGCTGGTAAAACACAAAAAGTCCGCCGCCTCCTTCATGCGCTCCCACACCACCTGCTCTCTGAGGCGGACACAGGCCCCTTACCAGCGTAGGGCTTCGTGCAGGAACCACAACACGTATAAAAGAACCCCGCTCCACGTGCGCGCCAACGGGCAACCTAACGCATCTTCGGGCGAAGGACACCTGAAGGGAGCTCTTCTCCGCCTCGCGAGACATCCTTTGAGGAGCGCGGCTGACGCTGGAATGTCTGGGGGGGCCCTGGCCGTAGGGATCGTCGACAGTGGCCGCTGGGGCGTGGCATCATCCGCCGCTTACCATCTTGATGGAGTGTGCTCCTGAGATCTCCTCCCGGAGGCCGAGCGACCGAGGGGTGCGGCCGCCGGTTCAGAGAGTGCGAACCGAGGTTATGGACTTCCCGGCTGTATTGCACCAATCTTCCGAGGGACTTCTTTCCGCTGCATTCGTAATCCAATTCCCCTCTGAAAAAGGCAAGGCATGTTTTGTTAACCTTGTAAAGAATTTATTTTCCTTGCGCAAACTAGTTTAGCTATATTTTATAGCGCCAGCACCGCACAAGTACAAACCTCAATGGTGATACCCCTTATAACAATACAGTGACATGCGATCGTATAACCTTTCTCTACTTCTAAAATTGCGATTGCTACTATACTACACTTGAATCAGGTATAGTTTGCCTCACCTAACATTTGTGCTACTTAAAAGCTGATGACTGGTATATATGTCTTGCGGCTTTTTGTGGCAACCAATCCAAGGTGTAGCTAACAGGTACCGTTGAAATATCAAAGCGAGGCAACAGTTTTTTCAATAGAATTGCAATAATACTAACTTGGAACTTAAAAGTAACTTTTGAATTTTTTCTTAGTAAACCTTTTACCGCTCAATCTGAAATCTGTGGGCTATTTTTTTTTTTTTTTTAACGGTAAAATCGAATGGTTTTTAAAACTGTGCCATGATTAATGATTCGGCCAATGTGTCACTGGCAAGTTTTTGCAAAATTGTTTTGAAATCACCCGCAGCTTCTGCTGCTGCTTCGTTTTCTGTTGTATCAAGTATGTCCGACTAGTGGCTACTGATTTTTCGTTAATTAGCAGTCTATTTCTGAAACTAGTAAAGGGAAACGAAGGAACATTATACACAACACAACCCATCAGAATGTTTTTGCCTACCCTCAAGCAAGCTTACCTATGAGACAGCAACGGTTTTTGTGTTGTTGTTGTTTGGTGATTACTGATACTGGCGGAGAAAACCGCTACATTTTAAATCGATCATCACCACACTGGCCGTCCATTTTCCCTGCCTTCCTTCCTTCCTTCCGTCCTTTTTTTGACTTGGCTTTGGCCATTCTCACGTCATTCTCACTTTGGGAGGCTTTCTCCTGTACGGTTAATACTGTTACCGTACATAAACCGACTGCCTGGGCTAAATCCACCACCCTCGATCTTGTGTCCGGTGTAATTTAGTTAGGACTCCGCCAATCAGTCACCCTTCGTCTCTTGTTTTTGTTGGCTGGGCCCGCGTCTTGGTTTCCCGAGCCCCTGTGGCGCCTGGATGTGTAGCACGATCACATTACATCAAAAAGAAAAAAAAGAAAAGAGGGAGAGGGGGTTGCCTCCAAAGGTTCGGTTCAATGGCAGTGTGGCGTCATGCGCCAAAGCAAGAAGAGAACATGCCATCTGAAGATCTTGAGTCCAAGCAAAAAAGGCGCACGTGTGAAAACGCAACCGGGGGCGGGGGGGGGGAAAGGCAAAAACAAAGAAAAAAAAAAAGCGTCATATTGCTGCTGCGCTGCTTTTGACATTTGTTTACCTACCATACCGCTGGAAAATAAGCACTTACCTGATGCCACGCAAAAAACCCGACCCCATCGCGCCACCCTGGCAGTTTTAAAAAAAATAAATAACCAAAACTGTTTAGTAAACTTTAAAAAAGGGGTTACGTTTTTACATTGCATTATCTACAAGATATTGTAAAACAAAAACTAATTTAAATCCTTACCCAAACCACCCCACGACACCCCACACTTGTTTGGGGGACTTTTTCCCCCGGCCACTTTCACGACATTCCGAAATGCAAAGTTTCGACCCCTAACCCTCGAAACATGCTGACCCGGACCGTGTCTAGCCTGCCCCCGCCCCCTGAGCACAAAGGAGGGCGATCAAAAATTTGGGAAAAAGGAGTCAGTTGAAACTAATTAACCAAAGTTTTTCTGATGAAAAGAATTGCCAGTCACTCAGCTGAGCACTGAGTGGAGGAGGCTGTCTTCACCCATTTTCTCTGTGCGTTGAAAAGCAAGAAAAAGAGCAAGCGTTACAGAAGTAGAAGGCACACACTGGTGGGCACAAAGGGCCACCCGTCCTTCTGCCGAGGTTCATGATCGTCCGTAGCAATTTATCGCCCGGGGGCACCTTTCTGAAGTAACGGCAAGCAGCACAGCAGCATCACCGGGCAGCATTGATTACTCCATCATCCGTGGCCACTGCTGATCTTCTTGATGTGCGTGCTGTGGTTGCTCGTTGCTGTCATTCATTATCAGCATAGAATTAGTAGTGAGCTTAGTAGGAGTAGTAGTCATCTGTTTATTCTGATTTTACGCCAAGCTGTGTGCTAAGGCATCAGCAGCAGCAGCAACAGACGAACACGGTCGAAGCAAACGCCAACAAAATCGAACAGTGCAACTAACATCATCTCTCTACATTCATCTTTGCATCGATTGACTTGCTGCTTGCTTGAATGGTAATCGGCCTGTGGGTGTGATTGTTGTCTTCATTTGCCTATTTCCTGAGAGATAGATAGAAAGTAGTGAAGAGGAGAGAGTTTATAGGAGAGAGAAAAGAGACTAGAGGGGAGAGAGCATATGGTATTGCCGGAATATTTGTATTTCGGTCCCTCTTTTGGCTTTTCGTTTGCGCGTTTTCCTTGCTCTGCCACCCCGTGTCTTACACAGGCAGCCCCCCAACAAAAGGAAAAATTATCCTCCTTTTACATCAGATGCATATTTTACCACATCTGAATTCTGTGAGCAAAACCGTGTAGTGTTGCTTCGTACCTTACTTTGGTTCCCTTTTTTTTTTATCACTAAAAGCTTACTTCTTATTCTATTTATCTGTGTCTACGTTGTTTGTTTTTTGGCGGGTAGGGACATTTGGCAGGCCTGCTGCCAGGCCGGTGTGTTGACCCATCCGAGTGTTCCGACGTGTACTTGGTAATGACCTAGTGGGCAGTGGCCCTGGAATGCCCGGGGCAGAGAGTTGCCGCCCTGGACATGAGCTCCGCCATGTTGGTGAGAAGGTTGGGACAACCATCACCACCCCCCACTAAACTGGGGAACGCTGCACCACACATACACATTGAAAACGCTGAGTTTGCGACTACTGGCCGGCTGCAGTTGATTGTGGTGAGGCCCCACCACCTCACTCCTACCCTCTGTACGACGAAGAAAAAAAATATCTTTGTACAGCATAGAAAAGTACCACAAAATCAGCCTTTTTCAATTTTGCCCAACTATCTAAGTTTTGCCAAAATTAGAGTTTAGAAAAAAAAATAAAAAAGGGCGAGCAGCTATTAAATGATCAATGCAGCAATGTCCCTTTTTGCCCCTTTTGCCCCCTTTTCCGTTTGGCTAGCCTTTCACTTGTTTTGGCTTTCTCCGCACAGCAACACAGCCATGAGTGGCAACTGCACTGATGACAAGTGCAAAGTGTTGGTGTTAGTGGTAATTGGTTTGATAAAACAAAACAAAACAAAAACAGCAGTCGTACAGCAGCTACTTTGCTGCTTTACCAGTAATGATCCCAGCAACTACAACTTCCCCTGATTTAAAGGTTCACTCACCAGGGTAAACGAAGGACTGCTCAGAAACTGATGATCATCACTGATCAGTTCATTTCTAAATGTAAATAAAAACAACTCTGACTGACAATAACATAACAACAACAGCAAGAAGAAGAGCAACAGCATTTAAAAACATTTTGGATAGACAACAACGGAAGTTTTTGAATGGCTGCTGTGTGTTGCTGGCCAGTGCTAGAGGCAGTTTCCGGATGTCTGGGCAGAAAGTTTTTTACTAATAAAAACAAGAATCAAGTGTTCTCATTCTGTTGTAGAGTTGTTTGTGACTAGATCAGATAGATGAAAAGATTGCCAACACATCAACAGTTCAGAAAAAGGGAAAAACGGAAAATAAATTAAATACAACGACCAGTAGTGAAGCTAATTAGGAAATCTATCCAATTAAACTGCCCTTTACATTTTAGGTGCAGGAAACCTTCATGGAATAAACAAACAAAATCGTTCAAAAAGCCGTCTACAGTACGAGGGTAACCTATTGCTAGACATTGGTGATGCACTCTATCAGTTGAATATTAGTTTCTCTCTCTCGTCTCTCTCTCTCTCTCCCCTCCTCTCTCTCTCTCTCTCTCTCTCTCTCTCTCTCGCTCTCTCCCTCTTCTCTGTTGTATTTTTTTCTGCGCAATGACATGCGACTCAAATTTAAAAACTGTAGTTGAAGTATTTCTTAGGCATAAAAATAAAGGAAAAACTGGTGGCATTATTTAAAACAGAAGGATTTTTTTTCTTTTCCCAATTCTGGTACAGCCTAACAGACTGAACTGATAAGTGTTGATAAAGCACTACTACTACTGTACTAATGCTGCCACTACTGCTACAATCTCATTGAGGAGAACTGGGGGGAAAAGCAGCAGCAATAGCTCAACTAGTGAAAACTGCTGCTGCTGCTGCTGTGTGTCAACTGTGTGAATGTGCCTATTTTTAGACCCGAGACTACTGCACCAGCACCAGCACCACTTGCCCCCATCGCAACAAGCTGACAACTCTGATCAATTGCGACAAACACTGTCCGCTGATCACTCACTCATTTACTGTAGGCACTGAACGAAAACTTTTTTTTGAGGATGATGCACTTACTTTGCCGCGCTGCAATTGATGGGGCCATTGATGGAAGTTATAAGTGTAAAATTAAATGTCAAAGGAGTAATATAACTGGCCGTCAAAAATGAGGTGATATTTTTTAAACCAAAAAGCACTTTTGTTTGAGCAGTGTTTAGAAAATAAATTAAAACATGAAAGTTTAAAACAATTTGATGAAAATGCAGTGAAAAAACTGAAACGATTAAATAAGTTGGAGTTTTAAAATATAATTTGACTGAATGCTTTGCTGCAGAAAGTAAAACTAATCAATGAAAAACAGCGACGATGATAAATAATCAAAAGTAAACAACTGTGCAGTAGCCAAAAAAAGCAGCCAAAAAAGAAGGAGAACAAGCCCGACTGGACTGCGACTGATACTTTATTATACTCTGCACTTTTGTGTCAGTTTTATGAAATATTAACATAAGTTAACATTTATGAATTGCTGAAAAACTACTTCATAATCTGTTTTTCATTAGTACTTTTTGCTGAGCGTTGCTGCAGAATTCAGTCACAATCAATGCAAACAACGCGACAGATGATCAATATGTGCAAAGTACACTTTGCATGACAACAAGCCGTCAAAGAGGAGAATGCCCGTGTTGTACTGGGCTGTATGCTTTGATCAAACTCTGCCTTTGGTGTCGCATTGTCATCGTCACTGTTCTGTCTGGCTGTCTTTATAACGGTTCTGTTCATCTTCAATTTTGTCATTTTCTGGCGTGCTTTAGTCTAGTGGTCAACACTAAAGAAGACCAGCGGTGCAAAGGTTTCTGTGACTTTTGCTGGACACGCTCAGGATTCCGTGTTATCAGGTGGTGCAGTTATTGCTCAAGACAATGCCAGTGTTGATATATGATATCGATGACACTAAAAAGTCATCATTTATTTGAAAACGTTATGTTTTAACTTTTTTCATTTTCTCTTTTTCCAGTTCCACAAAAAGCACGGTTAAAGTTGCTGTCAGACTTGTGACCTATAATGGTCCAGCTGTAGGAAGTGATCTAAAATCTATACTACTCACATCGACATTTCAGGTCATGTTATTTAGACGTCTTTCTTTTTCTCTTTTTGTCTATACCATCATACAAGTGTCTGAAACTGTTGCGTCGTATCGTACGTGGGTGGCGCTTCGCTAGTCAAATCATTCATCAGCATCTTTGTGCCGTGTCTTTGAACTAGTTCGTTCTTTCCCTTTTTCTTGCTCTTAACTCCCTGCTTTTGACAATTCTTAACATTTGGCCTTGCAGTGGGTGTGTGTCATTGCCTAGCCTATTCACTTTCTTTGCCTTCTTTGAAAGCCTTCATTTAGTACCCTCTTCTTTCTCATCCAACTCTCAAGTTAGCTGCCGCTTTGTATTATTACTTTGCAGCATAAAGTTGCTTGATTTTAAAATGCAAGGCAAAGTCCATCTTTCCAGCAGTCTAGCAAGTTACTTGATATACTTACAGCTCCTGAAGACTGGACTTGTTACTTGCAAGAGCGGACTTTTCAGCATCGAGCAAGTGAACTTGAAACTGAAGTCTGAAGACGAGACTTGTACTGAGAGCGACAGTCAGAGAGAGAGAGAGAGAGAGAGAGAGAGAGAGAGAGAGTCGTCGGTCGGCAGCCAAGGACGGGAAAAACACTGTGAGGTAAACTTTTTTTAGAGTTCCTAGCTTTTAAGATTCTGTCATCTCATCAGTGCTGGGCAACATTTTCCAACAAGTCACATGTACGGCATTTACGTCCTTCTTTTTCACTGTCTCCCCTCCTTCTCCTCCTCCTGATGGACAGTATCATCAGAAGACACAGCTTTTTTCGCAATCTCCAAGATCCAGTTACCAGCAGTAACAAGTCCTAGTAGTAGTAGTAGGCCAGTTGCAGTAGCAACAGTCGGTGACCACGGTTATCTTCTCCTGCTTTTTCCTCTTTTTCTTCTTTTTTTGTCTTGTCAGACAGTGACAGACCCAGCCACACACACATACACACACACTGCTTGCTCAGGCCAATTTCGGTGTGTTGCCAAGTGCGATGACAGTGTGTCGATGTTTAGTGGCAGTTTACCAGAGAGAGATGCACTACGAGAAATTACTTCTCCCCCTCCCTCCCCTTCAGATTTGTTTCGATCATCAACTTTCTTTTCCTTCTGCTTAGCAAACTGCTGATCGGCCACTATCGAGGTGACAATTGATGATTGGCCGATTGGCCGAGCTCTCGTTGTTGCTGCTGATGGCAAAATTGAGGACTTTCAAAATATGTAACAAAAAGAGACAAAAGTCAAATCTGTTTTTTCCTCCCCTCCCCTCTTAATGTCGTCACCACCACCACTACCACCACTACCGACAATTGGTCACCTTATTTCTTTTCTTTCTTTTTCTCTTTCTTCACTCACTCACTCACTCACTCACTCTTAATCATCACAGACAGTCGATATAATTAATGAGAGACATGTCGTCTCGGCTGCGTATCACTACTGTCGATATGGGTTTGAAAAAGAGAGAGAGAGAAAGAGAGAGAGAGAGAAAAGAGAGAGAGAGAGAGAGAGAGAGAGAGAGAGAGAGAGAGAGAAAGAGAGAAGAGAGAGAGAGAAAGAGAGAGAGAGAGCAAGAGAGAGCAAGAGAGGGAGAGTGCACCGGGAGGCACCACCAGACTGGTGCCTCACCAAAAAAATTGCATCAAATGCATCAATTAGCTTATGATCATCATCAGCATCATCATCATCAATGTAAGCTGATCATCAATTAGGGGCTTCCGAATGGAAGGTCGAGGATGCCTGATGAAGACAAAAAAGTGCACTTATGGCACCAGCAGCCACTTTTACCAAATAAATTTTGGCTCTCGGCCCAGCTCCTACTTTTTTTGGCAATTGATGTTCACACGTACGCACACACACACACACAATTGCCAATCAATAAGAAGACAAAAAAACTGCCCCTTCTTTCTTCAATGTCAGTTGACAAACTTTTTCTTGTCAATTGACAGCACATTTTAGTAGTTTTTAAGCGTTTAGTCAACCAAAATACTTACTTTACCCTGGTAGTATCTAACACAGTAGGATTAGATGTGTGGCGACGATTGATGAAGGAAAACTGGTGAGAAGGTGATTTATTATGTTCTTCTCAAATTTTTGGAGCCGCTTCAGACGCACAAATTCAAGCTTTTAATGTTAACAAAGATTTCACTATTGCGCAGAAAATTTCAACAGCGTTTGTCGGCTTGATTTGAAATTGAGAAAAATGACATCAAGACTGCAGAATGCAACTGAGATTCTAGAAAATTCTGTAGCATTTAAATACTCAAAATTTCTCCCTTTACGCATAAATGGCTAAAACAAAATCTCACAAAAAGATAAAGTTGAGAAAAAAATCATACCGACCAGCTCAGCAACAGTAGACAAGTGGCAGGCAGGCAAGGGAAAAAGGGAACTCAAAATTCGGGTAGTTTAGAAGCCGTAAGGAAGAGAATTCCTCTCTGCTCCCCTTTCCAATTATTCCCTAAGCCCACTTGTGCAGTGTAGTTTGCAGACAACTAACTGGAACTACTCTCTCTCTCTCTCTCTCTCTTTCTCTCTCTCTCTTTTTCTCTCTCTCTCTCTCTTCTCTCTCTCTCTTTCTCTTTTTCTCCCTCTTTCTCTAGTTATCAGAACTGTCTGCCGTACAGCTACCACGCAGCAGCTGGCACCAGCAGTCGCTGGTTCCCCAAAGCAAAAATCAAGAAGAAGAAAATGACAAAAAAATGTGCACAAGTGCGAGAAAGTGCCAGTCCTGCTCAAAGTCTCCGGCCGCCCTTTTCTATCAAGCTCCTTCTTTTCCGGTTGTTGTCATTTCCACCAACATTTTATGATCACCCTGCGCTGCGCACTTTTTAGCTTTTTTTCCCAATGACAGGCAAATTTAGCTGCTCCATCGGCGGCAGCCGAAAGTGGTTGCGCGGCACTACAAAGGTTTCCTGGAATAAAAGGCTGGAAAGGAATATAATAATAAAAATAATAAAATGATAGTTAAAAAGTTTGAAGGAATATTCACTTTACTTTTTTTAGTCAAATCTGCCTCGGTTTTAAAACCCGTGCTCTCCTGATACCGCTTTTCAAGCGACACAACTTTTTTCCTTTGCGTCATTAGTAGTAGTTGAGAGAAAGTTCCACTAGAGTTTTGAACGATCTAGAATAAAGTTATTTTTCACCTTTCTTTCACAATGCAGTGCCAATAAAGTGAAAACGTCAGCCAGACACTCAGCTCAGCGGTAGTTTCCTGTTAATGAATCAATTATTTTTGCCGTCGTTGTTTTTCGGCAGTCCTCAGCTCTTGCCAGCCAGCCAGCCAGCAAGTTCAGTAAGGGTACACAGGTTCGTTTGGCACCTGACGACAAGGAGAGTTCTAAGTCAGTGCGTGAAGAGGTAAATTGGCTAATTGAGTGCGCCAACTACTTAAAAGAAAAAGAAATAAGAAAAAAATTAAATTAACACAAAAAAATTGCATTTGAATTTGGCGAGTGTTGAGTGTGTATGCCTCAAAGCAAACGTGAATAAAAAGTGTTTTGCTAATTAAAATTAAGAAAAGTTCTAATCGATTTTTTAACTGTTTTAAAAAATATTTTTATATTTGTTTTTATGACACATTTTTATTAACTAATCTTTAGTATTCATTTAGTTATTGTTGTATTTTTAATTTTTTTGCAGTTTTTAAATTAAATTAATTTTTGCATAAAACTCGATTAATTAAAGCAAAATAATAAAACTTTATTCAAAAAACTACATAATAAAAATCATTTTTGTTTGCTTAAAAATTTGCTTCTGTGTATTTTTGCCAAAACAATTGACAATTATTTGTTTATTTGAAAACACGTTTACACCCGCTGCAAAAAGATGGCGCAACCGTCTCTTATGTTTTGTTTTGTTTACGTCAGTTTAATTTTCTCAGCACTTAACACTTGCCAGCCAAACACTGCATTTTTTATCACGCGTTTAATAAAAACCTTCTTACAGTCATCAACAAACTTCAACAACCTCAATATATAACCAGTAAAACAATCTAACTTTATTATTTATCTTTTCAATAACTTTGATTTAATACCTTTTTACAGAATACCGCAACTGCAACTGCAACTGCAAACACAGTGTTCCCTGCCCGAATCATCACCACCACCAATCACCTAATCATCTAGTACCCAAAATGTTTTGACTGCATGTAGTCACAAAAAGAACACGCAGCCAAAGATAATAATATCTCGGGTTCTTTGGGCGCATCTTCAGGCAGTGATGAGGAGAGCAGCCTGCAGGCTGGCAGTGTACCTGGCCCTGTACGGCGCCGTCGTCCTGGTCAGCCTGACCGGCGATTGTCTGCTTCGGCTGGCCCGGCCAACAGCCCCGGTCCTCCAGTACGGCATCGCCGCCAGTGACAGTACCGTGCACGGACTGATCGGCGGCCTCTCCTGGGCCATGCTCGCCGTCCTCCAGCTAACCGAACTGGCCACCTTGCCATCATCTTCTTCTTCATCATCATCATTATCATCATTTTCTTCATTATCATCGTCATCACTATCCTTCTCACCAACTCCATCTCCATCTCCATCTGCAGCTTATAAAAGTGCTCAGCCCGTCTCTTCTGCTGTCCGCGAGTACCTCAGTGTGGCGGCCCTGCGCGACACACTGCTCTGTGCCCTCCTCTCGGCGGCCATTGATCTGGATCACCTGCTCGCGGCGAGGAGCTTTTCAATTCAAGTTAGTACTTGCGGCATTAGTACTTGCGTTTGGAATCGTACTTTCAACCTCAGCACCACACCATCACATCACTTTTCTAATGACGTTTTAATATTTCTCTTTTTCAGCGTTTAACCACTCTCAGCCGGCGACCAGTCCTCCACAACACCAGCCTGCTGCTTTCCATCTCCACGGCCGCCTTTCTGCTGGGGCACCTTTTGTCCCTGCTGACTGACATTAATTTTTTTGGGACCGATAAAACTCTGGCGAAAAGCAGCAGCAGCAGCAGCAGCATGTCCTGGGCAACTCGCTTCGGTTACCTTCTGCTGATGGCCACGCTCACCCACCACCTACGCGATGGCCTGCGTCGTGGACTCAACTTGTGGCCAGTTCCGGTTCGAGGCGGAAGCAGCAGCTGCTGCAGCACG
This sequence comes from Tyrophagus putrescentiae, assembly GCA_024499935.1. Classification (NCBI taxonomy): domain Eukaryota; kingdom Metazoa; phylum Arthropoda; class Arachnida; order Sarcoptiformes; family Acaridae; genus Tyrophagus; species Tyrophagus putrescentiae. The sequence continues at coordinate 13,592,920 of JAMZRA010000005.1, forward strand.
CCGCCCCTTCCACTGTGGCTGTACTTTGCACTGCTGCTGATACTTCCGCTGGTGCTGCATCTGGTGGCCACCTATCATGGGGGTGGACATGGGCCGTTTGGATACGCAGTGGTCACCACCACCACCGCTGACAGTATCAGTTCACCATTTGGCGGTTTTCGCTATTCTCGCCTGGATGCTGATGCACCACCGACTGCTGAAACTGTGGTTTGAAAAAAAGGGGAAAAAGTGATTGTTTTAGCTGATTTAGGTGATTGTCTGTGATTTAGCATTACTATGTGTTAGGTTCTTTTAAAAATTTGTAAAGGTATAAATATATTAAAATGTTTGCATTTATGGCAGAGGCCATTTGTCAGGTTTAAATGATGTTGATGTGAAATATAAAGTAGCAACATTTATTATTTTAATGCAAACAGTTTTAAACTTTTCAAAAGAAAAAAAAATTCATTAACATTTTATCATTTACAAAAGACAGAGTTTGGCAAAATGGCAAAATAGTTTGTATAAACCAATTCAAGTGAGTATCAGTATTGCCATTTACTTGGTTGGTCACCTGTATTACCTCCCTCCCCAACTTTGCTGGCCATTTGCCCATTAAGCCCCAAATGATCAAGGGATGGTACTTCCTGGTACCTAAAGTTATCATCATCAGGTTTTCCGGTACTATCACCACCTCAGTCGAGTATCTCCCCTCCATTGGCCAGGGTGACGGCGGCAGCAGCAGCAGCAGCAGCCGAGGTGGCGCCCAGCGCCTGTCGATTGCAGTACATCTCATAGGAGTAGAGCGTCCAGGTGACCACGGCGAAGGTGGCGGCGTTGGTGGGAAAGGCGCGCAGCAGCGTCGGGCTGCAGCCGCGCATGAAGACGGCCAGGCCCTCCGTCCGGTACGTCTCCAGCACCACCTGGCGGCTGCTGGCGAAGCGGGCGTCCGCCTGCAGGCGCGACTTGATCACATCCAGCGGGTAGACGATCAGCCAGCTGAGCATGCCCGCCGTGCCGCCGGCAAACAGGACCGCCAGGGTGCTCGGATAGGGGCTGACTAGTAGAGGAGGAGGAGGAGGAGGAGGGGGAGGGGCAATTTCGGAGGTATTTTCTTTCGGCTCTATACTTTCGGTAAAGTTATTTGCCGTTTTCCGCCGCCGCCTCTTGAGCAGTTCCTGCTGCCGGGCCGCCTCCGCCCGCTCCCTGAGGTAGTCCATCAGCATCTCGTAGGTGACGAAGTAGGTGGCCAGGCCGGGCGTGTCCCGGGCGACGGTGACGCCCAGGCCGCGGAAGAGCGCCCGCGGGCCGCCCTCGGTGGCGACGATCCGCCGGAGGCACTCGCCGACGGGCCGCTGCGTCAGCTGCGACCGCGTCTTCACCAGCTCCATCGGCCCGGTAATGACCGACTGGACGAAGCCGGCGAAGGCGCCCGCCAGGCCGCACCAGGTGTACGCCTGGGCGCGACTGAGTGGTTGGGAGGCGGTGGCGCCGGTGGCGCCATCATCACCGGCGGCGGCGGGGGGCGCCAGCTTCATGATCGTCCCGTGGACGCCGAAGACGATGGCGTTGATGCCCGCCAGGCCGGTCAGCGGCGCCTTGATGCCCTTGTAGAGGGAGGGTAGCTAGTGGTGGGCAAGATATAAAAGCATTAAAAGATTAGAAACACTTGAAACTTTTTGACAATCATTTCTATCCGAAGCTTGTGCTTACCGAGGACTGCTTCAGGACGGACATTATGGAGAGTGGCGTCGAGTTGGTCTGCATGATCACCTTCACGGTGTCAAAGGGGTGGCCGACCAGCACACCGGCGGCTCCTTGGAAAAAAAATTGACAAAAATATGTTCATGGTTAGAGTGATCAAGATGGAGATGATAAAAGATATTGATAAAAGTGAAAAAATAACGTAGCATATAAAGTAAACATTAACGCTGTATATTTTTTTGTAAGTTCAAGAATTTTCGCTAATCACATGCTTTTTTTCTGTCACATGGCTGTTTATCACTGTTCAGCAGTGAGTGTCTGATCAAGTGATGTGAACTGTGTGTGTGTGTGTGTGTGTGTGTAAGTTGAATGACTAATCATCGCAGTGTAAACAAAATCATGTGTTGTGATTTTTGCTTTACTGCTGTCATATTTTAGCTGAACTTTGGTAACTGGTCGTGGTTATTATTCTGAAATTAAAAACTGTATTTGTGCAATGTATAGCTTACCGCCGACGCAACCGGAAACGAAGTCAATCGCTGACATGATGTAATTTTTTACTTGAATATCACTTATAATATGACTTTTTGCTGTCGAACAAACTTAAGTGCAGAAAAAGTGCAGAAAAATTCTGGACAAGCGTCGATTAAGCGTTGACAGCAGTAGAGATAGCAAGAAATTTTCGGCACAAAAACAAGTGCAGGTAAAACGGGGGGGGCAAACTTTCAGCAGTAAAAAAATTGACAAATAAATAAGAAAGATGACGACAAGAGAAGAGTGAAAGAAGTTAGTAGTGGCACCGGATGACAGGACGATCTAAAGCGGAAGCGCACTTTACGAGAAGGCGGAGGTGAGAAGATGATTTTGTTTGCCGCCTCGACTGCCATTAATACAGCCTGTCGAAGCCAACGTATGGGTGAAAAGAAGAGGAACACAAGGAAAAAACAATGGGTCAACACTAGACGAGAAAAGTGTGTGAAAAAATGTGTGGAAACCTTGAAGTTGTGAAGAGGTGTTCTGGAGAAGCCCCGGTTTCTTTGACAGGACGCGCTTTCTTTGTCCGTTTCTTCTTTGAACTGATTTCCAATCATTGGCAAATCACCACTACCACCACCACCACCACCACCTTCTTTGGCATACGTATTCTCCGTCGTGTTTTGTTGGCTTCCATCCACACTGGTGATGGGCTTCCTCTTATCACGGCGTGGTGCATTGCTCTTATCAAGGAGGCAGAAACAGGTCTTGGCTGCTGGTGGAAGTCAGAAGAAGATGAAGGAAAAATCGTTTCGCTTGCACACCACTACCAGTAAACGGTTTGACTTAGTGCCTGGTGGCCAGTGTGTGGTCTTTATTTGAGAGGTGACGTGATCAATTGGACTGACTGATAAGAACAAAATGGAGATATTTCGACTAAAGTTTTTCTCCGTTTTTATCTGATGATTGCTGATTGTGCATGTGCGTTTAAGGTTCAAACGTCAGCAAAAGCAATGTTGATGTTGACTCACAGATGTGAACTTTTTTTAAAGCATTTAAAAACTAGCTAAAACTAATTAAAAATTTCAAAAATAAATATTGAAGTTTTATATTTTAAAAAAATGCAGATAAAAAGATTTCTCATCAGTTTGGTAATGTTTTAGCACGGTGTATTCATAAGTTATGTGTTAAAAACAAAAACAAATTTTATTTTAAAAATAAAACAGGTAACAAGATGATGTATTTTCAAAGCAAGGGTATAAACATTAAATCATATATTAAATAAATAAAAGAAAACAATTATTTGCGTAGATGAACAAAAATAAAAAAAAACTTAATTGAAGCACTAGTTAACTAGTTTGATGGCAGTAGCAGTGGCAGTGGCATTTTAATAAAAGGAAAAAATCTAAACCAAAGATGGGGCAAAGGATGAGAAGAAAGCAAACTGAAACTGGCGTTGATAGCTGAAAACCGTTATGAGTAGAAATAATAAAAAAAATATTGGCAAAGTGATAAAAACCGCTTAGGCTGTACACTCAATTTCAGTGTAGGGTGCAGTGAGTGAGTGAGTGAGTGAGTGTGTGTGTGTGTGTGTGTATACAATTGACAAAAGTCGGCTGATCAGACGACACAGACTGCGACAAGCTGTGATTAGTAGTAGACCAGAAAAAAAGAACTGTTGCATCCATCACACTCTAGTTCTACTGCTATTGCTACAGATTTTTTCCAGTGATAACAGGGCAGTTTGTGATGACAAAACCGGCTAGATTATTATTTACTTGCAATGGACTTGAAAAGGCATGGCCGTACAACAATACTAACAGTGTGACATCACGGTAATGTCACACTTTAAGTTTGCCTTAATTTATTTTGTTTTTAAATTTTTAATTAGTTAAATTGTTTGGTTTAGCATTTTGATTTAGTATATTGGTGCTTGAACTATGTGACGCGTGTGGCCGTCGTACATGTGCGCACACACACACACACACACACACACACATTATCACCGAGCAGACAAAGGGCAGTTTTAGTGGATACAAAAAAAGTTGAGCGAGTACAGAGCGGGAAAATGATGACGCCGATGATGCCATCGCCATTTTCAGCCACACTGAAGCAGTCCTCCTCCTCCTCTTCTCCTTCTGCTACTTTTCCACTACTATTTTTTTTCCACCCATCTTTGGCTGCCAAGAAAGCAGCGAAGAAGACCATCATCATCATCCGGAGTCAAACTCGTGCACGGTATGGCTGATAAGTTGCTGTTGCTGTTGCAGCAGCAGCAGCAGCAGTAGTACTAGTCGAAAACAGCTACAAAGTAACTAGCTAGCTAGCTAACTAACTACTACTGACACCGCCGCCGCCACCAGAGCTTTCTCTTGATAAGATCGTCGCCCTTTATTTTAAGTGGAGATAGCTTCAGGAGAAGTGCACTACCCGAAACGACACAAATACAACGACATTTTAGCTTGTAAAGGAAGAAAAAGCTGGTAGACTTTTTAGTACACAAAACATTGGGGTACACTTATAGTAAAAAGTAGTAATTTTAAATTTTTGCTTTAGTGTGAAAAGCTGGTTAAAATGTTCATCACGCAAATGTTTTTACTGTTAAAAAAATTTTACAAAAAATGAACTAAAATTTTGTCTAATATTATCAAAAATAATTTAACTTCAGTTTTTTAAACAAACTTCAATTCATTTTAGTTAAAGTGAATGCCTAATATTAACTGTCATCAAAAAAATCTCATGATTTGGCGTGATTTAGATCATCTCTGACGCAAACACCAAAACAAGAGAAAAGAGAAAAAGCAAAGTTCAGAGCAAAGTTTTAACAACGAAAATGACTGGACAAGTTTGCACTAGTTTGCATTCAAAGTGCAACCTGATTGGGGTTGCAAACATTCAAGCGGTTGTAAGTTTAGGCAACATTGTCGCATTGTTTCTTTCTTTTTTCACTTAATCAGAACTGTGCATCAGTATTACACTATTAGTACGGAACAGAGTATTAGTAATAGCTTAATAATTGCCTGATATCATCGTATTGCCTGCTTCTAGTGCACCGCAGTTAGAAAAACTGAACTGCATTTGAGCGGAAAATAATAATAACCGCTATCCAAAACAGCTATGATAACTCACCTTGCACATAACTTTACCAGAGATTAAAAATGAAAACACTTTTAAACAACTTTTTTTATTTAAACAAAAAAACCAAAATCATTTACAAAATAAAGGCAACAAGCAACAGAAAAGAGGTTAACTAAAAAAACATATAATAAAATCACAAAGTAATTTCAGTAAGCGCAAAAACATCCTATTTCCTTCCTTCAGTTCCTCTTCAGCTCTCTCTCTCTTCTCTCTCTCTCTCTCTCTCTCTCTCTCTACAGCTGCAAACTCTTGAACTTGTTGAGAAAGGGCATCTCCTGCTGGCGAATGTCGCAGAGGTAGTCCTTGTGCTGGGCGGCCAGGTAGGCGCCGTCGTCGATCAGCGTCTGGTAGACCGTCTGCTTCTGCCGATTGACCGTGATGCGGAACATCGCCAAACGGGCGTCCGTTTTCACCACCGCCACCACACAGCCGCCCGGTTTCAGCTGGCGGAGGATCACATCGGGGACGTGCTGGCGCACCATCGGCTCCACCAGAATGAGGTCGTAGGGGCCGAGGCGGTCCAGGCCGTAGCGGCCATCCTCGGGGAAGAAGACGACGTTGTTGCTGTGGCGGCTGCCCTGCTGCGCGAGGTTTCCGTAGTGGCTGTTCACCACCTCGGTGGCCCGCGTCACCAGGCCCTTGACGTGCTCCAGGCCGATGACGGTCTTGGCGAGGTGCGCCAGGCAGACGGCGATGAAGCCCATGCCGGAGCCGATGTCCAGGACGCGCGACTCGCTGGTGATGTACGATTCTGATGTAAAGAAAGATAAAGAGGAAAAATTAGAATTAGAAAGTTTGATTTGATAAGTTGATGATCATAAAGGTGTACCTAAAATCTCCAGCAGCCTAATCTCATAGGCCAGTGTAAAGGAGTGGGCGCCCTTCTTGGTGGCCGCCGCCTTGTAGTACTCATTGGCGGGGAAGAAGTGCCGTCGGTTGACCATCTTGAGCACCTGGAGGATGCGCTGCTTCTTGCAGCTGTCCTCGATTAGCTGCTCCAGCGAGGTGGGCGAGGGCGGTGGTAGTGGTGGTGGTGGTAAACTGTTGCTGTTGTTGTTGCTAGAATTTGTTGCAGAACCGGAAGTTAGGCCATTTGTCAGGGGCAGTACAGTGAGGCTGTGCGATGTGGAGGGGTACGTCGAGGTGATGTCAATGTTGGCGTAGTTGCTGGTGGTGGTACTGCTGTTGTTGATGCCGTTTTGATGGTTATTACTGTGATGGTTAGTTGTGACCGCTGTCATTGCCGGTTTGGGCTTTGGTGGTTTTGGTGGTGGCACTGGCGGTGGTGATGAGGCTGAGGCTGAGGCTGAGGCTGAAGTTGAAGTTGATGATGGTGATGCTGAAGGGGTAATTGCTGATGATGATGGTGGTGGTGATTGGGGTGAGGGGGAGGTAATCTTAGGCAGGGAAATTCGATTGAAGAACTCCTGAATGTTCTTCACCACATTGGTGGTGCTTTCAGTGGAGGAGCGGTTAGAGTGGTGGCCGCCGCTGCCGCCGCTATCTGAAGAGGAGTGGCCACTTCCGTTGCTGCGCACCGTTCCGGTGGAGATGTTTGAACTGGAGGTGGAGTAAAACTTGGAGTTGCTCAAGCGGGCGCTGGAACCGGAGCTGGAGGTTTCACCATTGAACAGAGAAACTCCACTGTTGCTGCTGTTGCTGTTGCTGTTGCTGCTGCTGCTGCTGCCAAACTCCCCCAAGTCCACCAGAAGAGCCGTGTCCACTGACAGCGAGTTGCTAGTTACTGTTTGGTGATTATTACCGCCACTTCCACCACCACTGCTGCTGTCCTTTGGAGAGGTAGCAATCGATCTGGGTCGATTTGCGGAGGCTGCCGCTCCACTGGAGCTTAGCGTAGAAGTTCCCCCGCCATTCGAAACGGCTGACACGGCCCTCGATCGAAGGCCTTTGCTAGCCTTTGCCACGGCGGCCTGTCCCTTCAGCCGAGCAATCTCCTCATGCGCCTCCTCGAGTTGTCGCCTCAGGTTGGCGTTCACCTCCTCATTCAGTTGCAGCTCATTGCGGGCCACCAGCCGCGACTCTTCCCACTTCCGCCTGCCCTCCTCCAGCTCTTCGTTAGCTTTCCGTTCTCCTTCTCCAGCTGACGCAGTCGGTCGCCGTCCAGCCGGAAGCGCTCCTCCGCCGCCTTCATCTCCCTCTGCAGGTAGGCGACGCAGTTGTGCTTGTCCTTGTTCTGCATCTTGTACCGGGCGCCGCATTCTGGAAAAGAATGTAGAAAAAATGTCAATTTTTTGTGTGTTTAACAAAAAGAAGGACTGAAAAAACGGTCTCTGTCTTGTCTTGTCTACTCACTGTTCTCACACTCCACCTCCTTCTCGATGTTCACCGGGTTGTAGTTGCAGGCCGCCTCGTGGTCGGCCAGATTATTCAGCTTCACGTACACCGAACAGGCGGGGCTGAAGGCGCAGCGGATGCTCTGCCCGAGGAGGAGGTTCCGGAAGGAGCGCAGCGGCGCCCGCAAACTGTCCACCGTGGCCGGCGTCCGGTCGATGGGGCAACAGGGCTCGGCGTTGGTCGGCCCGCTGCTGAGCCAGTACTTGATGCAGGCGCCGCAGAAGACGTGCTCGCAGTGGGGCGTCACCAGGGGCTCGTCGAGGACGTCGGTGCAGATGGCGCAGAGGAACTCGTCGGAGACGACGCTCTCGAAGCGGTTCACGTCGAAGCCCATCTTGGTGGGGGTGGGCGTGGTGGGAGTGGTCGTGGTGGTGGTGATAATGGTGGTAGTGATGGTGGCAGTCACTTTTTGGTGCAATGAGGAAAATGAGGCGTTTTAGTTGTGATTAGAGTTTTTAAGGTTTTTTGCCTACGTTTTTTTACCTTTGAAGGTAATGATTCTACTGATTTTTTGGTATCTTTGTCAAAGTATTTGCTTTTGTGGTGGTGGCAAATCGTGTAATTGGTAGTCTACTTTACTTAGTGGGTTTAATGTCAGGAATGTATTGGCTGGTTCGGTGTCGTGCTGTCGGTTGGCTGGTTTGTACTGCTTTGCATGCTGGCACTTCTTCTCTTCAGTGGTACCATTGTGTGGTCAATTTCGGGAATGTTTTTACAGGTTTTGTGAGAAATGCATTTTTTGGTTGAAAATGTCATTAACTTTAACTAAATGAATTCGGAAATGTGCAGGAAAAAAGTATCAGGAGGGAATGTCTAGATGATGATGATGCTCAGGCACAGGAGCTGCAGTTGTAAGTTGTTGTGCTCAGCCGATGCAATGATGTCTGGTCCTGTCTGCCTGGTACTGCTGGTGCAACACTTGCCAGTGAAACAGTGATGTTTCTCTCTGTTTGGTTTCTACGTGGTAGAATAAATGGTAGTGGTAACGTAGTGGACACCTTGAGACGTAGACACACACACACAGACAGCTGAGCACAAAAAAAAAATGGTTACGCTTGTTCTCTTAGAGAGCAGGCACACACACACACACCAAAACCAGGTGAGTCAAGTGCGTTGCAATGCACACACACACACACACACACACACACACCTGAGGCAAAGTTGGTGGTGATTATCACAGACCACAAGCACACACTCTTACTCATAAAGTGCAAAAAAAGAAAAGATGAAAAAATCCCAAGAGTGTGCACTTGCTGTTTGCCACCTTTTTTTGTGACCTTTACCCACTGGTAACCGAGTTACAGCGCGGTGAGGAACCGGGAGAAAAGCCTTGACCCTCCTCCTACTTCTTCTTTTTCCTCTTTTTCCTACTTGAGAAATGTAGGTCGTGGCCAGGAAGTGAGCTGCAATGAGGAGGAAAAGAAGGCGGAAAAAAAGAAGGAAGAGCGCTGCATTTCCAAAGTCATGTTCAAAAAAAAAGTATTCCGGTGGCTGCTGTTGCTGGGAAAACTTTACTGGGCAGCTACTACTACTCCTACTACTACCACAAAAAACTTGTAATAAAGTAAAGACTGGTTAAAAGTACAAAAGTAGTAGCGACGATTAGTGTCGGTGGTGTCTGGTGATTAGCTGGTGATGACGGGTGTAAGCTGGTTCAGTCTGATGCCAAGCTTAGACTGATGATGATGATGAGGAGGCGATGGAATGGAATGAGACGAGACTCGAGACTAGAGACGAGACAGTTAAACGGGTGAACCAGACAGAGGTGTGCACTAATAAATTAAAGAACATAGAGAACATGACAACAAAGAGAGAAGTGTGATAATAAACAAACAAACAGCTGAAAAAAACAATGAAAAAGTAGTGACGAGAGAAATCGTTCATGTATTAAAAAAGAAAAACAAAAACAAAAGTTGTGGCAGCAGGACCGTACACCTAAAGTTGTTGAGGATGATGATGATGCTGGTGATGAGGATGATGAGTTCAAGTCGTGATCAATGATAGTAATGGTCGTAGACGTGTACACAAAGCGCAATGCCTTTTCATAGGTTAGCATTAGTTGCCTGCTGTGTCGACATGGCACATAAAACAATACGATGCACACACACACAAAAGCGGTGGCAAAAGCAATCGAGGATGGTGATGATAAGAGTTGAGAGAGAGAGAGAGAGCAACTTTTACTCAATCTGATTAAGTAGCCATAGCTGTCATTACTCTTCACTCACTGTGTGCCAACAGTAGTGTGTGAGCGTAGTGATGAGTGTGCTGATAATAAAGCGGTGGTCGTGGTCGTCGTCAGGGGTGACCATCTCTGGAGTAGTGTACGGCAGCAAGTAGTACTACTTTTGCTGCTGCTGTACACTACTGTTGCCTTTCTACTTTTTTTGAGATCAACTGCAGCTAACTGGTGGTGACACCTTCACTTTCACACTTTCAATTAGAGCGTTCCACTTTTTTTCCTATTTTCCTTCCTAGGATGCTTTTGTTTTGGATGTGGCCCGTTTGTTGTTATTGTTGTTGTTGTTGTGGTGGTGGTGCAGACTGACTGATTGCTGAGGTTGTGGGCTTTGGGCAAGGAACTCAACACACTCTATGATGACTCTAGGATAAGCTTTGGTGGGCTGAGTGATGGGGGGGGGAATATGAAAGTGAGAAAGTGTGTGTGGAACGCACTGATTTCCATTAAGCAGTTGTGTGGTGTCTCTCTACTGGCAACAATATGCATTGCAGTTTTGTAACTTTAAGTTGACAAAGAAAATGGCAGTCAACTATAGCAAAACTAGTCATTTTAAGTTTTTGTTTTAATTAATAAAAAGAGGCAAATATTTGTGTTTTTACTAGCTTGATGACATGATGTTAGCCCTTAGATACAAAGTTTTTCTATGCATTTTTTACAATTATTAAAAATTTAACTGTTAAATGTTTTTCCGTTTTAGTGACTACCTGACTTACTCTTTGATTGTTACAGCTAAAGTTGTCTGGTTAGCAGTGTAATCTTGTTGTACAAGTTAGTGTGTATGCTTTTTGCTAGATATTTTTTAATTTTAATTGTTTTTATTATACATTGTAAAATATTTTATTTAAAGCAGTTTTCTACAATTTAACTTTAGTTTGTCAAACAATACAAATAAAATTGTTGCCACTAAAAACGTTTAAAAACTTTAATATATTTTCAAAAGGTTTTTTGTCATTGTTAAATTTTTCAAAACATGTTTGAATAACTGTTGTTTTTTGTCTTAAATAAACATAACCTCAATATCATTCTTGAGTAAATTTTTATAACAATTGCATGTTTTTTCTTTTTTATTGACATAGTTTTAAAATTAGATAATTGTCAGCACATTAGTTTAAAATTTTATGATGCATAATTAAAAAATGTAACTGAAAGTTAAAACAGTTAAAAATAAAAACAAAAGTTTATTGACTTGCCATCAAATGTAGTTCTGACATTTCCAATAAAGTTTAGCTAAAGAGATTTATACTGATAGAAGTGATAGACAAAAAGTGTAATAATGGCGATAAAAAAGAAATAATAAAGCATCTCAAAAACAACTTTACGTTTGATTGATGTTCTAATGATGCACTGATTGATTTCTTTGCTTTTAAAAAATTGTTTTGAGTTATAAACAAGCAAAATAAATCACGAGGATAAAAGTAAAAACAAAATAAACAACAAATAATTACTAAAGGACAATGACATTGAGAGATACTCTCACAAACACGGAAGTAAAATATACAAATGACGTATAACTTTTGGTTTTTTAATTAACAAAAACTTGAGTAATAGTTTGAAAACACACAATTTCATTGATTGCGCACAAAAGAATAAATTAAAAAATGCTGCTGGATGTAATAGATATTTCCTTCATGTATTTAGAAACTTTACCATTTGCAGTGCTCCTAGTTGACAAAGATAAAAAAGATCTAAATTAGATTAGAGAAAATTAATAATTAGATAGAAACCAGCTGATAGCTCACATTGAAATGATAACTGTCGGGAGTGTTGGGAGAACGAAGTGAAACGAAGTTCAAATCTCCTCTTCTTTACCTCTTTACCTCTTTCTTTACCGATAGTTGAAAACGGTCTCTTCAAAAGGGCTTCCCTTTAAAGCGGAACCGTTCACCAGGATAGAGGCGGCAGTGGAGCTCTCCGGAAGCCAGGCAAGTGACTGCCGGAAGCAGCCGACCACCATTGCCTCCTTTTCCTGTTCGCTGAGCGCATAGTCGTTGAAGTAGGCCTCAATGCCGGCGTCTGTGCAGCCCTTGCAGGTGAAGCGGCTCAGGTTGAGCACCTGCAGCCGACCTGGCAGGGTCTGCCAGAGGTTCAGCCACCGGCCCGGGTGTGCTCGCTGTGGGCGTCGATGGTCAGGCGGAGGTCCAGCGCCAGAACGGAGCGGCTCTCATCGGAGGGCTGCCAGGGAAGCTTTTTCTTGCTCCTATACTTCGCCTTTAGCCACTTCTGCTGCACTGCCAGTGTCATGTCCTGGTGGGAGAAGCCGCTCAGGTCAACTTCCAGCTCAAGGTGGAGGAGCTCCTTGCGTGGGGACAGCATGTAGGCGAAGAACCACGCCAGGTTTCTCTGGGTAATGCCGGTGATGGAGATGGACCTCAGGCTGGGGTACCTCCACAACATGTCCACAACGCGATCATAGGCGAAACGCAGCGGAAGCTTTCCGTAGCGGACCAGTCCGGGAAGCTGGTACCGGTCGAGCAGCGACCGATCGTGGCCATTGCAGAGCAGATGCACCTCGAAGTGGTCCTTGAAGAGGGTGCGGTCGCCGTTTGAGCGGCGAAAGACGGCTCTGGCCACCTCGTGGAGCGAGCACACCAGGGCATTGGTGTGTCGGGGCAGGAGGTTGACGGCGAGGAGGTCCAGGCCGGCGAGGAGTTGGCCGGACAGGAGGGGGCGGCGGCTGGGGGGCGGCGGCAGACGGTCGCACTGCCAGTCCAGCGCCAGGCTGGTCAGCTGGGGACGAAGGCGGTTGATGGCGGCAAAGAGGCGGCCGGCTTCGTCTTCACTGGCCCAGTAGTGGTAGGCGAGGACCAGCAGACTGCTCAGTCCTGGACCGGAAGTTGTCTCTGATGTGGTGGTGGTGGTGGTCTCCGACCACCGGGGCTGCGACAGCACCGAGATGGCCGCCTCGAAGTGCTCGGCGGTGGTGAGCACCTTCAGCTCGGTGAGGGCGGGGAAGAGGTCGGCGATGCTGTTTGCCAACAGCAACAGGCCAGCTGTGTCGCCGTTGTCAAGGTTGATCGAAGATGGCCACAGTTCGCTCAGCTGCAGACAGTGAAACCGGCTGAGGGCAGATGAGGAGAGGATAAAGGGCTCCGGCTTGAGGAGGTGGTTGTTGTTGTTGTCGTTGTGCTGCTGCTGCTGCTGTTGATCTTCACCAGCTCGCTCATGGACGGCTTCGAGTAGAGGGAGAAGGGCCTGAGGAGGGACTGCGACGTGGCGGGGTCCCAGCTAGTGACCACCAGACGGCGGCCAGCCCGGCGGTTGGCAACGGCGCACCAGTGCGGCGCAGTGATCACTCATCAGGGCGGCTCGAAGCTGAGAGGTGGGCGTCAGCTGCTTGAAGACGGAAACCAAGGCAAGGCGATCCGAGGGTGGAAGGGCGCCCTCGGACTGAGCAGGAGGAGGTCGTCCTTGGTGAAGCATGCGAGTGACCGGTCCCAAGAAGATTGACGGAGATTGCGACGGCGACGATTTTTGAGCCATTTGTTTGTTGTTGCTGTTGTTGTTGTTGTTTGGCGGAGGAGGCTGAGCAGTTGTCTCCAGAGGGACACGCACTAGAGGGACAAGGAGACGCAGAAAGAGAGACTGAGAAATTGCGCAATGGGCACAGGCCAGAGAACGAGCGAGCGAGCGAGCGAGAAAGAGGAGTAAAGAAGCAAAATAGCGAAGCAGACAGGAAAAAACTGACTGAAGCACAAGGAATCTTTCAGTTGAAAACGGCAGGAAAGGTTGCGGAAATTTCAAACAGTTTATTTTGACAGCTTTAACGCGACTCATACACAGCAACTTGTGACCAATATCAAGAGACGCGCACGCACATTTAACCTTTTACTAACTAATAAAATAAATAAATATTCAACTTTATTTTGTCAAACATGCCAGTAGTTAAAGAAAAACAGTTACGCAGACAACCAAATTGATTAAATAAAAAACGTTCCAGTCTTTGACAAGTGTCAACTACTGTTCAATAAAATACAAACTCATTGTTTGCTAATTTAAATTTTAAAATAATTTGTGATGATTAATGGTAAAATAATTTGATATGATATAAAAACAATCATTAAAAAATTTTTGAAATTTTTTAATTGAAATCAAAACTGAAACTGATTTTATGTTGTGTAAATACTTCAAAAAATTGACATTTGTTGTGCAAAAACGCGACACGATTGCAAAAACAACAATCAACAATAGTGTTTCATCAGACCAATTAATTTGGTAGGCAAAAAACTGAATTCATAAGTTTAGTAAAAGAAATGACAGAAATGGTTTTCCTAGTCATCAAAAGTAACCAAAGTAATTTTGCTTACACAGGCAAGTAAGTTCATGACCTCTACCAGCAAAACACACACACACACACACACACAAGCCAATCTTTGCCAACAGTTTGGGTTTTCCAAATCTTGCCGGCAAGTAAGTGGAGCAGCAATACGAAACACAGAACACAGCACAAAGAGTCAGACGCAGGTAATCCACGCAAGTAGTGTGACAGTGAAACATAACTGAGAAGAAAAACAGTTTGAACTTGAGAGAGAGAAAGAGAGAAAGGAAAGGGAAAAGGTGAGAGTCAGTAAAAGAGTCAGAAAGAGAGAGAGAGAGAGAGAGAGAAGAGAGAGAGAGAAAGAAAGAAAGAGAGAAAGGAGAAAGGGAGATTAACTTCAGATAGCAACAGCAGAAATTGAGTGTGAAGTGCCTTACTCATTGTGTGTACAAAGTTTTTAAATGAGAGAGAAAAAAAGACAACTATCAGCATCGAACTCTTTCAAGGCCAGCAAAGAAATCAGTGAACACTGTCTGAAAGTCTGAAAGAAAAAGAGAGAAAAAAGGACATTACATGTAAGAGATCATGTATGCAAGCGAACAAGAGAGAGAGAGAGAGAGAGAGCCAAAGGTACAAGTGGTACAACAGTGAAACAGACAATTGCGGCTAAATAAAAAGAAAGGTGAACACTGACGTAGGTAAAGTCATTGATGACTTTTTGGATGGCTTCCGATTGCACCGATGGCTACTAATAACTTTCCACTTCCAGTGTCGAAGTTTCAACTCAACTCTCTCACTCTTTCTCGACTTTGCTCGAGTACTTAAGCTGCCGCCACACATTGTCTTTTTCAAACATTCACTCGACAGCCTAAGCATGATCATCAAGAGACACTAAAAAGATAAACTCAACTTTAAACCTATCTTCTTTTGAATTGTTTTTACGTGTGTGTCACATTTTATTGGCTTTAAATTCTTCAAAAATGCAACTTCAACATCTCCCACGTTTTGCCTGTCTACTCGTGCTGATGGCACTGGCGATGATCAGCACTTTCAGCCAAGCGCAGAGCTACCGGTCACCGCGAAACTACGGCGCCGTCTCGCCGTTTGCACTTGGGGGCGTCGGCGGTGGAGACGATAATGGACCACTCTATGGAGGCGGTGATGTCTTCGAGGAGGAAGAGGTGGTGGTGGTCGTCGAGGAGGCTTCAGAGGTGATCGAGACCGAGATGCGGCCTACGATCCGGCATTTATTGGTGGTGGTGGTGCTGGTGGTGGAAGAAGAGGAGGCGGAAGAGACTTCGACGACAGCGACGATGGCCCATCAAGAGGTGGTCGATATGAAGGCGGCCGAAGAGGAGGACGTTTTAGGGGCGGAATTGGTGGTGGTCGAAGAGGCAGAGACTTTGATGACAGCGAGGATGGCGGTGGCAATCGTCGTCGACCGTATCGAGGTGGTCGAGGGGGGCGATTTTTCTAAACTCTCTCTCTCTCTCTATTCAATTTCATCAACTAATTATTTTGGTTTATTTGTTTTTTCACCACTAACAACTGTTTGATTTGTTTGGTTTTGAATGAAACAGTAGACAATGCTGACAAAACCAGTTTTTACTACTACGCTACAAAATACTGAAAATACTGTAAAGCTAGATCTCATAAAAATTCATTAGTTTTTTTATTTTGTGCATTAAATTGAAACATTGTTTTTGTACATTTTGATTTTGTCATTACTTTAAAACAAACAAAATTTGATCGTTTGCATTTTATCCAAAAAAAGTACTAAAGTAGTACTTACCAAATCATTTGATTACGTTACATTGTTGTTCAAAAAATCATCTCATTAACAGGTTGTGTGTTTACACCTCACACCGTGGCAATAAAGAGACATTGTACAGAAGTGAACTGTCCAACCGCAGAACAACTGAGGCGCCTCTCTGCGCATCTTAGCTGCATCAAAGAGAGGCCACTTTTCAGAAGTCACCAAAATGGAAAAAAACGTGATCAGGACATGATGATGATGATGATGATGAGACCATTAACCTTGAGACAGCTTTCGCTTCTTCTAATGTACGTGCCGATCTAATGTACCTCTCTCTCTCTCCTGCCAAAACCACTTAATGATCACGGCACTGATGATCACCGAAGTGATACCGCTGCCTGCCTCTGACTGACTGAAATTTCACTCCTGACCAAAAGAGCTATTTAAAGACAGGTGGAAAGCTACTGAAAAGCTTTCACACCAATTACTAAGCTTTACTGTAAGAAACACACTACTTTTTCGTTTATTTGCACACACACACACACACACACAGACACAAACAGAAAAAAATGAAGTTACTTTCACTTGTGCTGACCACCTTTTTCCTGTCGCTGGTCTTTCTGTCGGCAGTCTTTGAGTCGGTCAGCGGTCAACGTCGGCCTCGACAGTACTACGATGCTCAGCCCTTTGCTATAGGTCCTGGAGCTGGTGGTGGTGGTGGTAGTGCTGGTGCTGGTGGGTGCTGGCGGTGCTCCAAGCTCAAGAAACTCCAACGGTCGTGGTCGCGGAAGTGGTGGTGGTCGAAGAAATGGTGGTGGACTTTTTGGTGGACGTGGTGGCGGAGGCAATGACCGAAGAGGAAGAGGACGAGGAAGAGGAAGATTCTTCTAATGTTTTTCCTTTTAACTTTTTTTTCTATACAAACAATGGCTAATCATCAAAACAACGCACTTTTATGTGAATACAATTTTACCGTTGAACTCAAAAACTACAGCTTTTTGAATGTTTATAAAAAACTGAATTTTGTTGAAATGTATCAATAACATACACTTACTTCACTTGTCGTAATCAATTACCTAAACAGTAAATTTAAATTCATTTCCGCTACTTTATCATTTTAAAAGAAAGCAGCTTTTTTTACAACCCTTTCTTCCGTGTTTTTTTGTGGTGGTGATGTGTTTGGGGTTTACCCACACACTGCGAGTTCAGCGAGTTCAAGAATAGCAAAGGTCAAACTAAGTAAGAACTGGTTGGTGCAGTTGTCCGCTATCTAGTTGGTGATCTACACTGCCAACAATGTTGTATTTAAACTGCCCCTTAAAACTGTGCACCTGATCAGTAGTCGCTAATAACTTTAAGCCAAAAGTACCCATTTAAAAAATGAAATCTCAAGTTATTTTTTATGTGACACTTGTCCACTTTTTACTTTATAAAGATCATGTCGTCTTCTGTTTACGATCTCGTTACCGGCTGATTCGAACCTACTCAAATCCGGCTCCCCTTTCAGGTGCAGTTGGGCCCGGCCAGCAGCCTTCAGATGTGATGGATCAAGAATTCCCAAAACCAGTACTTTCGAGCAATAATGTTCCGCTCCAACCGAGTCAGTCATCCACTTTTTCCCCATTAGCTACTCGCCATCACCAAAATCCCGCAGAAATGCCAGTAAATGCGGAAATACCTGAATTGCCGCCAAGCAATGCTGTGCCGCCAAATGCAAATCCTTTAGGAAATATTCTTCCAATTAGACAAAACGTCCCTTCATTTTCTCCTTCAACAGCTGTTCAGCAATCACAAGATAGACACCCAAACCCAAATTTTGCTGCCAATCCTTTTGCTGCTGCCTTTTCTCCCTTTGAAAGACTTAATCCTGTTTGGTCACACTCAAACGGTCAACCAGTGGTCAATCAGTGGCCACAGCCTGCGAACTTTGTTCCACAAACACTTTCTCGCAATTTTCCACAAAGTTCACCTCAGGCGCTTCCTCCTTTTAGGTCTGCACAAGTAGTCCCTGGGCCGTTTAACGGCTTTCTCCAATAACCAATGACTTTTTAATAAAATCAATGAAAATAACTTTTTCCCTATTGAATAAAAATAAAATATGAAACACAAAAAAATGATAAAAAATTTTGCTTTTTATGAGCAGGCTTTTATCAGCAAACTCTGTCTTTTAATCAAACGGATTTTGTATTCTATCTATTTCAAATAAAAGTTTCGCCTATCTGCTGGCGACATCAAGTGAGCGGTAAGTGAGAGTAGCAGCAGTGGTAAATGGCGGCAGTCTATTTCTCTTTCAGCCACCACCAAATCGAGCCTCTTGTGCCTCTCTGCGCTGCCTCGTCTCTCTGAAAAAATGTTGCACTTTGCAGCCACTTCCTAAGCAAGGCCTCCTGCAGGAGAGGGGGGCATCCCCTTTTCCCGGCACCACCAGTTGCACAAGATCACACTGTGCGTAGCGCTTCTCAGCCGCCCCACAGTGCTGCCCTCTGCGGCACTGTGCACAGCCCGCCGGGACCGACTGTGCCACTGCGATTAAGAGCGGTTGCCGAAGCCGAGAGGTTGAACGATGTCGCCGCCTGCTCAGGCAGAAATGTCTCGCTGGAAACAGTTTGGTTGCGCGCTCTCTCTCTCTTTTCTCTCTCTCTGTCTCTGTTTACTCTCTGTATGACTCACAGTGGTCCTGTCCTGTTGCTGCCTCTCTCCACTGACATTCGGTGCCTTACTTTTTTTTTGCGCAGTGAAAACGGGGGCGGCGTGAACAGCGTGAGCACCCTGTTTTTGAACAATTTTCTGCCAGAAGCAGCCAGCAATAGCGCACAGCGCACACAGCGCACACAAGGACACAAGGACAAAGACAAAGACGCAGACAAAGACAAAGACAAAGACGCAATCAGTCAGTCAGTCAGTCTTCTCCCTCACAGCACGACCAACTACGGGAACGTGTTCTCAAATTGCAACCCAGGAGTGAGCAACTTCCTGCTCTTCCAGAGCTGAAGAGCTGAAGACCACCACCACCACCACAGCCAGTCTTGTCGTGGTTCACCCATTTTGAAGGGTGAATTCACCTCCACCACCATCACCACCACCACCACCACCACCACCACAATGCTGCCCGAGCCGACTCCCATGGAGTATACTATGGAGCATTTCCAGGAGGATCTGAGATCGAGTGCTTATGTCGGCGGAAACCTAGGAACAGTGGCTACTATTACCAACACCACCAGCACAGCCACCACCACCACTATCACCACCACCACCCCCACCACCACCAAAGACGACAAGAACAACGACAAAGCCATTGAGAATAGTGGCCAGCTGGTAGAGACCGCTGTTGCTGCGGTTGTTGCTGATGATAATCAAGGTAAGTTTAACTGAATCTGGAAAAACCAGTGTCCCTATTAACAACTTTATACTTTGTTCATTTTGAACCATTTTTACCTGTGTCTTTAGCTCCAGCAGACAGTCAGCAAATGGAGGATATTTTCAACGAGGAATTCACTATTGGAATAGTTCATAGTGAAGAGAATCAGTCTGCTGGAAATGCTGCTGAAGCAGCAGTTGAAGCTGATTCTGTCGCTGTTGATGATGGTGCGGCTGCCTCTGCTGCAGCTGATCACACCGGTAATGTTCTGGGTAACTATCATCACTACCTATCATCACTTTCACTGCACCCCCTCTGATACTCATGCTCATCTTTTCTTCTACATTTCATAGCTTCCCAATCATCACTGAAAATGGATGTTGACGCAAACGATATTGCTGCAGCTGCGTTTGCTGATGCCGCTGCTGCTGCTGCCTCCACTGATGAAAATGCCTTCCCAGTTTCATCTCCAGCTCGTGTTACTGCCTTCTGCGGTGAGGAAACTCTGCCTTCCTCACCATCACCATCTGCTTCTGCTTTTTCTTCTTCAGCCTCTCAAGAAGCCGCCGCCGTCGTGGTCAATCCTCTCGAGCCGCCGCATCAGCATCAGGAGTCAATCTACCTTCCAGCCACAGCAGAGACGAAAGCTGACCAGGAGGCAATGAAATGACACCAGAGGTGCAGCTCGGCTCTGCAACCCACAAGGAAATGAAGCAGCAGCAGCAGCAGCCGATGAACTCCAGTGGAAATCAAGTGGAGTTGCAGCAATCTGCACCAGTTCCAACTGCTCATGCTGAGGAGTCAGCTGGAGCAGCTGAGCCAAGCGTTGCCAATTCTACTGCCTCCAGTAGCAGCAGCAGCAGCAGCATCATCATCACATCCTGAACTTCAGCACCCTAACCAGGATCACCCCACTTTCGGATCTAATTCAGAGCAGAAACCAGAGGAAACACCAGAGACGACCGTTCAGAAGACTCGCTCCGGACGAGTGGTGAAGAAGGTTTCAGTGCTCGACCCGTCCCCTTCTTCATCTTCTTCTTCGGTGCCATCATCATCTTCGGTGCCATCATCATCGGTGCCTTCCTCTTCGGTGCCCTCATCATCTTCTTCGGTCCCTCGTCAGCCCACCTCTGCCCAGTTCCAGGCCCAGTCCCCCAAGTCCGAGCAGTTCCGTTGCGAGCCCTGCATGACCAACTTCAGCTGTCGGCGGAGCCTGCAGGGCCACCGCCATGACCTGCACTGCCAGTCCACTGAATCACCCACTTCACTAGCTTCCGCAGCTGACAGCCGTCAGCTGAAGTGTCGCTACTGTCCACTGCTGTTCACCATCCACGAGGACGGCGGCCCCGAGGAGATGGCCATGGCGGAGCACCAGCTGACGGCGCACTCGCACAAGCACAGCAACGGCCCTGTGAGATCTGCCTGTCGGACCGGGTCCCGCAGAAGTATGCAGAATGGTGGCCGTACCGGTGCCCGGTGGCCACCTGCCGCAAGGGCTTCAAGAACCAGAGCCACCTTGCCCGTCACCTGAAGTTGCTGCACGGAGCGGATGGAGCGAATTAAGTGACCGGGGATTAAAACAGTTCCGCCTCTTGGTGGATTCAGTCTCTTTCTTGATTCGGCAGATTCCAGATTTGTCTTCTTCTTCCTTGTTCAGTTGAGTATCAGTTGGGGGTCACATCACATCAAAGATCTCTGGAAGGCTAGCCTCATTCATTGACCTGCTGCTCCTGCTCCCGCTACATTCACTCTCATAACTTTTTGTCCCCAGTAGCTGCTTACGCTGAAACTTAGTTTACTACTTTTTGATACTATTGATTCTCTCTCTCTCTCTCTCTCTCTCTCTCTCTCTCTCTCTCTCTCTCTCTCTCTCTCTCTCTCTCTTTTTACATTCAACTCATTGCGCAAAAACATCTGTGCCTAAAGATAATACTTCACTTACCAAACTTCTATTCTATTCTATTCTATTCTTGTCAATAACTTCTGTGCTGCAATTTCTCTTGTTCTGTTTTCTTCCAAATCTCTAATTCCCAATACCTCAGTCAACTTATTCTATACTTTTTCTTGCAATCCATTTTTTCACCTACCACCACAACACATTTCAAATGGATCACACTGCTGAGGGACACTTTTTGACAATTTCACCTGTTTACTACCACCCTTACTTACACTTGTACTTTACATGCCAGAGATTTTTTTGTTTGATTTTCTAAAATAAAGTTTGCTACCAAAAAAGTTGCAATCGTCAAGGTTTAAGAGACGTTGGTTTAGAAAGTTCAATGTCAGTTGCCTGTTTGTTTGCATTGTGTAAGCAGTTGCTCGCATTTCTTTTTTTGGTCAATAAAATCAACCTGAGTTAGATATGCCTGAGTTCAGGTATAGTAAAACACACTGTAGCATGAATTATTTAAATAATCACCAAAACTGTTTCTATTGCGGTATTTACTTTGTCATTAGCGTCCGGATGTCGTCACTATCATTGTTAATCAATACATCTAGCTTAATAGTTATTTAAAATGGATTTTTAATTAGTTGCCTTTATTTGCTGGTTAGCTTTTAAAAACCTTAAAGTCCTTGCCGTGCTACTACCGCTGCTTCAACTTGTAAAACGCATTAAATAATTTCTTAGTAATATACCACTTTAAAGCGGGCGATTAAAACGTCTCGACAAAAGTACTAAAAATATTAATTCAAGCTAAAATACAGTTTTCAAGTATCCTCTACAATTAAGCAGTTTTCAAGTTTTAAAATTAAAATAAAATTTTATTGCCTATTTAATTTGGACGCAGTCAACTCTTAAGCTTTTTAACAAACCGGCTTCTAACACCACCAACATGGAGCCCCTTGTCCAAAATGAGTGGTACCAAAAGCTGACACAGCCCCTTCTTCGCTCCGTCTTCGGGCACATTCGCATCCTCTTCTACGACCTGGACCCCATCAAGGACCAGTCAGTGTACGGCTTCACCAAGGATGACCTTCTTCTCGCGGCCAGGGAGAACAGCAACAACAACAACTGCAACAACCACCAAAACGATCGTCAGGCAAACAGGCGTGAGTCTCGACTCAACTCCAGCAGCCAACAGCTCCGTTCATCAAGTACCAATCAAACTCCTCACCCTCACCCGCACCTTAACCTCACCTACCTCTTTCCCTTTCTCTGCTCGCTGTACATCGCCCTGGACGGGCTGTTCCTCTTTGCGCAGAACGGCTTCCACTACGAGCCGACCAAGATGGAGACCCTCTTCAGCCACCTCGTCTTCCCGCGGCAGTTCTGGCCGCAGGCGGACATCATGGTCGGCCTGGCCATCGCCATGTCCGTCACCGTCTTTCCCCTGCTGATGGTCGATCCGATGCTGGAGCGGAAGTACGTCATGTACCTGCTGCTGGAAAGTGGCGGCCGTTCAGCAGCAGATAACTGCTCCTCAGCTGAGATACTGATGATCGGCGGCGGCGGCGGCAGTGCGGAACGGCGAGCCGACCTGGCGGCACTTCCGGCCACTGAGGCGGCCGCCATCCTCTCCTTCCGCCGACGAGCTCGCCCCCTGATCAGCCTGATGATGGCCGCCATAACCCTGCAGGCGGAGTCCTTCACCCTCTGGAATGTCTACCACCACTGGAGCGGCTTTTCTCCTGCAGATATTGAGCGAACCGGAAGTGAGCTTCGCCTGTACCTGCTGGCCCTCTCCACGGCGCTCTTCTTCTTCTACGGCAACGTCAGCAACCTCTACATGCTCTACTACTTCGGCCTGGCGGTGAGGTACGTTCGCGTGAAGCAGCGGTGTCGGCGGCGACGGATGGCCGAGCTGGCCGCCCAGATTGACCGGAAGATTGCCAGCAGCTTCACCGTTTCGCCGGCTGGCAGTGCTGGGCAGAACATTGCTGGAAGCGGTCACAACACTTCTGCTGCCGGAGCTAGTAACAATTGGACCAACCGGCAGAAGCTGCTGATGAACAGCTCTCTCTGGAGACGGCTGCAGGAGGTGAACCGGCAGATGCTGGCGCTCTTCGAGGAGATCCGCGCGCAGAACCGCTTCTGGAGCAAGTACCTGACGATCTACTTCGTGGTGTACATCATCGAGATCGTCTACCTCTCCTACAGCTACCTCTTCCTCGACACGGCGGAGCTGGGCATTCTTCAACTTTTTTTTCCTCTCTTCGCCGTCAACTTCATGCTAGTGCTGGTCCTGGTCACCCTCGAGTGCTCGCAGGTGGTGGCGAAGAACTGCCAGCTGTACCGGGACATGCAGCGGGCGACGGCCCAGTTGCAGCGAATCTACCCGCTGAGGGTGGGTGACCAGCTGGCGGTCGATTCGATGGCCGCCAATTACCGCAACGTGCCGGGAATCTGCTTCAAGATGCTCAACAACTATCGCATCAACTCGCAGATGTTTCAAATGGTAACACTTGCTGACTAGTGTAGAAGTTGTGTGTGTGTCTGTGTGTGTGTGTGAATATTTGAAGGCATTTTGCTAACATTTTTTTCTTTTTTTCAGTTGTTCTCCTACACTAGTTTGCTCTTTCTGATGGTGGTGCGAAAAGATTAGCAAGGAACAAAGGATATATTTAGCCATTACAGTTAGGAATCAATCACACACACACACCACTTTAAATGTAAAATTGACAACAAAACAACATCAGATAGCTTTAGATATTTCTTTCATTTATAAAACATCTAATACAAAACAACATGTTGTAGACCGCATAACTTTTTAGTCAATAAACAAACAACAACAAAAGCTAACTTATTGCACTTACAAATGACAGCTGCTGGACTGCTGGCTGTTCCGAAAGCGAATCACCACCACAAAGAGGAACACCAGCAGGAGGACAAAGAGCAGATTGCCGAAGCTGAGGAAAAAGGTCAGGCAGAAGTGCCGCTTCCGGAGCGTCCTGGTCGGCCGTCGGAGCAGCCAGAAGAGGTACACCGCAAAGGCGACGAAGCTGACGTTGAAGCAGGACAGTCGCCGCTGCTGCTGTCGAGGAGGAGGAGGAAAAGGAAACATCACATTGCAAGGCGAAGTTGCTGATGATAGCTGCTGGTTCGTCGAGCTGTTTCCATCAACAACAACAGCATCGGCAGCCATCACAACAACGTGCTGCTGCTCTTCCTCGGCAATTTTTGAGATCCTCGTTTCTTCCTCTTCCTCCACTTCCTCCTCCTCCTTAAACCGCCGTCGGCGGAAGCGGTAGCCCAAGTACTGCTCGGTGAAGTACGTCCACAGGGGCAGCTGGAAGACGATTCGCGAGAAGACGTCCAGCAGATCGTCCGACTGCTCGGAGCTGACGTAGAGCATTTCCGTCGCCGAGATGTAGTAGTAGAGGAAGAAGGCGCTGAAGGTGACGCTGTTGACGATGTAGTACAGGTTGCGAAGGAACATGGTGCCCAGCTTGCGGCAGGCGGCAGAGGAAGATGATGAGGATGATGATGATGAAATTGAATTAGAAGCATTGGTAGTATCTGTAGTTGCCGATTCGGAGGAGCGGTGATCATGCTGCGGCTGGTAGGTGTGATGGTGAAGCTTCAGTGTCACGTGAAGTGACTTCACCAGCAGAAAGAGGCTGATAAACGCATTGAGGATGATACCCATGAGAAGAATGGCTGTAGGAAAGAGTAAAATCAATGGTTGCGTTTATCAAAGTCGTTTTTGGAGAGAGAAAAAAAAGGTGTAACAACAAAATCTTACACAGCAAAATCTGATAGTCGTGCTGAGTGTCCCAGAAGATGTGTGAGCAACTAGAACAAAATAGTTCAATTGGTTAACTTTGTTTTTACTGTCTCTTACATTACTTTAAACTTACAAGTGATCCTCACCGAATTTCGGCACTGTCCAGCTGCCACTGATGAAGCCTTTGACAGTGAAGAAGGCCTTAATGCCAACCGGCACCAGGAAGGCGGTGATGGCGTAGCACTTGAAGGGAACCGCACAAAGAGACACCTCTCATTGAGGGAAATGCAAAAATGAAAACTGAGCAGAATGAGAAAGAGTTGACCGGGAATGTGGCACACGTAGTCGGTGAAGATTTCCACCAGACAGTCAATCACCGGCTTGTGGGGGAAGTTTTTCTGAGAATAAAAAACAAAGTTTTATGAGTAAATTCTCTGCGAACTCCACACAAATTTCATTTACCGTAGCCATCATCCGCTCAATGACCACCTCAAGGGCGAACTCCTTCACTAGGACAATCAGATTGGAGAGAAGGAAGCAGGCACAGGAGCACGACTGCAGCATAAACTTGTTGAACTTCCAGTCTCGGGTGATGCTCAGCTGTTGGGCGTTGCCGCCTGAGGACGACGCCCGATTCGGTCAGATTTTGACTGATTTCTTCTTCTTCTTCTTCTTCCTCTTCTTCTTTCTCCTCTTTGCTGTTCTGACGGTGCCTCAGTGTACCGACGACTGATGTAGAGAGCGGTTGTGAAGAGCACCGCCGGCAGCGACATGATGTACAGCTTGAGGAGCAGAAACAGAATGGACAGCGTCTGGTAGCAGATACACCTTGGATTTTTCTGCAAAAAATCGGAAAACTGTTCAGTTTTCCAGCAGTTGCATGGCAGTTGATTCTCATTAGATCCATTTTGAGATTTCTGCTGTTGCTGCTTCCTTTGGCAAGGCGATAGAGTACTAGTGCTGATGTTGACGGCAATATTCTTCTTCTCTTGTTGTCCATCGTCATCACTGAACCAGCTGATCTGAAAAAAGCTGCCCTTTTCTGCATCGTTTGAGCAGTTGCTGTTGTTGAAAGCGGTAAAGAAAACAGTTATTAGAATTGGTAAGAGCAGCTTGGCCATTTTTAACACTGCCGTGAGTTACTGAGTGAGTTGTCGTGTTTTTTAGTTTTTTAATGTCAAAGCAGCAGAAGTAGCAAATGTGTCATTTGCGAGGGCTTTCCTTTAAAAACTTTTATTTTTAACATTTGCCTGAGTGACTATTGTATTGTGCAATACCAATGTGCAATATTGTCCTTTTTATTAATTTGTTTTGACTTGTGTGTGTGTGTGTGTGTGTGTGTGCGGATGACTTTCCAATTCACAGGAAAAATGCCTTTCACTTTTTTGTTTGATTATCATTGGTTATTAATAACAACAGGTCTAGTGCAAGGAATGTTTTCTTGCACGAGTGTGTTTTTCTTGCTTTCCTTGTGTGAGTGTGTGTGTGTGTTGTTATGTACACCTTCCACAAACACAAGCTTTGTCTGAATGCATGCACCAGCACTGAGATAAAGAAGGAGAGAGAGAGAGAGAGAAAGAGAGAGAATCTTACCTTTATCAAAATATGTAGCGTAGCCGTTCTCAAGAGGTAATTATAGAAAGTCTCCGGTTAACAGTGCAAAGGCAATTAAATGATACCATCATGCTGATGATAATCACTGATTGTTGATATAAAACTGATGCAAGTGAGACAGGTGATGCAAAAGATGACACAGCAGCAGTGATGACACAAACACTGGAGCCACACTTTAGAATTGTTTTTGAGTTCTTTATTGGAGAAAAAAGATAAAAAGAAGTGTGTGTGTGTGAACCGGTGTGCAAAGTGAGACAAAATGTGGTGGTAAGTGTGGTGCGCAAAGTAATGATGTAGTCAGAACAAGGTAAGTGGATAGGTAAGGTAGGTATTAATAATTGGGTAGAGTTGCTGCTGCTGGGTCGTCGTCGTCGTCGTCTAACATCTCGGGGGAACAGTGTGTGAGGTACAACACAGTGTTCAGTGTTGAGACGGGCCAATTTTGTACTGGAGTGCTCAGAAAGAGAGAGAGAGAGAGAGTGTTTGCTCTACAGGATTAAAGTGCTCTTCAAAAGGGGAGCTGGTCATCGGAGGTGATCGGTGATCGATGCAGTAAGGTGCATAAGGTGAGGGGGATTAAGGTGATTCTAAATAATAATAATATTGTTGTGATTGTTGCGATTGTTGTGATTCTAAACGCTATTTCCACCAGCTGTCCAGAATTGTGCTTTGTGCTTTGTGTTGTGTGAGACAGTGTGTGAGTGCCGCTGTGCACTATTTGCACAGTGCAGTGTCTGTTTCGCTCTCTCGCTCTCTCTCCATCCTTTGTGTGTGCTGTTGTGTTGTGTGTTGTGTGTGTGGTGTGTGTGTGTGGTACGGCGTCGGTGGTCGGTGCGCAGGATTTGAAGTTTCGGCAACCAGAATGGGCGCGAGCCTGGCGAGAGAGAGAGAGAGGAAGAGAGCTGGCTGGCTGGAAAACAGAATGGGTAATCAGAATTAGTGCCCAAGTAAGTGAATTCAGTAGTGAATCCTCTCATCCCATCAATCAATCACTTACTTACCTACCATTTTAGACGTCCTGAATCAGCTGCTGCTGCTGACGGCGGATGCGGATGCGGTGGCGCTCGGCCACGGTCTTGCCGTACTTGCGGCGGTGGGCGGCGTCGGCGGCCACCAGCGCCTTCTCGATCAGCGCCGTGAGCACCAGGTCGCAGCACTGGCAGCAGCAGAGGGCGAAGAGCACCAGGAAGACGAGGGCGCCGAGGAGGAGGCTGGTGAAGGCGACGGCGCCGTCGTAGCCCTCCACCAGGGCGGCGCAGAGGCCGGCGAAGAGGATCAGCGCCGTCCCGCCGAAGGCCATCTGCAGGTACAGCTGACAGCAGCGGCAGAGCTTCTCGCAGAGGCGGTCGCCGGAGGAGTTCTCCGCGTCCTCGTCCTCGTCCTCGTCGTTCTCGTCCACGTCGTCGGTTCCGCCGCCGATGCTTCCGCCGCCGCTGATGTTGCTCGGAATGGTCAGATTGATAGAGCAGTCGCGCCCTCCTTCATTGTTGTCAGCCGAAGCTGAGGGCTGCTGCTCAGTGACCACCGAGGTCTTGGCAGCCGATTTGGCCTGCTTCTTCTTCTTCAGGCCGCCATCTTCAGCAGAAGCAGTGGTGATCGGCACCACAGTGGAGCCGCCCAGTGGAAGCACCAGGATGCGGAACTTGGTCGGTCCGCTGCCGTTGCCCTTGCCGTTGCCCTTGCCCTTGCCCTCGCCCTCGATGGCGCCCTCCTCCTTCTTCTCCTTCAGCACCACCATCTTCTCCAGCGACTCCGAGCTGAAGTCAAGAGCCCGGGGCACGGCGATGATCTCCTTCGGCTGGCCGACCAGGTCTTCGCCCGGCTGGTCGTCGACGTCCTCGTCCTTGTCGTCGTCGTCAATGAAAGCAGTGGGCACCTTGATCAGCCCGTCTTTGGCCTCAGCCAGGCCGTACACGCAAGGCTTCCAGTCACCATCGACCTCCATCGACAGCTTAACACCATCACCATCAGCGGACTCACCGGTTGAAGATGACGACGATGAGGAGGAGGAGGAGGAAGAAGAAAAAGTGCCCGGCAGGAAGACCTCCTTCATTCCCTGCTTGGTGAGTTCCTCGATGAGGGCTCGCTCCTTGTCCTTCGGAGATGGAGTCGAGGAGGTGGAAACTTCCAGAGCCGGAGTTGGTTCAGCAGCCGCCGAGGAGATGACGGTCGGCGGCGAGGAGAAGGAGGAGGAAGAGGAACTTCCCTCCTCGATGATAGCAGAAGTGGGCGAATCGATTGGGGCCATTGAGAGTTGCCTTGTTGCTTGCTGGGAAGAAGAAGAAGTTTCGAGTGAAAGAAGTGAGGGGAAAATCGCTTTTAGCTTGGTCTGCTCTTGTCGACCGGAGATTCAGTACTGAACGGCGATTCGGCAGCGTTCTGTGCTGTGCTGTGCTGTGCTGTAACTTGCTGTGATGTGCTGGGCTGTGCTGTAACTTGCTGTGGTGGTGGTGGTGGTGGTGGTGGTGGTGGCCTGCACTAGACTCAAAGGATGGAAAGGATGAATAGGGTAGCAGCAGCAACAGTCGACTCAGCAGCAGCAGCAGCAGCAATCACTGCCAGTCAGACAAAGGAGGAGGAAAAAAATGAGTGGGAAACTGTAAAGAGGCAGCAGCAGCCACTGGCTGCTGCTGCTGCTGCTGCCACTGATGCTGCAGCCTCAGCCACACTGATGAACTTTACCAAGATGGCGGCGGCAAGGCACAGAACCACACTGAGCACGAGCACAAGTGGAATTTCGTAATGCGTTGTTTGTGGCCAGTCAGCCAGACAAGCAGCAGGCCAAGCCAGGCCAAGCAGCAGGCCAAGCCAAGCCAGGCAGTGTGTGACCACTACTACCACGACCACCACCACGACCACCACCACCCTGCTTGATCGTTTCGGAGAAAAAGTACTTACAGCCCTTTGGTGGGAACACACTGCCTGGCTGGCTGGCTGGCTGACTATCTGGCTGACTAGCTGACTGGCTGCTGCCAGCTGAAAGCTGAGACCTGCGAACGAGACCTGGGGCAGCAGCGGTGGTTTTGGCCTGGAGAACTGTGGGAGCACCCGAAGTCAGCTAGCCGAAGTTGGCGGTGGTCTCGGTGAAGCGCGCCGGCGCCTGTTCCTCAGTTCTAAACGACTGCTGGGAACCCTTCTCTTGTGTCGAAGCACAACAGTTGCACTGCTAGGGGAGCGTGTGGGTAATAAAAATAAAAAGTCCTGTCCAAGCTGAGTGAACTGTGAGGGTGAATGGAAAGAATGGAATGGAGAGAGGGTGAGGGTGAGAGAAGGAGGCAGGGAAAGGGAAAAAAAAGTTGGCCAAGTGGTGCCGAGTGCGTCGTCGTCTTCTTGAGTGTCTTTGTCCGAGTGTGTCTTTGTGTGTGTGTGTGTGTTCGCTGCCTTCGTCGTCGTCGTCGTCGTCGTCGTTTTCAGCAGCAGCAGCAGGGTCAGCAGACAGAGACGGTTTTTAACTGCCGTTGTTGTTGCGTGGTCGTTCTCAAGCCGCCGCCACCGCAACAGCAACAGCAGCAACGACGGCGGCGGCGGCTTGAGAAGATGCTGCTGCTGCTGCTGCTGCTGTTGTGGCCAACTGCTGCGTCGCTTATTAGTACCGAGAAGACGGGGAGAAGCAGCAGCAGCAGAAAGAGAAGAAGAAGAAGAAGAGGGAAAAGACAAAGACATGCAAACGAAGAAGATGATGAGGAGAGGAGAGGTGAGGGGGCGGAAATTGGGGAGGAAAAGGCTTAAGCTGAGTGGTGGTCTTCCCAGGGAGAAAGTTCACTGCGGCGGCGGCGGCATCGGCAAAGAAAGGCAGGACACTAACTCAAATCAGACAGTGCTCGGTAGTCGCAGCGGGGGCAGGCAGACAGAGGTCCCTGTGGCACTTCTTCTTCTTCTTCTTCATCTTCATCTTCTTAAGGATCTGCCTAGAGACAGCGGCAGTTCTGCTGAGTCCAAACGATCATAAAACAAAAAAAATGCAGCTCAGAGAAAAGCATCTTCTGTGCCATTTGCTTCTGCTGCAGCATTTGTTCCAGTGTGCTCTTCGGAGAAGCTATGGGGCCAAGCTAATGATTAGTGTGATTTGGCAAATGTGATTGCGGTGGCGGCGGCGGTGATGAAAGTGGTGGTGGCAGGCAACTGAAGGAGGTAATGGGTACGCAGAAAGCAGAACTGCTGCTGCTGCTGCTGCTGTCCTTGATGATGAAGTACTGTCCTCTTTTTTGAAGTGTGAGCTGTTTTTGGCCTGTGAACGCAAACACTGAAGACGCACACACACACACACACAGACACATTACTTACACTTCTGTTGCCGATGCTAATTTGAGCCTGAACAGCAGCACAATGGCAGCAATGGCCTAAAAGTGGAATCCCAGTTTTGCTGGTCGCTCTTGCAGTGGGTGAACACGTGTTTCGGTGTCCTTCACTTTTTGGATGTTTTTCTATTTTTAATCAAATGGAAAAATTGACTAATTTACTGCTAATCTCAGTCATGTGCCTGTCGTTCTCAGACGTGAACGTGTTGGAGTGCTAACGATGAGGGAAAAGTGATTTAAATGAATGTTTAATTCACATAGGAGAGAAAGTGAAAATATTTATCGATTATTGTTGGTTAAACTTTACTGGATAGGGAACAAAAAAGGTGGTAGGGACTGTTATGCTTGTAAAAATAGATAATTTGGCCAGCGGATCAACTCGATACAGTTTTAGAGAGTTTCTTTGTTAAAATTCTTTCATTGTGATTATAAAAATCACTACCGCATTAAAGGAAGTTCTCTTCTGCCTCTTTGGCAACAAGTTTTTGCTCTTCTGACTACTTAGATGAATGAGCCTAAAAGTGTTACGCAGTAATGGTGCATTACTCTTAATTAGTATATGGAGTGCTTTAAATACTGCCAAAACAATTCAATTATTAGGAAAATGTGCACAAATGGTTTGTCAAAGAAAAAGCAGAAATAATTGATTGCTTCAATTAGACTGTAGGTTCCATGTGATAAGTAGTAAACATAATTGATGATTTGTACTAGGGTTGACTGGAAAACTTCTACACCAGCAAACTCATCTCCTGCTGCTTTCGCAAATTGGCCGACAGAATTTGACTGAACGCCATCAGGACGAAACCAAAGTAAATGGAGAGAGACTTTGGGTAAACATGAAAAAGACCAGAAAAAAAAGACAGTTAGGTAAACACATGTTGATAAAATACTAGTAAAAACGGATTTTATATAAAAGCAGCAGCAGCAGCTTACCTCTAGCGCCGTCCTGAAGGTGATCGACTCCACGGGGCCAATGTTGATGGCGATCTTGGGCCCTCGAAGCAGCCGCCCGTAGAGGTCGTCGTACTTCATCTGCAGCAGCAGCCAGCGATGGCGAAACTGGCGAGCAGCTTCAGAAGAGGATGAGTTACCACCATTACCACCACCACCACCTCGATTATCACCACCACCACCTCGATTATCACCCCCATCACCCCCCTGATCACTGCTCTCCGTCCTAGCGACGGCCCTCATCAGCATCATCAGCCGGGGAATGTACCGCCGCGGGTGGTGGTACACCTTGGCGCACCAGGCGAGCGGCCCGAAGACGATCACCGCGGCGAGCGCCTGGAAGAGGACAATCGTCCAGGGGATGACCTCGCTGATCTGCGCCACCGACCGGCTGAGGAGGAGGTTCCGCCGCAGGAGGAAAACGTTGACCGGGAGGTGCGTGCAGAGGAAGGCGAGCAGGACGCCGCCGAAGAAGTCGACGCTGCCTCGAACCACAACGTAGCAGACCTTGTTGTGCTCGGCGAGGGAGTTGGCCGCCACGGCGCCCAGCGAGTGCAGCGCCAGCCAGGAGGACTTTCGGTTCGTTGTTGAAGTCATTTCAGTCGTTTTACCTCCCAAAACCGAGCTCCAAACTTTGCCCCTTTTCTTCTGCCCAAAGAGCCGTGCTCTTCGCATTCTAGTGGCCGTGGTCATGGTCGTGGTCAGCGCTGAGAAGGCGCTCAGCAGCGTTTCTACCTGTCGGTAGACGTGCAGTGCGTGGCCGGTGAACATGATCGTCCCCAGGATGACGCAGTTGGTGAAGAAAGGGCCCACTGGAACATGCGAATCAGCCCGAGGAGCATGAGGGTGACGTCGACGGAGACCAGCACCAGCGAGTACCAGGGATGAGACTGTCCTGGATCAGGGCTGGGCCTGCCGTACTGCACCGTAAAGGTGTTGACGATCAGCGAAAGGCCGAGGAAAACTTGTAGAGAAAAAATAAAAATAGAAATTATTTACATTGAAAAAAGTGTATATGTACTTTTTTTTATTAAAACAAAAGCCTTACCAATCAACAGCAGGCAGCAGAAGGAGGACACCTCGGTGAGGAGAAGAAAGCGCAGCACGCGAGCTCGAACCTGGTCGGAGAGCTGCGGAAAGACCCTCAGTCGGCGGCCAAAGAGCTCCGCCCTGTTGACGTGCTCAAAGTGGTAGAGGACGAGCAGGTGGGCCTTGATTCGGGTCACCGTTTTCCAAATTGCCGAGAAAAACCCGACCTTACCAGTTTCACGCTCATTTCCATTAGCAGCAGCAACGGCAGCAGACTGCTGGTAAAGAGGTGCAACAAACTGCGACTCTTCTCTTCTCGCGTAGATCGCCTCCAGTCGCCGCCTGTCGGTGATCACCGCCCGGCGGTAGGCGTCCACGTTGACCACGATTGACTCGTGCCACCACCGCCAAACGACCGATTTGGTGGTGTCCCCCAGTCGGTAAACTGCCCGCTGGCAGGTGAAGTCAAAGAGGGCGAAGAGAAAGACGAGCACGCCGATGAAGGGCTCGTACAGCCGCCGGTCCGACTGTACGACGCGGGCAATCGGGTCCAGCCGACAGAAGGTGGCCACTGAGGCTGGGCCCAGGCCTAGGCCACCTTCCTCGCCGAAGTGGACCACGGCAAAGACGAGCAGCACGCGGCTGCTGTACAGCAGCAGGGCGATGTCTCGGTGGAAGGCCCGGCGTCGCCTGGCGACCACCTTGGGATCGTTTCGCTCCGCCGACTGGTCGAACACCTCCTTTGAGAGGGTGTAAAAGCAGCGGGTGAACTTGTTGAAGTAGTTTTCTAGCATTTTTTTTTTCGTTTTAAAATGAAAAATTAAAGTTAGTTTGAAGGACTGTTTGCAAAAATGGCTAAACGGGATCGGGAGTGTGCTTTTGCTTTTATAAAAATCTCTTTTGTTATTAAAGCATTTGATATGTTGTTATTGATTTTTGGTTTTCCTTCAACTCTGCTCTTTCCGGTGTTTTCCGTTTTTGCTGGTGCCGGCAGGTAATTAATAGCTCGCTGTACTTTTGCTATTAATTAATTAATTATGTTTTTTTACAAACCGACGTTCAATTGACAACTAAACAGAAGAGCCAACTGTAAAGGAACGCTGAAAAGACTATTAACTATTTATAAATGTTTTTAACTTTTTGGCGAATTCTTCTGAATTGAACGTCAATTTAAAAGTGGTTTTAAAAACTCTAAAAACAAGATTGATTTTGCTATATTATTTTATTTGTCAATTACAAAGACAAATAATCCACTTGATATGAACATATTTCTACATCAATTAATCAATTACACTGAAAAACAATTAACTTTTTAATTCACCATTAGTACTTATTTGTTTTTTGTTTGCTTGCTTGCAATTAATTAAAAATTATATTTTTCAATACAAGGATTGCAATTTAATTAGAAAAGAAATTGGGTGGCGTGTAAGTCTAATTCACATTTTTAGTTATGTTTCTGTATACAGTAAAGAAATGTGTTGTAGAAAATGACAAGAAAAAAAGCTTTATGTATGACAAGTTCATTAGACTAGCCCGGGCCACCGCTGTGATTAAGCTGCTAAAGTTTACAAATTTTGAAAAAAAAGAAAAGAAGAGGATGAAAAGACAGATTTTGTGCCGATGCCTTCTGTATGGAGAAAAAAGCATTTAATTAAAACTTTTAAAAAGCAAAATTAGTCGGTTGAAGTTTAAATAATAAAATCGCTCACAATTTGCCCACACAACTCACCAGCCAGCAAACATGCCAACCAAACTTTTAATTAAGCACACTTCAACATTACCTTTTGCTTTTTTGTCAGCCTCAATCTCGACTTTTCTCTTTTCCCCATTTTTTTGGCTTTTGCTTTACTAATTCTTCTTCTTCCCCTGCATCATGGCCCTCTTCCGTCCTGACTGCTGCTGCTGCTGGTGGTGGTGGTGCTTCAGAAAGTAGTGCCGCTCAACCGAACTTCGATACGGGGCTAGAAAGCGACAGCCCGCCTGGCCGCACTGGAAGACGCCCTGTTCGTGGGCAAACGCCTGGTGTTCCATGAAGACGAGCAGGTCGGCCCGGCAGCGCTCCTCCTCCTCCTCCTTGCTCTGGAAGTCCACCGGAAAGGCCATCCGCCGCGGGCACTGTTCACAGTGCAACGTGTGCACCGTTCCTCGGTGCGCCTTGCCGAAGTGCAGCAGTATCTGCTCGCTGGAGGAGGAGAAAAAAAGAGGGGAACAGAAAAAAGAAGGTTAATATTAGAGAAGAAAACTGCAATCTTGTTTTCATTAAAAAAGGGGCTCATCACGTACTTGGTCCGGTAGAGTTGAGTGCAACCAGGAGCGGGGCACTTTTTGGCGGGCAGGCCGCCGTGTTCGGCTACCAGGTGCGCCTCTAGGGTGAGCTTGTCTGAGAAGCTGCTGCGGCAACTGTCCTTCTTGGTGACCTGAGGACAGAAGAGGCCGAGGCACTTTGCGGGCGGTCCAGTGATTTGGTTGTGTTGTTGTTGTTGTTGTTGTGTTGTTGTGTTGTTGTTGTTGTTTCGGTTGCGTTTGAGGCCACGATTTGTGACAGCACCAACAGCAGCAGCAGCAGCAGCTGGAACGGCTCTAGAAGGAGGCGCCGGTTTGGCCAAACAAGCGTTGGCAAACTCCACTCCTTGACCAGAATCGTGAGCGTTTGACAGTGGGCGTTTGAGGGAAGAGTCGTGGTGGTGGTGGTGGTAACTGGGGCGTGGAATGGCCACTGTCACTGGAGCAGCAGCAGCAGCAGCGACGACGGCAGTTTTTGCTGTGGTGAATGCTGCAGAGTTGGACTTGCTCGAATTGATCAGCTTTGGCTTGGCCACAAACAGAGAAGTCTTGTGAGCAGTGGCGTCACTGGGCGTGTAAAGTGACCACCACTGCCCTGCACTGAAGCTGTGCTCAGTCCATTGTTGAAGTTCAGCTGCTCCTCAGCTCCTTTGTTGATCATCATGCGGCGGTCACCTGCATGATGATCACCTTTCTCGGTCACCTCCTCGTCTATCTCCCTCTTCTTCTTTGCCGTCACCTCCTCTTCAATCACCTCCTCTTCCATCATCCAGTCCTTTTCCTCCTCCTCCTTTCCCACCTTGACTTCGTCGGCCACGACAACCTCCGAGACATCAAAGTGCACCTCTTTTGGCGGAAGCAGCATCATCTTCAGCGGCCCCCTGATGGGCAGCAGCAAATCGGTCGGCAGTCGCAGCAGGTAGCTCCGGTCCCGGTGAACTCTTTTCACGATGTCCTCTGCAGCCAGCGGATTCCAGCTGGCACAGCTCTCCAGCATGGCCTCCATCTCCGCCATCAGGCGGTCACGGGCGCCCTCGAGGACGCTCTCCACGCTGCTGCTGGGCGGCTTCCGCTTCTGCTTAAAAACGAAGTAGTGGTAACGGGGTGATCATCGTCAAGCCGATGGAATTGATTCACAAAAGGGGGTAAAGTAAATGATGTTAGTGGTGGTGGAAGTTCACCGGTTTTCACCACTAGAAGCAACCGAAGTGACCGGTCTCCACTTACCAGTGACTGGATAGTGTCGTTGTCCGGTGGATGTCATTGTCGCCGTCGTTATCAGCAGCAGCAACAACAGTATCATCCTCGCTTTTCAGGACTTCTGCACTGCTGATAGCTGCAGGAGAGGAGGGCGGCGGCGAGGGCGGCGGCTCCAGGGCCGTCTCGGAGACCCCTTCAGGATTGGTGTACCAGTTGAAGTTGAAGTACATGGTATTATGACGGTACCTGAGTCACGAAAAAGTGCTGCTTAGTCATTTGCTGGAGTGTGTGTGTGTGTGTGTGTGTGCGTTCGCTGGAGTGATGCTTTCACTTGGGCAAAACATGTACTCACTTTTTACCGGGGCGCGCGCGTTTCAAGAGACGAGAGAGAGAAAGGAGGGCAGGCATCTAGGAGCTGAGGATGAAGTGCAGCAAAAGGGCAAATAAAGAGAGGTAAGTTCCCGACTTTGCAAGTCGCAAGCACGAAGCGAGGAATCAGTGCAGACAGCGAATGTGTCCTGAGACGGTGGACACAGACGCCCACAGCGCAGCAACAGTACTTCGCCAGGAGCAGATGCTGAAGCATAGCGAGGAGAGGAGGAGCGGGGAGGAGGAGGGAATACGTTCGAATAACGACACAGCAAATGTGTCAGTGGTGTAGTCGGGTATATGCAGTACTGGGCAGGTTAATTGTGGAAGTGTGCGGCCATCAGGACGGTACGGCGCCTGGAGTGAGCTTCACTGAACATGTCTCCTTCTTCTGCAGATGCAAGAGACGGCAGAGCAGCGAAGATGGAGAATTCAGGGGTCAATCTATGATTGTTAAGTATGTGCGCCACTTTTGCGCACACCAAAGAGACACAGACGTGCATCGTTGCCGCACTTGCACAGTGAGCGATGGTCTCACATGAGAATCGGAACAACAGCACAAACAGCCACAGTTTCGGACTGCATGATGCTGATAGCGAACTGAGAGGGTGAGTCGGACTGTCGAGACTTCAGGGATTGCGACGCATATGTTGTCGACTTGCAGCTAAGGTTTTGTCGATTTGTGGCTTCGGGTTGCACTTGTCAACTGTTTGTTCACGTCAGTAAGGGAGTAATATTGGTGGGACAATTGCTGTCGACTTGCACAATGCAGACGGATTCTTTGCAGGGACTTCGTTGCGAGGATTCATAGAGGTACGACTACACTTGTCGACATCTCTTTCGTCACTGCAATAGCGGAGAGCGATGATCGATTAGATAGGAGTTTGGGACATCTTTGTCGACTAAGGGTTTTTGTCCGACTTTTGCGACTTTGCAAGGGTTGCACAGGCGGACTCTATGGGACGTCCACTTTTGTCGACGTTGTCAGAACAATTTGTCACAGTAAAGAGGTGTTTGTGCTTTTGTCGATAATTTTGCGACTTTTGTCGACTTCAAGGGTTGTTGTCGACTTTGCGACTCCTAGGTTTTGTCGACTTGTCACTGTCAGTGACTTTGTCGACTTCATAGGGTTTTGTCGACTTTTGTCGACTTTTAGGATTTGTCGACTTCTTAGGGTTTTTGTCGACTTTTGTCGACTTTTTAAAGGTTTTTGTCGATTTTCTGTGATTTTGTCGACTTTTGTCGACTTCATAGGTTTTTGTCGCCCTTTTGTCAAAACTTCTTAAGGGTTTTTGTCGACTTTTGTCGACTTCTTAGGACTTTTGTCGACTTCATAGGGTTTTTGTCGACTTTTGTCGACTTCTTAGGACTTTTGTCGACTTCATAGGGTTTTTGTCGACTTTTGTCGACTTCTTAGGACTTTTGTCGACTTCATAGGGTTTTTGTCGACTTTTGTCGACTTCTTAGGGTTTTTGTCGCTTTTGTCGACTTTTGACTTTTTGTCGACTTTTGTCGACTTCTTAAGGTTTTTGTCGACTTTTGTCGACTTTTGTCGACTTCATAGGGTTTTTGTCGACTTTTGTCGACTTCTTAGGACTTTTGTCGACTTCATAGGGTTTTTGTCGACTTTTGTCGACTTCTCATTAGGTTTTTGTCGACTTTTGTCGACTTTAGGGTTTTTGTCGACTTTTTTTGGATTTTGTCGACCTTTTTTGTCGACTTTTGTCAAACTTCTTAGGACTTTTGTTTCGGGGACTTTTTTTTAGGGTTTTTGTCGACTTTTTCATTTAAGGGTTTTTGTCGACTTTTGTCGACTTCTTAGGACTTTTGTCGACTTCTTAAGGTTTTTGTCGACTTTTGTCGACTTCTTAAGGTTTTTGTCGACTTTTGTCGACTTTTGTCGACTTCATAGGGTTTTTGTCGACTTTTGTCGACTTCTTAAGGTTTTTGTCGACTTTTGTCGACTTTTAAGGTTTTGCGACTTTTGTTGTCGACTTCTAGGTTTTGTCGACTTTTGTCGACTTTTGTGACTTTGTCGACTTTTGTCGACTTTTGTCGACTTCATAGGGTTTTTGTCGACTTTTGTCGACTTCTTAGGACTTTTGTCGACTTCATAGGGTTTTTGTCGACTTTTGTCGACTTCTTAGGACTTTTGTCGACTTCATAGGGTTTTTGTCGACTTTTGTCGACTTCTTAGGACTTTTGTCGACTTCATAGGGTTTTGTCGTTTGCGACTTTTGTCGACTTTTAGGACTTTTGTCGACTTCATAGGGTTTTTGTCGACTTTTGTCGACTTCTTAGGACTTTTGTCGACTTTTATAGGTTTTTGTCGACTTTTGTCGACTTCTTAAGGTTTTGTCGACTTTGTCGACTTTTGTCGACTTCAAGGGTTGTCGACTTTTGTCGACTTTTGTTTTCGACTTTTGTCAGGACTTTTGTCGACTTTTTGTCGATTGTCGACTTCTTAAGGTTTTTGTC
Organism: Tyrophagus putrescentiae; assembly: GCA_024499935.1. Taxonomy (NCBI): domain Eukaryota; kingdom Metazoa; phylum Arthropoda; class Arachnida; order Sarcoptiformes; family Acaridae; genus Tyrophagus; species Tyrophagus putrescentiae. The sequence continues at coordinate 13,632,066 of JAMZRA010000005.1, forward strand.
GACTTTTGTCGACTTTTGTCGACTTCATAGGGTTTTTGTCGACTTTTGTCGACTTCTAGTTTTGTCGACTTTGTCGACTTCTTAGGTTTTTCGACTTTTGTCGACTTTTGTTCGACTTCTAGGTTTTGTCGACTTTGTTTTGTCGACTTTGGATTTTGTCGACTTCATAGGGTTTTTGTCGACTTTTGTCGCTTGGACTTCTAGGTTTTGTCGACTTTTGTCGACTTCATTAGGTTTTTGTCGACTTTTGTCGACTTTTGCGACTTTTTGTGACTTTGTCGATCTAGGTTTTTGTCGACTGTTTGTGACGATTCTTAAGGGTTTTGTCGACTTTGTCGACTTTAGGTTTGCGACTCTAGGGTTTTTGTCGACTTTTGTCGACTTCTAAGTTGTCGACTTTTGTCGACTTTTAGGTTTTGTCGACTTTGTGACTTTTGTCGACTTCATAGGGTTTTGTCGACTTTTGTCGACTTCTAGGTTTGTCGACTTCATAGGTTTTTGGATTTGTCGACTTTCATAGGTTTTGTCGACTTTTGTCGACTTCTTAGGTTTGTCGATGCGTTTTGTCGACTCTAGGTTTTTTTGTCGATTTTAGGACTTTTGTCGACTTCATAGTGGCTTTTGTGCTTTTGTCGATGTTCTGGACTTTTGTCGACTTCTTAGGTTTTTTCGACTTTTGTCGACTTTAGGTTGGACTTTTGTTTTGATCATGGTTTTGTCGACTTTTGTCGACTTCATTAAGGTTTTTTTGTCGACTTTCATTTGTGACTTTTGTCGACTTCTTAGGGTTTTTGTCGACTTTGTTTTTGTTTTGTCGACTTTAGGTTTTGTCGACTTTTGTCGACTTCTTGGACTTTTGTCGACTTCTAGGTTTTTGTCGACTTTGTGTTTCGATTCTTTGTCGACTTTTGTCGACTCTAGGGTTTTTGTCGACTTTTGTCGAATTTTGTCGACTTTTGTCGACTTCTAGGTTTTGTGACTTTTGTTTGTCGACTTTGTTTTGTCGACTTTGTGACTTTAGGGTTTTGTCGACTTTTGGTTTGACTTTTGTTTGTCGAGGACTTTGGACTTTTGTCGACTTCTAGTGGGTTTTTGTCGACTTTTGTCGACTTCTTAGGACTTTTGTCGACTTCATAGGGTTTTTGTCGACTTTTGTCGACTTCTTAGGGTTTTTGTCGACTTTTGTCGACTTCTTAGGACTTTTGTCGACTTCATAGGGTTTTTGTCGACTTTTGTCGACTTCTTAGGACTTTTGTCGACTTCATAGGGTTTTTGTCGACTTTTGTCGACTTCTTAAGGTTTTTGTCGACTTTTGTCGACTTCTTAGGTCGACTTCATAGGGTTTTTGTCGACTTTTGTCGACTTCTTAGGACTTTTGTCGACTTCTAGGTTTTTGTCGACTTTTGTCGACTTTGTCACTTTAGGTTTTGTCGACTTTTGTCGACTTTTGGATTTGTCGACTTCATAGGTTTTTGTCGACTTTTGTCGACTTCATAGGGTCTTTTGTCGACTTTTGTCGACTTCATAGGGTTTTTGTCGACTTTTGTCGACTTCTTAGGACTTTTGTCGACTTCATAGGGTTTTTGTCGACTTTTGTCGACTTCTTAGGTTTTTGTCGACTTTTGTCGACTTTTGTCGACTTCATAGGGTTTTTGTCGACTTTTGTCGACTTCTTAAGGTTTTTGTCGACTTTTGTCGACTTTTGTCGACTTCATAGGGTTTTTGTCGACTTTTGTCGACTTCTTAGGTTTTTGTCGACTTTTGTCGACTTTTGTCGACTTCATAGGGTTTTTGTCGACTTTTGTCGACTTCTTAAGGTTTTTGTCGACTTTTGTCGACTTTTGTCGACTTCATAGGGTTTTTGTCGACTTTTGTCGACTTCTTAAGGTTTTTGATCGACTTTTGTCGACTTGCATTAGGTTTTTGTCGACTCTTGTCGACTTTTGGATTTTGTCGACTTTCATTAGGTTTTTGTCGACTTTTGTCGACTTCTTAGGTTTTGTCGACTTTTGTCGACTTCTTAGGACTTTTGTCGACTTTTAGTTTGGACTTATGTCGACTTTTCATTAGGTTTTTGTCCGCACTTTTGTCGATTTTGTCGACTTCCTAAGGTTTTTGTCGACTCTTGTCGACTTCTTAGGCATTTTTGTCGACCTTCCTAGGTTTTTGACTCGACTTAGATTTTTCGACTCCTATAGCTTTATGTCGACTTTTTGATCTGACTCCGACTTCACAGTTATTTTATTCGACTTTTGTGACTTCTATAGCATTTTATTCGACTTGCGACTTCTTTCATCAGCGTTTTTGTCGACCTATTGTCACTTCTATGGCATTTTTCGACTCCTAGGTTTTTGTCGACTTTAGTCGACTTCTATTGCACTGTTTTGTCGACTTCCCTAGTTTTTATCGACTCTTGATGACTTCTATGGACTTTTGTCGACTCTAGTTTTTGTCGACTTGTCGACTTCTTGTGTACTTTGTCGACTTCACTAGCATTTTTTGTCGACTTTTGTCGACTCTTTTGTCACTTACAGTTTTTGTCGACTTTTTGACTTCTTAGGTTTGCGACTTTTATCGACTTTTTTGCGATTCCTTAGGTTTTTTCGACCACCTATTCACATAGTTTTGTCGACTTTTGCATTTTATCGACCCTTAGATTTTTAGTCGACCTCTTTGACTTCTTGACTTTTATCGACCCCTAGGCATTTTATCGACCCCCTTTTGACTTCTTACATTTTTCGACCCCCTAGATTTTTTTTATCGACCCCCTAGATTTATCAATTTTTTTTTTATCGACCCCCTAGATTTTATACCCCACTTTTTTTTATCGACCCCCTAGCATTTTATCGACCCCTATGACTTCTATCATTTATCGACCCCCTAGCATTTTATCGACCCCCTAGCTTTTTTGCATTTTATCGACCCCTATTGACTTCTATACATTTTATCGACCCCCTAGCTTTTTATCGACCCCCTATGACTTCTATCATTACACCTACATTTTATCGACCCCCTATTGACTTCTATGCATTTTATCGACCCCCTAGCATTTTTATTGACCCCCTATTGACTTCTATGCATTTTATCGACCCCCAAGCATTTTTATCCACCCCCTATTGACTTCTATACATTTTATCGACCCCCTAGCATTTTTATTGACCCTATACTATGCATTTTATCGACCCCCTAGCATTTTATCGACCCCCTATAGAGACCTATGCATTTTATCGACCCCCTATTGACTTCTATGCATTTTATCGACCCCCTAGCATTTTTATCGACCCCCTATTGACTTCTATGCATTTTATCGACCCCCTATTGACTTCTATGCATTTTATCGACCCCCTAGCATTTTTATCGACCCCCTATCTTCTATGCATTTTATCGACCCCCTATGACTTCTATCATTTTATCGACCCCCCCCTATGCTTTATTTATCGACCCCCTATGACCTAGCATTTTATCGACCCCCTATGACTTCTATCATTTTATCGACCCCCTAGCATTTTTATCGACCCCCTATTGACTTCTATACATTTTATCGACCCCCTAGCATTTTATCGACCCCCTATTGACTTCTCATTTTATCGACCCCCTACATTTATGCATTTTATCGACCCCCTAGCATTTTTATCGACCCCCTATAGACTTCTATGCATTTTATCGACCCCCTAGCATTTTTATCGACCCCCTATTGACTTCTATGCATTTTATCGACCCCCTAGCATTTTTATCGACCCCCTAGCATTTTTATCGACCCCCTAGCATTTTTATCGACCCCCTAGCATTTTATCGACCCCCTAGCATTTTTATCGACCCCCTATAGACTTCTATGCATTTTATCGACCCCCTAGCATTTTTATCGACCCCCTATTGACTTCTATGCATTTTATCGACCCCCTAGCATTTTTATCGACCCCCTGTTGTCGACTTCTTAGGACTTTTGTCGACTTCTCAGGGCTTTTGTCGACTTTTTAGGACTTTTGTCGACTTTTTAGGGTTTTTGTCAACTATGTCGTTTTATTCGTTTTATCGACCCTCTAAAATTTTTATCGACCCCCTGTTGACTTCATTGCATTTTATCGACTTTTTATAATTTTTTTCAATTTCTGTTGATTTCTTTGCATTTTATCGGCCTCCTAAAATTTTATTGACCTCTTTTGACTTTTATAGATTTTTATTGACACCTTTAGACTTTTATAGAATGTGATGAGTTGTGAAAGTAGTGACAACAAGCGACATCAGTGATTTATGTTTATTAGTGCAGTGCACTGATCTTACAAAACGGAAAACAGTGCAAATCTTCAGATTGATTATCTGCAGTAGATTGGGTAGTTTAACTGGCTAATTAGCACACAAAAAAAGTAAAATGCAAAAGTATCTATTTACAAATAAGGGAAAACAAATTTAAAGGAGAACATGAATGAATAATCACATTTTGTTTCACAATGTTTGCATTAGAGACGAAAATAAATTGAAAAAGATGCAATCGAGAGATTTTTAAGTGTGACCGTGATTGGTCAAGTTTGTGTGTGTGTGAAAGAGAAAAAAAAATACTGTTTTGTCGCATTCATTTAAATTTACAATTTGCAATGAAAGTGAGAGAGCAAAAATGTCATAATATATCACCTTTTACTTGCGCACATTAATTGAGAGAAAGAAAGAGATATGTTTTCGTGTGCCTGTGAAGG
>JAMZRA010000005.1:13637256-13696518 GCA_024499935.1 Tyrophagus putrescentiae
TGAAAAACAAGATACGGTCCCCCTGGACGGCAACTTGTTGTGATTTAATTAGCAAAATGATGAAGAGGGCCTCTCTCTCTCTCTCTCTTCATTCTCTCCCTTTGCTCGTTGGCAGGAAGTACGAACCCGGGCAACCATTTCCGGGCAGGCCGTTGAGACGAATCGTCGAGGCGCCTCAACGGCTTCAGCTGTGGGCCACTTTGGTGGCAGATGTGTGTTCAACTGTCTTCAACTGGCACTCTCTGTCCGTTGCGTCAGTTGCATCCGTTGCTTCAGTTGTGGCTGTGGTGGTGGTGGTGGTGGTGGTAGAGGGTGGTCTCAGCCTTTCTAGACTAGTCCTTTCCTTTCTTTCCTCTTTCTTACTTCTTTTCTCTCTCTCTCTGTCTTATTAGCCCTTCTATGCGCGCTCTCATTCGAGCTGGAAGTCACCTCGAGGTAACAACACTTCATCTTCTCATGCCTACCCTTTGTCTTTACTGTTTACAAGGGTGAAAAAAATCAGTCAAAATCAGCTAACAACTTTGAGTCAGCAGAGAATCAAAGATCGTCCAGCCATCGTCTCGTCTGGTCATTTTGGAGGATATCGTGCAGGTGAAGTGCTGTTTAAATTTAGGTAAGTACACTGAGTTGGTGATGGTCACTGAGGGCTATTGTGACACTGTTATTCAGTCAGTCAGTCAGCTGCTGCTGCTGTGTGGCTATGTTCAACGATGACTATCAATTGAATGACATGGCCAGTTCTGGCAAAATCATTCTAATCAGGTACAATAGAAATACCTCCTGACTAGTTTGAGATTGCTAGAAGTTTGCCAATGTTCCTCCTTCAACCAGATGATCACTGGCTTTACTGTTGATTATTTTCGTAGCACCTTTGCCAGCACCAAGCTGAAGTCGACTGAACATTGTTAATTTCTGGCAGTGTCATTGTAAATAGATTGAGAAAAAAGATGCAGCTCTATTTTCATTGGCCTTGCCGGAAATTGGCAATGATCTGCCAACAAAAAAAGCACTAGATTTGATTTTTGATTGACTATAACACTTTATCACCAGTTCTGTGAGATTGAGATCGATTGAACACTGCAGATTTTGGGTAATGTCATTGCAATTAGATAAAGAAAGAAGATGGTCTATTGTTCTAACATTTCCTGGAACTTGCAATGCTCCTCTAACAAAAAACACCTTCGTTTTGACCATTAATTAGTTTTTAGCACCTTTCTCAAAGCCGAAATAAAGTCAACTGAATATAGCCAGCTTCTGGCAAAATCAATCTAATCAGGTACAATAGAAATACTTCCTGACTAGTTTGACTTTGCTAGAAGTTTGCGAATGTTCCTCCTTCAACCAGAAGATCACTGGTTTGACTGCTGATTATTTTTGTAACACCTTTACCAGCCAAAATCAACTGAATATTACCAATTTTTGGCAGTGTCATTGTAAATAGATGGAAGTAGAAGCAGTTCTATTTATTTTGGCCTTGCCGGAAATTAGCAATGTTCTCTCATCAAAAAGAAGCCATTGATTTGACTATTGTTTGACTTTAATACTTCATCACCTGTTCCAGTCGTTAACGTTGAGCTGATGTTACTTGAACACTGTCGATTTTGGGCAAAGTCAATGCAATTAGATGGAAGCGGAAACAGAAGTTCTATTGTGCTGGCTTTGCCTAAAACTTGCAAATGTTCCTTCTTCAACCAGAAGATCTTTGACTTGACTGTTGATTATTTTTTTGTAGCATTTTATCAACTCTGAATTGAAGTCAACTGAACATAGCCGATTTCTGGCAAAGTCATTCTAATCAGGTAAGAAGTTTGTGGTGCTTGTCTAACAATAAGATTTTTGTTTCAACACTTTCTCAGCAGTTCCCGCTGTCAACCCTGAGCAGAAGTCACCTGAACACTGCCGATTTTTGTCAGAGTCATTGCTAATAGATAGCAGATGATGCATTTCTATTACTTTGCCTTGCCAGAACTTTGCAATGTCCTTCCAACAAAAAGACTCTTTGGTTTAATTTTTTGATTGACTATAACACTTTATCACCAGTTTCCGTTGTCAACGCTGAGCTGAAATTGATTGAACACTGCAAGTTGTTGGTAATGTCATTGCAATTAGATAAAGAAAGAAGATGGTTTATTGTTCTAACATTTCCTGGAACTTGCAATGTTCTGCCAACAAAGAGTACCCTCGTTTTGATCATTGATTAGTTTTCAGCACTTTCCCCAAAGCCAAACTAAAGTCAATTGAATATAGCCAGCTTCTGGCAAAATCATTCTAATCAGGTACAATAGAAATACCTCCTGACTAGTTTGAGATTGCTAGAAGTTTGCCAATGTTCCTCCTTCAACCAGAAGATCACTGGTTTGACTGATGATTATTTTCGTAACACCTTTGCCAGCGCCGAGTTGAAGTCAACTGAATATTGTTAATTTTTGCAAGTGTCATTGTAAATAGATGATGGAGAAGAAGAAGCTCTATTTCCATTGGCCTTGCCAGAAATTGGCAATGTTCTTTCATCAAAAAGAAGTCTTTGATTTGACTAGTGTTTGCTTTTAATACTTTATCACCTGTTCCATTCGTTAAGGCTGAGTTGATGTTACTTGAACACTGTCGATTTTGGGCAATGTCATTGCAATTAGATGGAAACGGAAGCAGAAGTTCTATTGCGCTGGCTTTGCCTGAAATTTGCAAATGTTCCTTTTTCAACCAGAAGATCATTGACTTGACTGTTGATTATTTTTTTGTAGCATTTTATCAGCTCTGAATTGAAGTCAACTGAACATAGCCGATTTCTGGCAAAATCATTCTAATCAGGTAAAATAGTGATACATCCTCACTAGATTGACATTGCTAAATGTTTGTGGTGTTTGTCAGCAATAAGATCTTTGTTTTAACACTTTCTCACTAGTTCCCGCTGTCAACCTTAAGCAGAAGTCACCTGAACACTGCCGATTTTTGTCAAAGTCATTGCTAATAGATAGCAAATGATGCATTTCTATTACTTTGGCTTTGCCAAAAATTCGCAATGTTTTGCCAACAAAAAAGCACTTGATTTGATTTTTGATTGACTATAACACTTTATCACCAGTTCTGTGAGTTGAAATCGATTGAACACTGCAGATTTTGGGTAATGTCATTGCAATTAGATTGAAGAAGAAGCCTTTCTATTGAGATGACATTTCCTGGAACTTGCAATGTTCCGCTAACAAAGAGCACCTTTGTTTTGACTATTAATTAGTTTTTAGCACCTTTCCCAAAGCCGAGCTAAAGTCAATTGAATATAGCCAGCTTCTGGCAAAATCATTCTAATCAGGTACAATAGAAATATCTCCTGACTAGTTTGAGATTGCTAGAAGTTTGCAAATGTTCCTCCTTCAACCAGAAGATCTCTGATTTGACCGTTTATTATTTCGTAGCACCTTTGCCAGCGCCTAGCTGAAGTCGACTGAATATTGAATTTTGGCAGTGTCATTGAAATAGATGGAAAAGAAGAAGCTTCTATTGTATGACATTTCCGGAAATTGGCAATGTTCCGCAGCAAAAAGACACCTTTGTTTGACTAGTTTATATATTTTAGCACCGTTCCCATAACAGCTAACAAATTTACTAGCAGCTTTGGCAAGTCATTGCAATAGATACAGAAAGAAGATGTCTGATGTTTGACATTTGCTAGAACTTGCAATGTTCTCCCAACCAAGAGTACCTCGTTTTGACCGTGATTATTTTCAGCATTTCCGCAAGCCAAGCTAATCACTAAATCATTGATTAAGTTTCTGGCAAGGTCATTCTAATAGTACAATAGAAATCCTCTGATATTGACTTTGCCGAGAATTTGCAATGTTCTCCTCAGCAAAAAAGATCCTTTGATGCTGATTTTTATATACACCTTTACAGCCCAAACCTAACTAATATTACCAATTTTGGTAATGTCATTGCAAATAGATGGAAGTAGATTTAAAGTTCTAAATTTTGCCTCGAATTGCAATGTCTCTGCAAAAAGAATCCTGTTTGATCATGATTAGTTTTACATTTTCCCGCACAAACCTCAAAGTTAAGTCAACTAAAGCCAGTTCTGCAACATCTGTCAGTCAATAATATCATGCAGTTGCAATTCAGAAGTTGCAATGTCCTCCTTCACAGAAATCACGCTTACTTAGACTGATTTTAGTGTAATTGTCAACACCTACAGCAAATGAATTTTCATTTGGTGACAATGATACATGCAGTAAGGTTGATATTGGAAACGTGCGAACTATGAAGTTGTGACTGACGTATGATAGTTTGCATCTTCACTGCACAGCACTCAGTCTGAACACTTTTTCCTCGTATATTATCTTAGCAGTGTCAAAAGCATCTGACCGTGAATATTATTTCAGGATTCACAGCCAAGATACTTCCGCTGCATTTCATGAAGAAGTGGGAATGGATGAATGACAATTCTATCTTTTACATAAAACTTTTATTTTTCATTCACCTCATTATAGTTGCTCTTTTTTCTGGGTGAGCACTCGTCAGTGACTCATTTGGCAGTGTTGATGAGCTGTTTTCAAAAGTTGCACTGTTGATCTCAGTCTCTCTTGTCGTTTTCGCTCTGTTTCTTGTTGCATCTGCTCACTCGTCATTGGCCATGTATGAACTCTTTCTCTCTCTCTCCTCCTCTCCTTCTCTCTCTCTCTCTTCTCTTCCTTTCTCTCTCCTCTCTCTCTTACTCTCTCTCTCTCTCTCTCTCCCCTCTCTCTCTCTCTCTCTCTTCTCTCTCTCTCTCTCTCTCTTCCGTGATTAATAAATGCAGCTAACCTTTTACTGCTGATATATTTTTTAATATAAAATGTTTGTCAGCCCTGTTTGCACTTTCATTCGCGCTGGAGCTCTCTACCACTCGACAACATCAGTCGACAACTGAGCCAACTCAGCGACCACTCAGTCATCACCCGATCAAATGGAGCCAGTAGTCTTTGACGATATGGACTTTGACTTCGGTGGGCCCCTCTTTTCTGACCAGGAAATAGACGCCCTACTCAATGATCAGGAAAATCAGCAGCCTCAGCCTCAGCCTCAGCCTCAGCCTCAGCCTCAGCCTCAGCCTGCGGTTGTTGGTTGGCTGCATGCCAGCGTGAACAGTGTATACTTCGACCACAGCAACAACCACTACCTGGTGCTTCTCAATCAGCCGCAGCTGCAGATCTTCGCTTCAGGTCAGTTTAGTTCTTCCGAATACTTTTTGAAAATCCTTCAGCACTAACCTTAGCACTTATATACCTTACCTTAATACCTAAAACTCTTTTAGCTGCTCCAGCTCCAGCAAACTACCCTTATCAGATGCCGATGGCGGAGAATAATGTGGTCGTCGTCAATGAGGCGGCGGCTGCTGCAGTTGCTGCTGCTGCTCAAGCAGGAAACACGGTGCCCCGCTTTGAGTGTGACCAGTGCCCCAAGGTGTACGCCCTACAGTCCAGCCTGACCCGCCATCGTCGCGTCCACAGCGGCCGTCGACCGTTCCAGTGTGGCGCCTGCGAGAAGGCCTTCGCCCGAAGTGACCACCTCGCCGAGCACCTGCGCCGTCACGCCGGTCAGCCTCGGCATCAGTGCCGACAGTGCAAGGAGAGGTATCACCTGAAGGGCTCTCACCGTTGCAGTCATCACCACCCCAACTACTACCACCACCACCACCACAACCTTCACCACTAACTTCGGCACCAGTGGTACGTCTCGGAAATCGATGTTCACCCATGTACAGCATACCTATACCGTTATCATCATCATCATCATCATCATCGCCAAGAGAGAGAGAGAGAGAGAGAGAGAGAGGAGAGGAGAGAGAGAGAGAGAGAGAGAGAGAGAGAGAGAGAGAGAGAGAGGTCAATTGTTAACCATTCTAGCCATTTCATTCATTTCATTTTGCTTTTCATTTATATTTTTTAGACTCTGCATTCTCAAAACAATAAAGCTCATTAAAAATGATCCAAGTAATTCATGTGTGTTTGAGAACTGTAGAGGTTTCAAAGAAGAAGAGAGAAGAAGAAGAAGAAGAAGAGGAAGCAGACAGCATTTTACAATTGAGGAAGCCAATAGGAACAGGAACGACAGCGTGTGTGCCTGTGTGTGTGGTGTGTGTGTGTGTGTCCAGCCAGACGACCAAGGACGTTTGTTTGGCCAAATACATTGGCCTTAAAAGGGTCGCAGTATGCGACCAGGAAGTGTGAACCCCAGCAACAGCGAAAAAGGCCAGTAATCTAACTCAAGTAGAGCTTGAAGAGGAGAGGCGAGGGTTCAGTGATATTCACACACAGTGCCGAAACTACACATCAGTGTTCAACACTAACTCTAACTCTCCGCTGCTGCTGCTGTTGCCTGTTGCCTGTTGCTTGGCCGTCCATCAGCAGCAGCAGCAGCAGTGCTGTGTTGCTATGCAGTGCTAGTGCTGTCCAATGCTTCCTCTATAACAGAAACGGGCCGATTTTTTTTTCTCCTACCTAAAAGTGCTGTTCCCTTTTCAGTGTGCGTTAGCTGCTAACACTGGGGCTCAGACATTCAGCATTTGGACTGCTTTTGTGTGTGTGTGATTTAATCAGAGTCAAGTCTTCGAGCTTTCAAGTCTCGCCAGTCTGCAATTTCATTTTATTTGTGACAGGATTTCACTTGCTACCTGAAACTCTTGTTACCATTTTCATTTTTCTTTCTCTCTCTCTGACACTCGGACAGGCTCCTAACCTCACAGAATGGCCCCTCGACAGCGTAAGCAAGCGTTTCACTTTTTTTTCCACTTTTCAAACAAGCTACCTGCTCTCCCGTTTTGACCCCTTTTTGTTTTTGCTGCTTACTCTTTTTTTTCTCCCCTTTTCAACCCCTTTCTCCCTAACTTTCATTTTTCCCCCCCCCCCCTCCCCTCTTATTCATCTCCCAGAATCACCTGGAAATAAAACTGACCGCGACATGGAGGCCTTCCTCGTTGCCCAGGAGGAGCAACGGGCCGGGCAGAGGAATGGAGATGGTCGTGGAGATCTGCAGGCGATGCGGCTGCTTGCCATTCGACAGGCCGAGGAGGAAGGTCGTCGTCTGCGGCGTATTCTCCGGCAGCGACAGCTGATGGTGGAGGACCAACGCCGTCAGCTGCGGCAGGCGCTAGAGGAGCGACGAGCGGAGGAGGAGGAGGAGCAGCAGCGCCGTCGACTGCTGCTGCGAGAAGCGGAAGCGGAAGCCGAAACCGAAGAGCGACGACGTCGGACTGAACAAGAGGAAGAGGAAAGAGAGGAAGAGCACCACGAGGGCTGAAGACCACCGATGATCACCACCACCACCACCGGCTACCATGTATACAGTCCAATCTTCTCTCACTGTTTTTTGTCATCATCATAATAAAAGAAAGTCCTTGCAATTGATTATTAGTGTGGTGGCAGAGACCGTTACTGATGAGGACGATCTGTGATGGGCGAATACATGGTTATGAGATGAGGGGAAACAAGTGAGATGGGGACTGGCTCGCGTGACCAGTGGCAGACTGGGAGCCGACTGGTGAAGTGTGTCCTACATGAGGTCTGCTTATGTAGGGGAGAGAGAGACACGGGTGAGATAGAGGGTGACACGTACAGGTCAGGGTGAGTAAGGGTGAACTGTGTGTACACTGATTGACTATGATGTGTTGGTGCAGTGCAGCTGGCACTACATTAGTAGTATTGAACAAAATACCCCCTCTATTTGGCGCCGATGGCAGGGCTCTCCGATTTGGCAAGCAAGTTGAAGCAAGGTCTGCGTCTGCAAGCCTGAATGATCTAGATGATCAGATCAGAGCAGAAGTCAGAACTCAACTCAAAAGTAAGTCGCCCGCCAAAATATACTGCACACATACAGTGCTGTAGTGCTTTGGTGCGTCAGTAGTAGGTTTGCACACTTGGCTGGTAGATGGGGCACTGTCTGTCTGTGAGCGAAAACGGTTGCCGTCATCGCCGCCGCCGCCGCTGCTGCTGCTGCTGAGTTGTTTTGCTTTTGCTTTTCCTCTCTGTCTGTCCTTGTCCGTTTCCATTTCTCTGCCTCTATTTTGTGTGTGTTGTGTGTGTGTTTTGATTCGTGTCGCTCTTTGATTTGATTTGCTCTGCCTAGCCGGGTAGACTCATCAGATTTGTCCTTTTTTGTCAGATAGCAAGCGCTTTCTCTGAGTTCACGACATCGAGGCCTTTCGAGGATAGCACTTGGCGCATTTTTTTCCTATATCTTCTTTTTCTTCTTCTTCTTCTAGTAGCAACATGGGACAGACGGTAAGTAACTGTGCTGTGGCTGTTGATGTTGTTTGTGCTGTCACTGTTTCCCTCTTCTTTGCCTTGGTGGGCTCTTCTTGACCAATGTAATGCTTACACTTTTGCGCTTTCTTTTCTTCCACCACTTTCTACCAGAACTCCTACAACCGATCGGGAGCCGGTGATGCAGGCTTTGACTTTGCCAGCGGCGGCGATATCTCCGGCGGCGGCGTTTTTGGCGTGCCCAATGCGCCCACTCGAAAGAAGTTTAGGTACAGTGATAAGCGATAACATCGACTTCGGTTTTGGTTGAAACTATAATGAAGCTAATGATTACTTCTTCTTCTTCTTTTGTAAATTTCAGACACCCGATGGCCGTCTTCTTCCACCTCGTCTTCAAGATCAGCGCCGTGGTCATCTACCTGTTCGGCAGCGCCTTCGGCAGCGAGTTTCTCGGCCTCTTCGTCGCCCTCGTCTTCCTCATCTCCGCCGACTTCTGGGTGGTGAAGAACATCACCGGCCGCCTGCTGGTCGGCCTCCGCTGGTGGAACTACATCGACGACGAGGGCCAGAGTCACTGGGTGTTCGAGAATCGGGCGGCCATGGCCGCAGCCGGGGCCGGCGCAGCCGCTGGCGGAACTTCCGGTCCAGGTGGATCGGCCCAGGCCGACGCCGAGTTTGTGCTCTTCAGTCAGTCGCAACAGGAGCTGAGCAGCGCCGAGGCGAATCGAGCCACCGGCCGCGATGCGACCGTCTTCTGGGCCGCCCTCTTCTTCAGTCCACTGCTGTGGTTTGTCTTTCTCATTTCCGCCATCTTCAGCTTCAACATTCACTGGGTGGTAAGTGGTGATCGTGGTGGTGGTGATAATAGTGATAACTTTGTCGATACTGATCATTTTTGCTTTCATTTTTCTTTTGTTTTCTTGTCTTTTAGCTCTTTGTCGGCATGGCTCTAGTGCTCAGCCTCTCCAACCTGTACGGGTACTTTCGCTGTCGCTTTGGCTCAAACGCCAACGCCAGCTCTGTCATTGGACAGTACGTCGGTCCAAAGATGCTCTTTAATGTGAGTTTTTCCTATTGTTTAATTTGGTGCTTTACTAGATGTGATCTTAATGTTTGCATTTTGGTTCTTTTGCAGTTGATGAGAGCAGGAGCCGCCAGCCAGCAGCAGCAGCAGCAGCCTGAACAGACGATGTTTCAATCAGGCAAAGGCACCACGCCAGCTTAAGTCATCAAAAGTACTTAGTCACCGTAGTAAAAACTTCAGAAGAAGATGACCAGTTCTCTAAGTTGCGATCCGATATCAACATCCACACAACAACCACCACCGAATACATCATGCCCCTTTTCTTTGCTCTTTTTCTTTCCGCTCTTTTCTTTCCAACTTTGTGATCAGATTTTTCCTTTTCTATCTCATCTTTTAATTTGTAAAAATGTACTTGTCTTTTCTCCTTCAATCTTGTCATTCTAGAAGGATGCTGTAGAGTTGTGTGTTTAAGCTCTCACATTTAAAGTGAGCGCATTTTTACGCTTTCTCTGATCACCTCAGTTGTGCGTGTCTGCAATTACCTTTGATTACCTTATTCCCTTTCTTTATGTCAATTTGTCTCAACGTTACATTTCAATAACATGTGAAGGCGACTGATGCGACTAAACTTGATAATTTAGCTTTAAAATGCAAGTACTACTCTGTAGACTGTAACTTTCACTCCAATTCGTGATTATACGTGTTGCTGAGCTGCAAAACAAGTTGCGCATTAGATACACAACCACAACGCCACACACACCACAAAACTGATAAGCAGAAAACGGCAACTGCAGTTCTGCGATTAAAAAGCGAGCACACACACAGTAATTCTTTAGAAAATACAGAGAAAACTAAAAATAGTAAAACCGGCACTGTTTTGCCCCACAAATTCCACCTAAATTACTGATAAGCTGCTGCTGCTGCTGCTGCTGACGGTGCTTTGCTAAATACACTTAGTACAATGTACAGTTTACGATTTAGAATTTGCCAGTAATAATAATTTGTTAGTTTTATTAGATCTGGAGGTCACCTATGTGTATGACTTTTTTGTGCTTTGTTGTTTACTGCTGCTGACTTCAGGCCGGCTGGCTCGATCGTGTCACTGCAAAATAGACAGCCTGCAACGGTTGCAGCCTCAGCAGCAGCAGCAGCAGCAGCAGCTCTGTTTACACACTGCAACACAGCAGCTACCGACCAGCATTAAGCTATCCTATTCAGTCGCTTGACTAGCAAGTCCAGCAAATCACCTCAGAAGTTGTCGCCATCAACACCGATGATTTCTCTGGTCACCAGTGATCACTGACGCACACACTTTTACTTTTCACTTTCACTTTCACCTTCACTGTTTGCACAGTGGGTGCAAACTTTGACTCAACCAGCGCAGGGCGTTTGCCAGACGTTTGCAACACTGGCGCAATCAACACACACACACACAACACAAACTGAGGCATAAGGTTATCTCCGCTAGTTGCTACCTCTTCTTTTGTTGTGGCAATACTGGTCACATCGCCACCATCATCACAACCACCATCACCAGCAGCAGCAGCACTGCCACCACACAGTCATCACTACAACCCCTTATCACAGTCTGCGCAGTCCTCTCTTTGTTTGTGTTTCGGGTTACCACACTGTTATCAACATTTTTTCCCTCTTTTTCTTTCTCTTCTCTTACTGTCAACTCTCCGCTTTGGTCAACACTGGTGGTGCGTACTATCATCATCTCACCGCTGTGTTGATGATCACCTTTTGAACAACTGACAACTCGGTCAACTGCTCAACGAGCATCATCAGTCCGTCAGTCCAATCAGTGACAGAAGCTGTTGCACAGTGTGCAACAGAGCCGATTTGTGAACTTGATTGGCCATCACCACCACCGCCACCACCACCACTGAAACACCCCTGGCTATTGCTATTGTTTGAAGCAGACCGCTTTCTTCTCTTTGTTTGACTTTCTCCGCTTTGCGGCCAACAATATTGGCAATCATTAGTCATTTGTCACTTGCCGAGCACTGGAGCAGCTCAAACTTTTCTCCTCTTAGTTTCTCCTCTCTTCTTCTTTATTTTCGTCCTACCTCCTGAACATCAAGAGCTTAAACAGGTGAAAAGCGGAGCTCAGCCATGGCCAACAGCAGTCCTAGCTCCTCTGTCGCTTCCTCTTCCTCTTCTTCCTCCTCCTCGATGTCCTCCTTCTTCCGCTCCGAGGCCGTCTCCCTCTGCCATGTCTACGTCCAAAATGAGATGGCCTTTGACATTGTCGCCGAGCTGGGCCAGCTGGGTGAGTGAAGTGGCTCAATGACGCCTACCTACCTACTACTTTTGTTTTATTTTACAATGGACTAATGTTTTTTTTCACTAATGTTTGTGTTAAAACTTCACTCCAGGCATCGTCAGCTTCATCGACCTGAACGCCGAGGCGCACCTCTTTCAGCGCCGCTTCACCAGCGAGATTCTCCGCTGCGACGCCGTCGACTCGCAGCTCAACTCCATCATGAGCCAGCTGACAAAGCGGGAAATCGCCGTCCTCGAGCTGCCCCACCGTGACCTGCCCTGCCCCAAGTACCGCGACCTGCACGGCCTGGAGCAGCTGGTGGCCAGCCTCAGCTCGGAGCTGGCCAGCCTGGAGAAGAACATGGACTCGATTCGGCAGACGTACGTGCGGACGCTGGAGAAACTACGGCGTCCTCAGGAAGATGAACGACCTCTGGGCGGCCATCGACCTGGGCGACCTGACGCCCGAGGGTGAACCAGGTCAGGTCGTTTCCACAGTTGGTGGTGATCAGCAGCAGCTGCAGATCACCTCGCTGACGGGGCTGATCGCCGCGGAGAAGATGCTGCCGCTGGAGCGGATGCTCTGGCGCTTCTTCGGCCGCAACATCTACGTCAAGGTAATCAGCCTGGAGGAGCCGATTGAGTCGCTGGACTTCGCCGACGACTACGCCTACCGCAAGGTCTTCACCATCTACTACAAGGGCGAGAGGCACATTGCGGCGAAGCTGCGCAAGATCTGCGACGCCTTCCGCGCGCAGATCTTCGAGCTCGCCTCGACGCCCGCCGAGCGGGAGGCGGCCATGGGCAGGCTGGAGCGGGCCATAGCCGACCAGCGAACCGTACTGGCCAAGTCGAAGGACTACTACTTCAAAGTGCTGCGCAACTGCGCCGTCGAGGTGGTCAAGTGGCGCACGCAGACGGTGAAGTTCCGCTCCATCTTCGTCGCCCTCAACAAGTTCAACTACGACCTGGCGCGGAAGTGCCTGATCGGCGAGCTGTGGTGCCCGGCCGGCGACCGCCCCCAGCTCCAGCACCTCCTCAACCGCTTCAACCAGGCCAACGACTACCTGGCGCCGACGATCCTCGACGTGCTGCCGCCTGGTCAGGTCGGCCACCAGACGGTGGTGCCCACCTACTTCCGGTTGAACAAGTTCACGCAGGGCTTTCAGAACATCGTCGACTCCTACGGCGTGGCCGACTACCAGGAGGCGAACCCCGCCCCCTACACCATCATCACCTTTCCCTTCCTCTTTGCGATCATGTTCGGCGACGCCGGCCACGGCCTCATCCTCGCCCTCTTCGGCGCCTGGATGGTGATCACCGAGCAGGCGCTCATCGCCCGGAAGATCAAGGACGAAATCTGGCAGATGTTCTTCACCGGCCGCTACATCATCCTCCTGATGGGCCTCTTCAGCATCTACAGCGGCCTGATGTACAATGACGTCTTCAGCAAGTCGCTGAACGTCTTCGGCAGCTCCTTTGGCCCCTACCGGCCGGTGCTGAACAACCACTCGCAGCCGCAGTTTCTCGACCTGAATCGCGAGCTGAAGCCAAACGAGACGTACACCGGAAGTCCCTACCCCTTCGGCATTGACCCGATCTGGGAGATGGCCGGCAATCGGATCGTCTACCTGAACACCTACAAGATGAAACTGTCGGTAATACTGGGCGTCTCGCAGATGGCCTTCGGCGTGATGCTCAGCCTGCTCAATCACCTCCACTTCCGCCGCTACCTGAACATCTTCTGCGAGTTCATCCCGCAGATGATCTTCCTCCTCAGCATCTTCGGCTACATGAACCTGATGATCTTCGTCAAGTGGTTCAAGTACGACTACACCACCAACGGCGACGCTCCGAGCATTCTCATCAATCTGATCAACATGTTCCTGATGAAGTACCCCACCGACGGGATGCGCTACCTGCAGCCCTGGTACCCGGGCCAGCAGGCGGTCCAGACGACGCTGCTCATCAGCGCCCTCCTCTGCGTCCCCTGGATTCTCGTCCCCAAGGTGCTGATTGAACGGAGCCGTGCTAAAAAGCTAAGAAACGCCCAAGGTGGCGGCGGCGGCGGAGCTTCTTATGAACACTTTGAGAATGAACACGACGAGGCTGAGGAGGAGGAGGAGGAAAGTCAGCAGGGCGGCCAGCTGGGCCTCAGTGATGGCTCCTCAGGTTCTGGTGGTCATGGCGCCTCCCACCACGAGGAGTCCTTCTTCGACGCCTTCATCCACCAGGCGATTCACACCATCGAGTTCTGCCTCGGCTCCGTCTCGCACACCGCCTCCTACCTCCGTCTCTGGGCGCTCAGCCTCGCCCACTCGGAGCTCTCCGAGGTGCTCTGGACGATGGTCCTTCAGAAGGGCCTCAAGGCCGGCTCTAGCGTGCCCTACCTCAACGGCCTGCTGATGTTCGCCGCCTTCGCCTTCTGGGCGGTGCTCTCCGTGGCCGTGCTCATCGTCATGGAGGGCCTCAGCGCCTTCCTCCACGCCCTCCGTCTGCACTGGGTGGAGTTTCAGTCCAAGTTCTACACCGGGTCGGGCGTCAAATTTGAGCCGTACAGCTTCGAGGCGGCGCTCACTGAAGCTGGGCTGGATTAAAATTGGGGGTGATAGGCAGTGATAAACACACACACACACACACACACACACACTATACTTTGATAAATCAGGAAAAAAGAAAATTTGGTGTAAAAAAGCTTGGTGAAACAATATTCTATTGCCACATAAGCGGAAATCAATCATGTTGTGAAAAGAGAATGTTTACTAAAAAAAGCGGTATTTGTTACTATTTTTAAAACAAATTTTTATTGTTTACCATATTAAAAAAATACAAAATTGAATAGCAATTTTAAAAAGTTGACAAAACAGAAATCACAAACAAATTGAGAAAAGATGTTTTAAAGTTAAAAATAATAATTACACACTGGGTATAAAATAAACTTTTTGTTAAAATTTATAAATCTCACTCAAATATCATCAATAAAACAGCATCTTGTATAATTATAAATTAACTTGGTCTGAAATTAAATTACAAAAGTTAGCACAGTTGTTTCACTAATAAAAATAATAAACCATCAGGATTTAAAATTGATCATTTTTAAAACATAAAAAATTGTTAAATTTTTTTAATAATTTTCATTACTCAATTTTATGCAAATAAAAACAACTGAAAGTTCAGGCTACTTTTTTAGTCACAAAAAAAACTTGGCACTTATTTTGAGAGGCCAAACACAAAAAAAAAATCACAACCTGCTGAACCCTTTTGAACTCTAGTTTTAGAATGCCAAAAAAAATTACATAACTTGCTTAAAATAAATTGAAAAACAGTTTTTGTTTATACTCCTATTATTAAAAATATCCTATTTTTCAATCACCCCACCACCACCTATCGAATAATGTAGCCCTCATTGTGCACCCGATAGAGGTAGCCGCACTCTGCCGCCTCCTGTCGTACATCCCGGAAGTAGACGACGGCGACGAGCAGCTGGAGCAGGCCGGCGACGGTGTCCAGAACCAAAATGGCGCTCATGGAGACGTCCTTGGCGCTGATGGCGGTCAGTGCCTGGCGCCGGGCGTCACTGCTGCTAGCCCCACTGCTGCTGCTGCTGGTGGCCAACAGACTGGCCGTCATTCGGTAGGCACAGCAGGGCTTCTCGCCGCCACAAGGCCGCGTGAAGGCGAGAAAAGCGGCGTAGAGGGTGGCGAAGGAGACGCAGAAGATGGCGAAGACGGACTAGGCAAAAGGAGGGGAGAAAAATCAGTTTAATTTAATTACAGTAAAAGAGGTATTTCAAATCAAGGTCAGACCTAGACCTAGACCTAGACCTAGACCTAGACCTAGACCTAGACCACTACGGCCCAGAGCACTTACCACAAAGTGAAAGGCGTACTTGATGTCATCATCGCGCGTGGGCACGAGATCGAGCGCGGAGAAGAGGACGACGAGGAATGCGGCGCCCAGGGAGAAGAGGTGCAGCAGGTGCAGCTTGTAGTAGTACCGGGCGACGAAGGTGCGCACCGCACCGGCGCTGGGCGCCTCTGCCGAGGCGCCCGAGGCGGCGGTCATCGACTGCACCTCCGCCTCGGTGGCCGCCGGCTCGGTGCAGTGCTTCCCGGCGACGATGGCCATCGAGGCGAGGATTAGTATCTGTGTTATAAAGAGGGTTTCATTTTAAAATTAGGGTTTATAAAAAAAACACATTTTTTTCTAAAGTGATTCTCACCAGAATAATCGAGCCGATAATCTTGTGGAAGGTGGCCCTCCTTGGAAATGAGCTGCCGTTGCTCGTGGTCGCCGTGGCCGCCGTTGTCGTGGAAGTGCTCGTGGTGGTGGTAGTGGTGGTCATCGACATGATTGCTGTTGCTGCTGCTGGAGATAATGATGATGATGATGATTGCGGAAATGGTGGTGGGGTGGTGGTGGTGGTGGTGGTGGTGGTGAAGCGGATAAAAAAGAGGATGACTGATAGGTTTGTGCAGTTAAGGAGGAGGAGGAGGGTGAGGGTGAAGAGGGTGAAGTTCGATAGTGGGGTTGAAGTAGTTGTTGTGTGGGTGGCGTTGGAGTTTGAAATTGAGGCGGTGGCGGCGTTTCGAGCAGCTCGATCCAAAGGCGAGGTGGTGGTGCTGGTGATGGTGTTGACGCTGGTCGTTTGATGATAATAGTGGCCCTCGGCATCACACACAGCCACAACCACAACAGTGGTGCAGTGGAAGGTAAAAGAAGCGTGGTGAGGAGTTTTTAAAAGCAAGCAATATCACAAGTTGTTTCAAATATTTTTTTTGCAAATTGATTATAATGTTAAGTTGATGTTGATTTTATTAAAACGAAAATTTAGAAGCTAAATTTCCAATTTTTTATTGTGTGTCTGCTGTTGATGAAACTGTTGCTGTTGCTAATGATGACTGTTTAAGTACTCGGTGTGTTCAAGCTCAGGCTAATGTTTGGACTTTGAAGTGCAACGAAAAGAGAGTGAGTAAGTCGATCAGTGATTGCAATGCGCTTTAAAAAACATTTTGTTGAGCAAGCAGCAGCATCTGTTGCAAATGTGGTCGAGGCGAGGTTGATGGTGGTGATGATTCAGGCGCCGCCAGTTGCAAGCAATCAAAATGCAGACAAACACAGATGAAGATGTTTGGCCAAGTTTATAATTAAAAGAGGATAAATAAAAAAACAAGTAAGAAAGCTAACACACAGAAAACAACGTGGCGGAGAATGTACTGGAATATTTGACAGATTTGTGTACATTAAAGAAGTTTGGCAGTTTGAGCCTTTCTCCTTCTTCTCATTACTCCGCTTCTTTATTACTTTCCGGGGTTGATGATGAGAAATTCTCTCTCTGTTACTACTACCAGAGAGAACTAATGGACATCAGCCGTGCTAATGAAGTGTAAGAGAATGAGAATGAAAGAGAGAGAGAGAGAGAGAGAGAGAGAGAGAGAAAAGAGCAAAAGAATCAGCACGGCAATGGCAATTAGATTCGCCCAGTTGGCAATGACTACCAGTGAGTGTGTTTGTGAATGTCTGTGCTGTACAAAACCGCACCGAAAAGCTGTACGGTTGCCGAACTGCTACGGCTAAAAAGCGGGGCTGAAAAACTAAAAAGTGATTACAGATTCTTTTCAGCAGCAGCAGCAGCAGTAGTAGTAGTTGTAGTGGTGATGGTAGCTTTTGAAAACTTTCTCTTTCTACACTTCATCAGCAATTGAGCAAATGAGAAAGAGGGGGGAAAAAGTAGCAGTAGCAGTGTGTCGCAGACACCGACGCCTCCTTTGCTCAGGCAGTAGTACTCGATTGTTGTCAGCCCCCTCCTCTGCAGACCGCCGACAAAGAGACTTCATCAACTGAAGAAAAGAAAAAAAGAGAAAAAGGAAGAGAAAGAAAGATGAACAATTGCAAAACTGATGCTACCGTTGATGGTGGTGGTAGTGGTGGTTTGTGGTGGTGGTGGTGGTGGTGATAGAGCAGAAACGCCTGCCGCAGCACTTCAAAGACACCGACAGAGAAAGAGAAAGACGGCAGGGAAGGAAGGAAAGGGAAACAGAGGAGAAGGAAGAGTAAAGAATGCGAAACGGCAACAGAAGTAGCAGCAGCAGCAGCAGCAACAGCAGAGAATGGTAGGGAAAATCGCTAGCGGCAATCGGCAGCTTCCAAAAGTCGTCGTCGTCGTCGCCTTGCAAATTGTTGTAAATTTCATTCTACCACCACCACCACCACCACACAGCCGCCGCCGCCTTCTTTTTGCACGATTGGTACGAGCTGCCGTGTTGCACTGCCTCTGCACAATCGATTACGATTACAGTCTGCACGCTGAACGCTGATGAATTTCGGGGTTCATTCTTTCTTCATCATTTCCTTTCTTTTCCTTCCTTTCCTTTCCTTTCCTTCTTTACTAGCTGTTTCCTCCTCCAGTGTGTTGTTTGTTTGTTTTTGCCGCCGCCGCCGCGCCTGCTGCTCATGCCAAGCTGGTCGAGCGTCTGCTCTGTTGCTATTTCGCCTTGCTCTTAAAGTTCTTCTTTCTTTCTTTCTTCATTTCTGCTGTACGGTCGCATTTGTAGCATTTTTGCCAATCTTGCTGCTCAAGGCAGCAGCTTCTTCTGCAGCTAACCGGTGTACAGATGACAGTTAGTAGAAGAAGTGGTGGTAGTAGTAGTAATTAGTTTAAAACAGCAGCAGCAGCTCAAATCAAGCATGGCAGCCGATGATGATGGCAGCCAATTGCTTAGAGAAATGCAAACTTTTTTTAATCATTGCATCACACACAGTCTTAATACCAATTTAAAAAAACAAAAAAATTTACCACAACAAAAAACAAACAAAAAGGGGGCAACACAGACAAGAAAGCATCGCCAGCAGAACACAAAGACTTCTAGTCTAGTTTTAGCCAAAAGAAAAAGAAAAAGAAAAGAAGAGAAAAAGGCTTTGGTTGTGTTGCATTTACTTTCCGTTTTTTCACTTCTACGTTTTCATTCTAACCATTCTACATCTTCTTCTCTTGAGCATACCGTGAGGGCAGATTAAGCAGTATGCACTCTGACAGTGTTATTAGCAACAATCAGCACAGCAGAGAGAGACAGCAGTCCTGGTAGCTGGTATTCGTCAGTTTCCGTCATGCTTTCGATCTCTCTCCTTTCTGACTTCAACGTGCACTGCAGCGCTCAAGCAACGCTGACTGGTTTTGTACCTGTTGTCGCCGTTTGTTATTCCTTTCAGAGTTGCAAAAGCAGGCTCAAACGCTAGTTTTCTACTCAGAGTTTCCATCTCTACTGTACGACTGTCTGTCTCTCTGTTTGAACTGAACTAAACTGAACTGAACTGAAGAGACGCTCTCTTTTTACTTTTTTTTATTTTAGATTCCGTTTTAGTTTGGCTCTCTGTCTACCTAAAACCTAAACTGGTGACCACTGGTGTGAAACTGGTTTGACAATGATAAAATAAAAAAGTTAAGTTTTTATTGTAATTGTGTAAAAGATTCTTTATGTCTGTTTAAAATTGATGATTAATTTGTTGATTTAATTTTCACCTTTTTGCTGTTTTTTGTGTAGCAGCAACAAATGTGCTCATCGAATTGTTGTTAAAACTTTTAAAATTTTGGTTTTTTCTGATCAACAGCAGCAATGCCAAAATTTGCTGAACACACTTAATTACTAAAAACTTTAATTTAGAAAGTAGGATCATTAACTTAAACAAAACTATTCAGTATGCTAAACTCAAATAAAAACTTTAGTTCAAGTTTAGTTGAAATGTAAGAGCTAAGAAGTTTTAAACAGTTGAAAGAAAAAGAAAATGAAGCAAAGAAAGAACATTAATCGAAATGGCCGATTGCGCGCTGTCATTTGGCACTGAAAAAAACTCAGACAGACAGACAGACAGACAGGAGAACTGCTCTTGCCCTGATCTGAACTGCAGGAGAGGAAAGTAAAAGTTGAAGAATGAAGTGAAAGGAAAAAAAGTTGTTAAAATTATTTCAAGAGCAGCAACCCGCGTTTGTCAGGGCACAGCTAAACTTAGCCTTTTTCCTGCAAACTGACTGGGGGAAACTGCTTAAGCTAAACGGCTGAAGCGGTTGTTGCTGCGGTTGAAATTGTAAAGTAAGTACAAGTTTTGGCTGAGTTGTGCTCAGCGGTACAATACCAATTCTACAGCAGCACAAATGAGGGTCAAGGCACTTTTTTGTTTAAATTTTATTAAATTAATTTTATTTTTACTGTCGCCGTTTTACATTTTAAATTAATTGTGTTCATTTCAAATATGACCTTTTTTCAAAAAAAGTAAATTATCTAAACAGTGAAATGATAAATAACTTCCAAATTCACTTGCAATAGATCACCTATTGCTGTGTTTGTTTTATTTAGCACGCACCGGCTTGAATGCCTAGCTTAGATGTTAGCTAGACACTTAACTAATGACTGCAGTCACTTCTTTTCTTTTCACTTGTTATTATTATTGAGGCGATGATCAATAGGCATTCCAGGAATTTCATTTGAAACTTTTCCATTTCATCTTTTTTTGGGGGTTGAATTAGGTGTGATTAATTATGAAATAACTGCAAAAATATGATTTCACTCTTAAGTCAGAGTGTGCTGATGCTCACACGTGCACACTCACATACATCAACACAAAAATAAAACAATTTTCTGCAATGCACGCCACGGAAAAGCTGTCAAAAAACGTTAGTGCAGCCAACTTTTATCATCTCCTCCATCTAGCGCCAGAGTAGCAAAAATGCACACACAAAAAAATAGACAAACTAAAGGCAAAATTGGTAAATTGGGTTTAGCTTTTTAATAGTTTATGAACAGTTTGAGAAGTACACAGTAGACAGGAAACAACAGGAAGTTTTTTTGTGTTACAGTTTCATGCGGAGGAAATGTGCTTGAAAGGGAGAAAAAGGAGAATGAGAGAGAGAGAGAGAGAGAGAGAGAGAGAGAGAGAGAGAGAGAGAAAGAGAAAGAAAAAGACAAGAGTTCAAACAAAACAACTGCAAAGCACACTCGGTTTTGGAAAAAGGTTTAAGGAAAGGTTTGTGGCTGTAGGTCGTTTACTTCAGAAGCTGGGGTCAATAGTTGTGTGTCAATCTTAGGTTTCAGTTAGGAAGGAGAAGTGGTGAAGTTAAATGAAAATAAAAAGGAAAGGAAAATAATGTAGTAAAATAGAAGTTTTTAAAAACAAAAAATGGTGATGTGTTGAAAAGGAAGAGGTCGAATGAGGAGGGGGTAAATTGAGAAAAAAGAAAGAATTTAAAAAAACAATTTTTTGTAGACTTTGAAAGGAAAAGCATACACAGTGCTGGAGAAAAAGAGCGAAAGTCAACAACAACAGAAAAGATAATTAGAAAAACTAGTTTGCCTTTGCCTTTGATAAAAAGTTCTCTTTTTTTCCTATCAACAACAAGTAAAAGGTTCTTGGTTTAGTAAGCGAAAATTCTGTATTTGTTGGCTGTAAACTTTCTTCAACAAAAATAACAAAAATAGTAAATTGAAGAATTAATGATGATGACAGTGATGATACATTTGATCACTAGCGAGTTTGTTTGTTTTCAGTGCTTTAAAGTGAAGACAAAAAAGGTCAAGTGAAGAAGTTATCAAATGAGCTCAAGAAGCGGCGGCAAAGTATTCATCAGTCATTTAGGCGTTTTAAAGGGCAAATTGCATTTGTTGAGGAGGAGGAGGAAAAGGAGTGTAACTCTCTTGTACTTGTGGTTTCAGTGTGAGTTCATTCTAAAAGGATCAGCAAAAAAACAACAAACAAAACAACGGTTTAATGCACTTGACTGCTTAGTGTGGGAAGGTGTACTCTTGCTCAATGGGGAAAAGGGGCAAAAAGATATTATAATTGTTTGTCGTAGTTGTTTCGGTAGCAGTTGATAATACAATAGTACTTTCTTATTGTAAAAAAAGTTATTGTTTGTTTGCAGTTAATGGATCAAATTGGCATCCAAATTAAAGAGAGAGAGAGAGAGAAAAGGAGAAAAAGTTAGAGGAAGGTTGCTTGGTGTGTGCTTGGAAGAGGAAGGATTTGTTGAAGAGGATGAAGATGAAAAGGAAGAATGTTGGGAAAAGGGGTGATGGCTGATAAGAATTAATGATAAAGATATAAATGATGATGATGATGATGATGATGTAGAGGAAGGCAAGGAGAGTAAATGGGGAGATAAGGGAAAGTTGTGTACTAGTTTAGTTCATCAGAAGCTTATCAGAAGTTGCTAGCGTTGATAGCCGCCGTACATTCCACTGTCCATTTGCTGTTGCTGCTGTTGCTGCTGTTGCTGAAGGTGTTGACCACCTTGCATTGGACCAACACCCTGTTGGGGGTGTTGGTGATAACCAGGCTGCTGCTGCTGCTGCTGGTGCATCATCGGATTCGGTCCCATCGGCCCTTGACCACCACCACCACCGCCCACCATCATCATCTGTCCTGGCGGTTTCTGGTGATGTCCATACTGGTCCACACCATAACCGGCCCCACCTCCCGAAAGGTCCTCCACCACCGGGTGGTTGTGCTGAAGAATTACCTGCGGTTGGCCGCCGCCGCCGCCCCTCATCCCCGGAGGATTGCTGCCCATTCCATGAGATGTGCCCATCATCGGTGGAGGCCTCTGAGGATGGAGATAACTTTGAGGATTCATTCCCTGACCACCGGGCATCATGTTATGAGGTGGTGGCTGCTGCTGTTGATGCATTGGCTGCTGCTGTGGTCCGTAATTGTACGCCGAAGGGGGCGGCATGCCGCCATCAACTGCTCCGTACGAGCTAGGCCCTGGTTGTCCTGGTCCACCAGGACCACCGTATGGTCCTACTTGAGGAGGAGGAAGTGGTCCGTAGGGTGCTCGACCATCCTGAGGACCGTAGTTCGAGGGCTGCTGCATCATCTGCCCTTGAGGCATTGGAGGTGGTGGTGGTGGCTGTCCATAACCGTAGTTCTGTCCCATATCAGAGAGCAGATTAACGTCCGTCCGAATGACCACCTCAATTTCGTCGCCAATCTGATTGGCGATGATGCGGGAGACCTCGTCGTGGGAGATGCCCGTCAGCGGGATGCCGTTCCACTCGATCACCTGCATGCCTAAATAAGTGAGCAAATAATCAAAAAATAATTTTAATTGATAATTTTTTTTTGTTATTTAGCATCTGATGATCATTATCTTCTACTACCTTCTCGAATCTCATTCATCGACAGACTGGGGTGAATGCGCTCAATGTAGGCGCCGATCATGTTGGTGCCGGGAATGTCCTTCCCACCGACCACTTTCAGGCCAAGTCCGTCGCCAGCTAAAGTTGAAGATAAAATTTTTAGTAAAAGGTAAAAAAATGAAAATAAAAACAAAAAAAACAGTGTTTGTAAATTAAAATTTTATGAAGCGAATTCCAGGCGCGCTTTCATACGATTCAGGCTTCACAAAATTTGGCTGAAAATCAGCCATGCAAAAAAGTGGTAACATTTTGCACTTGACAACAACAACAACAACAATAAAGAATGCTGAATCTAGTTTACTTTGGTCTTTTTTCATTTGCCTCATCTCAATTGAATTTTCCACTTACCGCCCATGGAGCGAATCTTCGGGTCTTGCGTCAGGAGGATGCGCTTAATTGGAAACGGATACTTTGGGTACTTGGTAGTGTTGGGGGCAAACTAAACAAACGAGTAAATATGTGCGATAAAAAATTCAATTAATATCATGGCAAATTGAAAACAACAAAAACAGATTAAACTTTCAATTTTTTTCAATCAACTGCAAACTCATTTTTCACGTACTTGAGTTTTCTTGGGCGATCCGCGCATGTAATTGTAGTCGTTGTAGAGGTCGTATCCGCCGGCCGTAGTTCGATAGCCTGAAGAAGAAGAAGAAGAAGAAGAAGAAGATTAAAAAGCCATTAAGTGGTGTAAACTTAGAGTTTTAAACTTTGTAATCTTTTTTGTCCTCCTCTGTTGAAGCAGTCAGGTCAAAATGATCAGAGTCATTTTTTTGCACAGTACCTGTTCCATTGATGCCCGCTGGACCGTAGTCCTCGGGCTTCGGACCACCACTACCACCACCGGTGTAGCCACCGGGGCCACCTCGAAATTGAGAAGGAGGAGGCGGAGGAAAAGGTGGCCCAAGTGGGGGTGGTCCTCCAGGTGGTGGTGGTCCTCCGAGATGATGCGGTGGTGGAAGACCTTGACCTGGATAAGCAGCTTGTGGATGAGACATTGGCGGCGGCTGCGGCGGTGGCCCCATCGGCGGCAGTGCCATTGGCGGTGGACCGTAGCCGTCTGGAGAAAGTGTGTTGAATTTTGTTGGTAAATTGAACAGCAAACCTTTTGTTTGTCATCATTCTCTTATCATCACTGCGTATGCACTCACCGTACGGCGGCTCTCGATTGATGCGAGAGTCGTAGGCAATGCGCGCATTGTGCGCCCGAGCGGCGCTCGTCCGGTCATAAGTGTCATAAGCGGAGTGGCCCAGAGCTCGGTACGCGTCAGCTCCTGACTGAGCTGCTGCTGCTGCTGCTGCTGCCTTGCTGGCAAAGTAGGCGTCCAGGCTGTTGTTGATAAATGAAAAAAAACAAAAAGTTAAAAAAATTGCCTTTTTGAACAAGTGATTCAAAAACAATCCGAAAACTAAATTGTCAACAACAAAAAACAGAGCCGTCAACACTCACTCGTCCCCGTAGTACTTCTCCTTGGTGGGCGGCGGCAGCAGAGCAGCAGATCGGCTCGCCAGCGGGTAGAGATCAGTTCGGTGGTAGTCGGCAGGCGGTCCCAGATCGTAGCTTCCGTCTGCTGTTAAAGAGGCTGCCGCTGCTGCTGCTGCAGCTGATCGAGTAGCAGTGGATCAACTGCTGCACTTCCGGAAAGGTACTCTGAATCGGCCAGCAAACCACCACCAGAAATGGCGGCGGCATCTCTACTTGAATCAAGGAGATTGTAGTCGTCGAGTGAGTAGTGCCGGTAGAGACCGCCGCGACCGGCGGCGTCGCCCAGCCGTGCCCGGCGCCGCTTGATCTCCGCCCGCACCTTGGCCGCCTTCTCCTCGATGCTCATCGGCTGGTCAGCCAGGGGCGTCCGGTCCTCGGCCAGGGCCACCAGGGCCGCCGCCGCCGCCTCCTCGTCCTCGGAGGTCAGGTCCTGGGAGGCGTGCGGCGAGGGGTGCCAGGAGCGAGACGAACTTTGACCTCGCAGAGCACCGTACAGTCCAGTCGTTGATGGTCCCGCTCGGCCTGAAAAGGCTCGAGCTCGGTCGTAGGCGGTTCCCAGGCCACCTAGGCCGCCGGTGGTCGAGGTAGTGGCGAGGTCGTACTTTGAGTAGAGGGCGTTCATGCTGCGCTCACGTTCGTACTTGGCCGCGTCCAGCAGGAGGTCCTTCTCAAAGCGAGGAGGCTGAGAAAAAGAAAAGAGGGAAAGAGAAAAGAGTGAAAATCAGTCATTTTGGGCCAATGACAAACAAATAAAAACACAAGGTAAAAAGACTAAACCCCTTACCAAAAAGTCGTCCCCAGTTTGAAGCTGGCGGTGGTGGTTCATGTGATTGGGAATCATCGACTCTCGGAGGTCATTTTCAAGGGCAGCAGCAGCAGCGGCCGCCGCCGCTGCCGAGTATGAAACCGAGGAGTATGGCCTCATCAGGCGGTAGCTGCTGTCGCCGTAGTTGCGCACCGGATTCAGCGACTCATACTCGTAGGACTTGAAGGGAAGCGACCCGTAACCGGCGGCGGCGGCGCCGCAGTTCCCACATCCGGTTCCGGTCCATGTACCGCTCCAGACTGCCCAGACGCGTCTCACCGTGGCGGTAGTTGCCGGGCCTCGACCGAGCGAGCCGCTCAGGCCGCCAAAGTCGTTGTAGAAGTTTGGCTGCCTACTGCTGCCGAAGCCGCCGTACTGGCCCGCCGCCGCCGCCGGGCCACTACTTCCGGTCAACAGCAGCGGACCGGCACTCTTCTGCGTCACGCCCCCGTAGGCGGTGACTGAGTTGGGTCGCAGGGGCCCGGGGCCGCCGTAGATGCCGCCGCCAATCACTGACGCCCGACCGGAAATGGGATCGCTCATGGCCGAGGCTCCGCCACCGCCCCCTCCTCCTCCCGTTCCCTGGAGCTGCTTCTGCGCTAGACTATTAAAGAGCGCCAGCTGCTGACTGGCCGGCCCCGAGGAGACGGTAATCGGGTCGACGCCCGTCTTCAGCTCGTCGATGATCTTCTGCTGGAGGTGCTTGATCTCATTGGCGAAGACCGAATTGCTGTGCTGGTTTGCTGCTGCTGAAGAAGAGGAGGAGGAAAAAGCATTTGGAAGCGGCGCCACGGCGCCCGATCCTCGAAGCAGCAGCTGGTCGGCCACATCCCCGGAAGCGAGTCGACTGAGCAGTGCCCCGGTGGAGGCCGTCCGCGCGTCCTTGCTGCTGATCATGCTTCGAAGGGCGTCCGCTAGGGCGGCGCTGCTGTTGCTGCTGCCCAACCCGCCACCTCCAGCATTAGGTGGACTTCTGGTGAGCAGGCCTCGCCCGTAGGAGCCGGCGCTGGCTCCCAGGAACTGACTGACGTCCGAGGCGGTGGTGGAGAAGGGCGAACTAGGTCGGGTGCGGGCTAGCTGCTGCTGCTGCTGGCCTGCAGAGGAGGTGGTGGCCGCCCCCGCCGCGGCATTTCCGGCGTTTCCCGAGTAGGGCCCAATGCCGAAGGAGCTGTCCAGTGAGGAGGAGGAGCGGAATGGCTGGGTGCCGCCGCCGCCGCCGCCTCGATTGCCCTTGCCAGCTAAAAGTAAAGTGGGTGATTAGGAAAACGTTTAAAGTTGATAGGAAGGTAACTGATAAGCTCTAAAGCTCTAATGATAAGCTCTAATGATAGACTCTAATGATAAGCTCATCATGTTCATCATCACCATCACTACTATCATTACTACTACTACTACTACTACTCACCACTGATCAGGCGCTCCTTGATCAGCCGACGCGTGGCAATGCTCGAGGCGATGGGGTCGTCCTCCTTGGGGGCGGCGGGCAGGTTTCGCCTCGGTCCACCTCGTCGACCACTGGTCGCCGAGCCACTTCCTCTTCCCTCAAAGGTGACGTTCTTCGTGTCCAGGTCGAGGTAGCCGAGCGAGGTGGTCAAGGTGGACTGCACTGGCTTTCCTAGGGCTCCCTGGTCTCCAGTTTTTCTCGGTCCACTTCCGCTTCCACCACCGCTTCCGAGCAGTGAGTAGTAGCCCGGGTAGCTGCTGACAGAGGTGGCGCCCGGCGCCGGTGCACCTCCTGCAGCTGCTGCAGCGGCGGCAGCCTTTCCAATGGCATTCTTCACCATCGAGGTTGAAGTGGACGATGGTGCAGAGGCAGAGGCAGAGGCAGAAACGGAAGTGGCCAACCCGGCAGACTGCTGCTGGAGAGCAGTTCGACGCGTGAGCAGGGGCGAGTTGTGGGCGGAGATACTGCCGCCACCGCCACCTGTTAAACCGGAAACGCCTGTTCCCGTTTTCTGCTGCTGCTGCTGCTGGTGATGGTAGGCGGTGACGCTGGTGGGCATCGGACAGGGCGTGTCGTCCATTGGCTGCGGCAGAGAGCGACGCACGACTGCTGAAGTGGTGGTAGTGGTTGTGGTGGTGGTCGTGGTAGAGGTATGTAAATGAGAGGAGGAGGAAGCCATTCCACCTGAAGTGTAGGCGGAGTTTCGCAGCCTCGCCAGATCGCTCTCCAACTGTGATCGATTGCCAATGCCACTCCCACCAATGCCACTACCCGGTCTACCTCCTCCAATCATCGGCGTCGAGTTGATCGACGACGGGGGCGTCGACGTGGAGACCATCTTGTCCGACTTGAGAACGCCACTCCCACTTTTACCATAAAGCTGGTCGTGCTCCTGCGCCTTTGCACCGTAGAGGGCGGCGCTTCGGGCGGCGCTGCTCTCCGCCTCGGCCAGCTTCGCCGTCGCCTGCGCCATGGACGCCTGCAGCGTCGCCTGCTGCGCCTGCAGCGCCGCCAGCTGCGCCCGCTGCGCCGCCATCAGCTCCGTCTCCGCCTTCTCCGCCACCTCCAGTTGCTTCGCCGACCGCTCCATCTGCTCGTGCATCACCGCCTGGAGGCGCTGCTGCTCCAGCTGCAGCTGCAGGAACTGCTGCTGCTGCGCTATCAGCACCTGCTGCTGCTTCTGCAGCTGCGCCTCGATGGCGGAGTTGGCCGCCGCGAGGGCCTTCGCCTGGCGGGAAGAGGCGGAGGCGGAGGAGGAGTTCTCCACAGATCCCGTGATGCCGGCAGTGGTGGTGGTGGTGGGCGTCGTTTCCGGTCCGGGCTGCTGTTGGTTCATCGGCTGCTGCTGCGAGGAAGAGGAGGAGGAGGATTTGGCATGAGATAAGGATGAGGATGTGGTGGTGGTGGTGAGGGAGGAAGTTGCCGAAGAGGAGGAGGAGTTCTTCAGCTGCAACTGCCTAGCTAGTGATCCGCCCGCCCGATCGGCTCGAAGCGCCGCCAGCGAGTCCAGCGAGTCCACCTGGCCGGTTGAGGCCCGGCGAACAGCTGCCTGAACAGCGCTTCCAGGTGTTTCCTGTTCCTGAAGCAGCTGCAGCTGGCGATTTCGAGCGGCGTCCACCGAGGAGGCTCGGTTTGAGGCTGTTGAAGTTGTTGTTGCTAAAGATGAGGAAGCGGAAACGGAAGCGGCAGCCGCCGCCGCCGCCGCAGCTGCTGCCGCCGCTGCTCGATTCTGCCGAATGGTGGACTCCATCAGGTCGGGATTGTGACTGAGATCCAGCGTCTCAATGGCTCGATTGAAGTCGTCCATCATGGCGCTGATTGTGCCGCTGGTGGCCCGCGGAATGCCCAGTCCAGTCAAACCGATGTTGCTGCTGTTGTTTAGACCTCGAGCGCTCTCCTGTTTAAAGTAAATTCAGTTAGTAAAAAGTTAAAAGGGAAGACTGTTTTACACAGTTATGTATTTTCTTCTTGACAAGTTTTGGTAATCATTCATTTTAATAGTGTGTTTAAAGTAGTGGTCACCGAACTTACCAAACTTCGACTGCGCCGCTCGAGAAACTCCTGCGCCTCGGCGGCGGCCGCCTCCACGCTGGGCGACACATCGAGAATGGGCGACAGCTCGGTGGCGTGCGCCCAGGCGCTGTTCGAGAACTGCTCCAGCTGACTCTTGCTCAGAAGGCCTCCTTGCTGACCTCCCAGCAGCAGTTGCTGCTGGTTTTGCAGTGCTGAAGAGCGAACTCCTGAGGACGGCTGCAAACCGGCGGCGGCCAACTGCGAGCTGATCAGATTCTGCGTCCGCCCAACGGAAGAGGTGGTAATCATAGCCGCAGAAGTAGTGGTGGTGGTGGTGGTGTGTGGTGGTGCTAATAAGAGGGCCAAAGACGGCCGATGAGGGCGTATTTCCCAGTGAACTGCCTGCTGATGAGGAGGATGAAAGTGAGGAGGCGTTGTGGTACGGCAGCTGATTGATCAAATTGCTGCTGCTGCTGCTGCTGCTGTTTGCTGCCGCTCTGGCAAGCATTAAAGAGTAGGGGTCAAGTGTTGTTGCTGCTGTTGAAGTTGGGCTGAACTCTGAAGCAGCTGCAGCTGCTGTGCTTCAGTTAGAATCTGCCCCGTCAGCGGGTCAATGAGCACGGTCGTTGCTGATGTTGGCGGTGCTTTTCCGACCCGCTCTTTCAGGGCTTCCTGTTGCTGGGCGGCGTTTAGAAGCAGCTGTTGCAGCTGTTGCTGTTGCTGCTGGAGGAGTTGCTGAAGCTGCTGGTGTTGCGCCGAGCCGGGCTGACTTGCCTGGAGCAGCTGCTGCAGCTGCTGGACGGCGAGCTGCTGCTGGTCGATGGCTGACTGCTGCAATCGAAGTTGCTGCAGTTGCTGCTGCTGCTGCTGCTGGGCAGTCAAACCACTGCTGCCTCCGCCAAGAAGTGCTTGGTTTATCAGCGCCTGGTTAGCAGTGGCAGCGGCAGTGGCACCAGTTTGACTCAGGCCGCTTTGAGTTTGCTGCTGCTGCTGCTGCTGCTTCAGAGCTGCTAAGGTCGCGGCTGTGGTTTGACTTGTCGATCTTTGGTTTGTTGTCGTGCCTCCGGCAGCCTGCAACGCCAGCAACGCCTGCTGCTGTTCCAAAGTTTGTTGAAGTTGCTGCTGCTGCTGAAGGTTCTGCTGAGCTTGAACATTTTGGCCTAGGCTCAGTCCGCCTAATTGTGAGGTGGTGGTAGTGGTGTTGGTGGTGGTACCACCAAACTGAGGCTGACTTGCGGCAGTTGAAAGGCCTCTCATGATTAAATCAGCCTGCAGTTGCTGCTGCTGCTGTTGCTGCTGCTGATTTGGTTGCTGACCCGGAACTGCCATTCCTTGTGCCGTCATGCCCATCAAGTTGGACATTTGATTCTGATGCTGCTGCTGCGGCTGCTGCTGCAGTTGATTCACTGACTCAATGCTCGACTGAGCAGAAAGTGATCGTTGTTGCTGTAACTTTTGTTGCTGCTGCTGTTGTTGCGTCAGCATAGGATCAGCATTAATGTTTGACTGCTGAAAAGGTTGTTGTTGCTGATGCTGCTGCTGCTGCTGGTTGCCAAATTGATTTGCGCCCATCATCAGGTTTGTTTGCTGGTTTACGCCTTGCTGTAGGTTTTGCTGCTGCTGCTGCTGCAAATGTTGTTGTTGTTGTTGATGCTGCTGTTGCTGCTGCTGTTGTTGTGTCATTTGAGCAGCAGCACTTCCTGGGAGCACTTGTTGGGACAGGCCCGAGTTTACAGCATGCAATTGCTGCTGCTGCTGTTGCTGCTGCTGCTGTTGTTGGTGTTGTTGGGCTGCAGTTGAGGCAGCGTTTGAAGCAGAGTTATCAAAGATGCCTAAATTGGAAGTGGGTATTTGTGGTTTAGATTTGGGTTATTTTAAGACACACACACTGGACTATAAGGAAAAAATGTTGGTCAGTAGCGTTTTGAGAGCAGCAATGCACACATAGTCAGGCAGACAGACAAAAAGAAAGAGACACATAAAGGGGATGCAAAAATGCTAAACTAAAATCATCCACAGCATGCAGAGCAGGCAATTAGCAGCAGTGGGTGTTGAGTGTTCATTTTTTTAAAAACCCCAACCACAAACAAAGCAGACAATTGCAAACAATATTCGGGCGCAAAAATCGTTATTGTTCTCATGCAATAAAATGATCAAAAAGATGTAGTGGTGTTGATGATGACACAGGTTTTTCAGTTAAATGGTGGTGGTGAAACTCATGCAAACAGTGATTGAAGATGATAAGAGATAGTAGAAAAAAAGAAAAATAAATAAAACAAAAAAATGAAATAAATCAAAAATAAAAAAGTTGGTTGAAAAATAGATCAAGTGAAGGTGAAAGCTGCTGTCAAACATACAAACAGCAAAAACTGTTAATGAGATGAGTGCCAAAACGTAACGTAACACAGTGAACACATAAAAGGAAAAACAGCAGCAACAATAGTAAAACTGACATTTAAAAAACCTAAACGTTGCGGCCTAAGCGACGTCCTCCTCGTCGTCGTTTTTCAGCAAGAAAAAAACTCAAACTACATTTTTTCAAATTTGCATTTGTCAGTAGAACTGAGTGACAACTGCTGTGCGGCAATTTAAAACACACACAGCCAAATAGTTGCACTTGCACTGTCTTGCACTGGTAGCGTAAAAACTTCTGTTTTCACTCAAAATAAGGAAACAAAAAAATAAATAACCAAAAGCGTCGATGCTGCGACTGTACACTGAGCTGAATGGCTGTGGCCAAAAAGTTGCGGCTGGTAATTAGGTGCTGTAGCAGCAGCCACGACCGGCGCCAGACGTTTCCGAGGCGCCCAGTGGTGTCCACTAATTGGACGACAGAAACAGCAGCAGCAACACTGGAACTGACAAAGCCGATTGAGGCTAGAAAATGGGGGGGGGGAAGAGGGAAATAATGGGCACAAATTTATTGGCACTAGTAAATCTATCAGTAAATAATCATTAAACGACCGCAATTAGCGGTCACTATTGCCACTGCAACTGCCGTCAGTTGACAAAAAAAAGTTAAACGACAAATTAGCACTTTAGCAACAAAATAAACAGTTGGCAGTTCCTTCTTTATCAAAACCAAATATGGTAGTAATTTTTGCAAATTGTAAATTTTTAAAAACGGTAAAGTAAAAGATGTGTATAATTGTAAAAGAGCAAAAAAGGTGATTTTTGTAGTTTGGCAGCAAAAATACAATATTTAACAAAAAATTTTTAAAATGCATTTTTTATACAATTAAAAACATATACCGTGATTTAATTTACAAATAAAAATTCCATAGTTACCATTTTTGATGTTTTTTAGTAACAAACAAATTCACCTGAATTCAACTGACAAAAAATGTTTAAAAACATTTTCAACAAAATTAATTAACTCATCTGCAGAATTTGCATGAGGGAAATAACTCAAGTGAAACTTTCTCTGCAAACTGAAGTGAATTGTCAAAAGAACAAATATATTTCCGAGAAATACTAAGAAGAAGAAGAATAAGAAGAAGAGAAAAAAATGAGTTTGCAAATGCAAACGTCTAATTGGCGTGCCTATTCTGTGTGAAAAGTAAGTGCCTCGCTCTGGTTAAGAAAAAAAAGACAACATGGGCTCTGAATTAAGAGACGCGCAGTTATAGTCAGTTGAGCCAAAAGCCGAATGAGTTACCTTTCCTAGCTGAGTGGGCAAATGCACACAAAAGCAGTCAGCCTAATTCACTAACTCATCCAAATGATGATAAAGAACAGATGAGAATAAGAAGAAATAAGAGAAAATTCCAGTCACCTGAAATTGGGGTTTTTTGAGAGGAAAAAAATTGCCGAAAAACTGGTTAAGCGAAAACATGCAAAACACATTGAAAAGGACCTTTTAAGAATTTGTTTTGGATTTTTTCTAAACGAGCGCTTCACTGCTCGCACTTTGCAGCTGTTGCTGCCTTCTTTTGTGTAGTTCTTTTTACCTGAAATTTTATTTTTAATATTAAAGAATGGCAACATATCAAATAATAACACATAGCACTGGTTTTTATATTCTTTGCCTTGTCTTGTTCAAGTAGTTTTGGCATTTTTCGTTTGTCTGTCTAGCTTTTAGCTCTGGGCAGTTTATCTGTAGGAGAAAACTGGTCGAGCCTAATCTGACTGGGCAGAAAGCTAGCAAAACAAAAAAAGGTGCTGTTCCTTTTGTCTGATTCACTGTCAGTCTGAAGACCGGAAACAAGAGCTGAAAACAAAGCAAAAAATAAATTAAGGTAGTTCTAGTTTTGGTCGGTCCACACTTATGACTGCCCTTGTTATCTGCAAGTGCTTTCTATTTTGGCCATCTATCTTTTTTTGCTGCCGTTTGCCGTTTGCCGTTTGCTTTAGCAGTAATTGCTAATAGAGGATGACTACCAGCTCAGACAGATCAAGACAAAGCTGAGTGACTGCAGATGTTTGGCCGACTGTTTGGCTGACTGGAAAAAAGTATATAAAAGAATAATAGAATTAAACTGAAGATGCTGGACAGCACTAGAATAAGTGCCTTTAATTTAAGCAAAGTGTATGTAGAGTAATAAAATGCTATAATACAAAGTCAAAAAGAAAATACCAACGGTCAACTTAAAAACATGTTTCTAAAAGTCAAGGTAAACTTCTTGAAATACCAAACCAATGGCAAATGTATATAAATTGTAAAAACAAACAAGTATTGATTAGTTCATAAAAAGTACCAGTTAAAAGGTATGATAAACAAAAATTAACAGACAAGGACAAACACATAGACAAACAGACAACAGCAGGCAGGAAAGTAGAAAAGGAAAGGTCAACAGAGGAAAAACATTGAAAAACATATAACAAAAAATGTTGGGTGAAAATGAGTAAAAGGACACTGTAATGGGCATTTTAGACATTGGACATTGGACATTGGACTAATGAAAAAATTCAGCAGTATTCTTTGCATCTATAACACCGCCAAATATGTTTTAAAAATTTTTTATAAAGTGAAAGTTTTAAAAAACATTCATTGAGCAAAAACACAAACAGACAATTAGACATGGACGTAGACATAGGCCAGACAAACAGACAGACAAAAGAAAGAAAAGAAATGCAAAGGTGTGTGTGCATACACAAATGAAAATAAATGAATGAGTGAGAGAGAAAGAGAAGGAAATGTGCAAATACTTTGTTGACATTTAAACACTTGTTCAAGCAATTGAGTAAATTAATTTAAATGCTTTCAATGAGTGAAAACTCTCATAATCACTTTTTGTCGTTTACATTTTGGACAAAAAGTGTCAAAAGTGAAAAGAGAGAGAGAGAAAGTGGTTTAGGCAACATAGACACATTTAGTGATTGGTAAAGTGTGAAAAAAATAGAGAAAGATAAAAAAGTTTTAAAAGTTTGAGGAAAGGATGCAGACAACTTGCAGGTTTGTTTGGGCAGATTTTAGTTTGGTGGCAGTGGTGGTGGTGGTGGTGGTGGTCAGAAGGATAGATAGAGGCAATGCATATAGGACAAAAGGACGGCAAGGAAACAAGGAAAGAGAGAAGTTGTTTGGTACGTTTTTTTGTTAGCTTTACCTCGTCTAAACGGCTTGATCATCTGCAGAAAGGGCTCCGAGTTGGAGCGCAGACTGCGCGCCTTGGCCGTCGATTCGTTCAGTATGCGCGCCATCGGAGAGCTGTTCACATTTGGACCGGAGTTTGCTGGTCCACTGACGTTGACGTTGACGTTGCTACTGTGAGCAACCAATGGCATGTTTGGGTGAGAAAAGAACGAGGAGGAAGAGGAAGAGGAGGAGGAGGAAGAAGAAGGAGGAGGAGGAACGTTTGTCGGCAGAATGCGCTGAATCGGTCCTGGAACGCGAAAGATTTTCGACATGTTATTGCCGAGAGTGGAACTTTGCTGTGGTGGTGGTGGTGGTGGTCTGAACTGGTTACCGTGGTGATAGTACGGGTTGTTAACGGAGTTGTTGAACTGGTTTGCAGGGTTTCCGGTGGTGGTGGCGGCGGCGACTGTGGTTGAAACTGCCGGCTGTTGGAACTGAGCCCGCTGAGGCCCGTACAAACCGGCGGACTGCTGCTGCTGCTGCTGCTGCTGCTGATTTGGAAGTTGCTGAGGATTTTGCTGAGGAAGCTGTCGCTGCTGCTGCTGCTGCTGAGAGCTGACAAACGCCTGATCTGGCAGCTGGTGGCGCACTATTTGGGAAGGAGGAGCAGAAGAAGGCGCCGGAAGTGCCTTATTTCCGCCACTGTTGGCAGCATTTCCCGGGGCGGACACGACGGAGCTCGCCGGACTGACGCCGCCGCCGCCGCCGCCGCCGCTGCCCGCCGACATTACCCGAGCCTGACTGCTGCCGCCTGGGGGAGACGCCCGCCGAGGAGTGGTGCCCCTCCCCCTCTGACACATCCTGCACGTCCTCGTCCTCCTCGGGAATGGTGTACACCTCATTCACCGGATGGAAGAAGGGCCCGCCCGGGGTGTAGTACCCGACCACGCCTACCCTCCTACTCCTCCTCCTCCGGCCCCGCCCATCATCATCATTTGCTGCTGCTGCTGAAGTTGAAGTTGCTGTTGCTGTTGTTGCTGTGCTGCTGTTGCTGGTAGAGCAGAGCTCGCTGCTGCTGAGC
This sequence comes from Tyrophagus putrescentiae, assembly GCA_024499935.1. Taxonomy (NCBI): domain Eukaryota; kingdom Metazoa; phylum Arthropoda; class Arachnida; order Sarcoptiformes; family Acaridae; genus Tyrophagus; species Tyrophagus putrescentiae. The sequence continues at coordinate 13,672,310 of JAMZRA010000005.1, forward strand.
AGCCGCCGCCGCCTCCTGAGCAGTCATCTTCGGCCGTGGCCGTGGCTGCTGCCCCTGGCCGGAAAAGGAAACTGACTTCCGGTGATGGCCACGGCCGCCGCCACTGCCGCCGCCACCGCCGCCACTTCCGGCGGAAGTGCTCGCCCGACGTCCGCTCATGCTTGCCCGGCGTGAAGAGCTGGCAGAAGCTGCTGCCGCCGCACTGGCAGCCGCCGCCGTGCCGTACAGCTTTTCCAGCTCTGCCAACTCCTCCGGGTCGATCAGTTCACCGTCGTCCTCGTCGTCGTCCTCGTCGTCATCCTCAAAATCATCAAAATCCTCTTCATTAAAGTGCACATCATCATCGTCGTCCTCCTCCTCCTCCTCGTCTTCGTCGTCGTCGTCGTCAAAGGCCCCCTCGCCCTCGCGTTCGTACTCTTCGTCAATCTCAAAGTCCAGGTAACCGTACTCGTCCGCCTCAGAGTTGTTCGCAAGCACACTCGGCGGCACTGAGGCACTGGTGGTCGCCGATTGAACCGGTCCCTGCTGCTGCTGCTGATGGTGATTCGGCAGAATGATTTTGCATTTTGGAACGACCGCTAAAGAGGTAGAAGAGGAGGTAGAAGAAGAAGAAGGAGAAGATGGAGATGAAGAGGAGAAAGAAGAGGCCGTAGAGGAGGGTCAATTGCAGCACCGTCGAGGCAGTGAGCGCCGGCAGGGGGTGATCAGTAGTGTTTGGGGAGGCGTGTTCAGAGGCGGCGATAAAGTGGTGAAAGTGGTGGTAGAGCATGGTGGTGATGGTGGTGATGGTGGTGATGAAGAGAAAAAGGTGATAATGATAACAACAAAAGAGTAAAACGTTAAAGTAAAACAGATTTAAAAAAGGACCAAAAATTAGTGCCAGTTTTCCTCGTCAAGGTTTATCCCCTTTTTAAGTTTTTTTTAAAGAAGCTTTAAACTTTAAACTTTGTTAAGTGCTTTGTTAAACTGTAGAAATTGTGCAAAAGGTAGAAATGTCAAAATACCACAACAATAATAAACTCCTTCAGATAATAACTGTAGACCACAACGTCAACAAAGAAGCAAACTATAAAACCAATTTTAGATTGAATCAAAAAAATTAATCTAATCAACTGCTTTAAAGTTGAAGTTGGTTTTTAACAAGTCGCAAATCAAATCAAATCAAGTCGAATCAAAAAGCTTTCCTTCTAGCCTGCCAGCCAGCACTGTCGAGAGCTGATGATCAACTGAGGTGGCCTGCTGGCGCAACAGCAGCTTAAGAAGAAGAGGAGGAAGAGAAGAGTGTTGATGCGGCGGCGACTAGAGCTCATCAATATCAATGACAGCAGCAGTCAAAGCAGTGTCTAGCCACACACACACACACACACACACACATTCCGCCCCCTGCTCCCCACGGTTTCCAAAAGCAAACACTCACAGAGAGAATAGGAAAAGTGAAGAAAGGTACAGAAAGATGCAAAAAGAAGGGAAAAGGAGGAAAAAGAAAAAGTCAAACAGAAGCGAGCAAACTACCGACGGGGCAAAGAAGAGAACGACGACGACGACGAGAAGGAGGAAATACCGCTGCGATGATGCCACGACCACTGACTGCCTACTACCGAAGTCAGTTTTTTGGGCTGGGCTGCTTCTGCCCTGCCAAAATCTCTTCCTCTCTCTCTCTCTCTCTCTCTCTCTCTCAAAGTTCGTCTATGCAAACTCTGAAGAAGCTTTGCTGCCTCATTTGGCCCCTCTTCTGCTGCAGCAGCAGCAGCAGTGTTTGCATCAATTGCAAAGAAGGCAGCAGCTTTTGTGCAAGCAAGCAGAAGAAAAGGAGGAGAAAAATTGCTGCTGCTGCTTCTTTTGGTGAGAAGTGGCTGCTGCTGTTGCCACCACTGTTGAATAGTGGCCGCTGACTGCTGAATCATCCTGCTGAATGGGGTCCCTGAATGGGCTCAAGAGTAGAAAAGTGGAGACCAAAAGTGGGTGGGAAAAAGGTGAATAGGATGGAGAAGTGAAAAAGACTGTGTGGGGAAAGATTGAAAAAGAAAGTGGTGGTAACAGCTAACTGAAAAGTGGAGTGGAAAAACAGCCATTCACTACTAAATGAATTAGAGTAGAAGTGGAAGGGGAAAAAAGAGGGGAATTCAGGGATGATGAGAAGAGATTTGAAAACGTTGATGATGAAGATGATGATAAGAAGAAGGCAACACACAAGCACACACAAAAAACAGCCTCTCTCTTTTGACAGCTCTGTTGTTGTTGTCCCCCTGTCTGTTGTACAACTGTTGAAGAGTCTCAGTGTGGATGAGTGAATCAATGGAATGTTGTTGGCAGTTTTCTGCTGAAGAAAAAATTCCCGAGAACTAAGGGCACTCCGATCTTCTCTTCCGAAGAGTACTCTTGTACCCGAGGAAACAAGAGAAAAAAGTACATACAAAACAACACTTCAAAGTTGCTACTGAGGGCACATTTTTTTGTTGCTGGTGTTGAGTAGTAAAGCACAAGGCAAAAAACTCCACTTGTAATAGTTTTTGGAGTTAACAATTTTGCGCTCTTAACAGCAACAAAAGAAATCACTACGTCGTTATTGTGTAAAATAATTAAAAGTCAAGAGGTTTGTTTGTCAAAAATGTGCTTATAGAGTGTGTCTCTAGTCGACAAAATAAAGTCGCCTAATTCATTGTTGACTTGCAAATTATAAACACCTGCTAATTTAACCAAAATGCTAAAAAACTTACTATCTTTTTTTGTGAAAGCTTGTCATTTAATAAATGGTCAGACAATGCTGTTTAAAGTTGATGATAAGTAGGTAAATAGATGGGGACGCAATAAAAATTGTGTGTTTGTGTGAGTGTGTGTGTGTGTATTCAAACCAGTTTGCTTGTCAAGAATGTACTTATAAAGTGTTCTAGTCGACAAAATAAATCGACTATTCATTGTTGACTAGCAATTATAAACGCCTGCTAATTTAACCGAATTGCAAAAAACAACTACACTTTTTTGTGAAGCTTGTCATTATAAATGTCAGGCAATGTTTTAAAAGTGAGATGTGGGTAAGTAGATAGTGGAACAATAAATCGTGTGTTGTGTTTGGTATTCAAACATTTGCTTGCAAAAAGTATAAAACCTCTCTAAAGCAAAAAACGACACACAACTACTAGATGACAGATCAGACAACTCAAACAACAAAACACAACACAACAACAACCACTCTGCGTACAAGTTGGGCTGCGAAAAAGGTGAAACTACTGCAGAAAAATGGTATCTGTGTGTTTAGTGTTTTGAGTACTAACTTCATAACTGAAAAAAAAGTAAAATAAAAAAACAGTAATATATAGAAGTAGAAGTAGTAGTCAACACACATACGAGATCTAAAAAGTTAGCAGTTGCTATCAAAAAGTAACTGTTAAAAGCATTTCAGCAGACTACCTGCTAGACTGAGGTAAAAAGTTTAATGTCAAACTGAGTAAAAATAAGCGCAAAATTTAACACACATAGCTGACATATAATACTCCTAGTTAACTAGATAAAGGCTGGTAGTTTAGAAGTAACTGCTGTCCGATAAGAGGCTCAGTTTTGTTTTCACTTACCAACGGGTTGCTGTTGTAGTTGTGGTTGCAAACCAAACTGCTGCTGCTGCTGGTGCTGTTGTGTTTGGTTGCCGTACAGCAGCAGTTGATTACCCGATGCATCCAGCGATCCTTGTTGCTGAAGAAGTTGCTGCTGCTGCTGCTGCTGTTGGTTGGCCATTGAGGAGGAGCTGTTACTGGCCGCGGCAGAGCTGCTCACCGGCGGCGGAAATGAAAGCGCTGCAAATGGGTCAGCCGTACTTTGATCAAGTGAAGGCTGTCGCTGCTGTTGTTGTTGCTGAAGAGCAGAATTTGGACCTTGATTCAGTGCTCCTCCAAAAGTTGGCTGACTTCCGCCCACCATGCCCTCTGGTCCGGCATTCGCTGCTCCAGGACCGCCGCCGTACATCGGTCCTTGCTGGCCACTAAATTGACTGCCTACCATTTTTGTGAGATCCATTTGCTGCTGCTGCTGCTGCTGACCCATCATTAGACCGCTGTTGTTGTTAGAGCCGTCAAATGACTGCTGACCGGGCAACGGTTGCTGCTGCTGCCCATCAAGAGACATCTGACCACCTTGAAGCTGCATTTGCTGCTGTTGCTGCAGCGTATCTGGCTGCTGAAACGGCTGCAGCTGTTGTTGGTTCAGTTGTTGGTTCAGCGGATCGCCACTATTAAACGGCTGACCATTAAACTGCTGCTGATGCTGATCAAAGGGTGCTGAAGCTGAGGCAGAGACGGAAGAGGAAGAATTGATAGAGCTCATCGAGTTGGCTTGGCTGGTAAAGACGCCTGGCGGTTGTTGTTGTTGCTGTTGGTTCAAATAGGAAGAACCGGAAGAGGAGACAGGCACAGCTCCAGTTCCCATTGGCTGAAGTTGAGCTTGCTGTGGCTGTGGTGTTGGTGGAAGACCGAAAGCGGAAGCGGAAGTGCCAGTGCTGCCATTGTTCATTCCTGGCTGATGTCCACCGTACGGCGGTGGTTGCTGGCCAAGCATCTGCTGACCGGAAGTGTTCATTCCTTGTGCTGTTGCTGCTGCTGCTGTGCTGCTGTGCTATTTGCTGCTGCTGCCGTCGACTGGCGCATTCAAGGCAATTCCAAAGGGAGCTCTTCAGGAGGGTAAATTGCGGGAAAACAGATAAAAAAGGTCAAATTGTGGCGGAACAATAAAAATCAGTTTAGCCTATTAAACATTTAAACATCTAACAATTCTACAGATCTAACAGTCAACACCTTTACGTCAGTGTTAGTGTTGAAAGAGAGAGAGAGAGTTTCATCAAAACCTCTTTTCAAAAATAAAAAAAGTTTTCACTTTTGGGGTTAAGGTCAGCTAGTTCTGTGCTGCCTTACTTTTCTATTTTTTTAACAATGGGCACTTACCAGTCCGTCGGGGGCAGTGGTGCTGGTGGTGGTGGTGCACTGGGAGCAGAAGAGTCGGCCACAGTCGACGCACTTGATGGTCGCCTGGTGGTCAAGTTCCCGCTGGCAGCCACTGCAGGGCGTCGTCGTCGTCGTCTGCGTCGTCGTCTGCATCATTCCCATCGGCTGATTTGCCGGCTGAAGTTGTGGTTGTTGTTGCTGAAGGTGTTGTTGTTGCTGTTGTTGAGCAGTGTGCAACTGTGGCGCCTGATTGAGGCCGGTCGGCAGGCCGCGCCGCTGCTCCGGATAGCCAATGGTGGGCGCCAAGGGACCACTACCACTTTTGGGAGCCATTGGACTGTTGGCGATTGCGTTTTGATTGAAGTTGAGAAAGGAGTTGGAGTAGGAAAAGGGGAAAAGGAAGAAAGGAAGAAAAGGAAGAGCAGGAAGAGAAGAAGAAGAAGAAGAAGAAGAAAATGTTAGCTGCTGCTGCTGCTGGTGAACACTGAGCACAAGCTAAACTGAGGGTAATAAAGTGGTCGCTAATAAAGTAGTGTGGTAGTGGCGGCAGCGGCGACTAAAGTTTAAAGTGTGCAAGAGGTGTGAAGTGATGGAGGAAAGAAAAAGTGAACAGCGGAAACAATCACTGCGCAAAAAGGAAGCATAAAATAAAAAGCAGGCACTACTTGGCTTTCTATCAAAGAAGTTTCCCCTGTCCACTTTGCTGTTTTTAAGTTTTGTGCTGTTGCTGGTCCAATTGGCCAACAATGTAAAAGTCACCTTTTTCACCCAAAAGCCAACTGGTCAAGTTTTAATATCTAAAAAACATTTTTTACAAAAAGTTAGAAACAGTTTTTTTAAATTAACAAGAAAACTGTGTGGCAAATGAAACATAGTAAACAAACAAAAAAGTTCTGTAAAGCAAAATTTTTGTATTTGCTTTTTTGCTTTTTAAATCGCTTTTTCACGGTAAGTTGGAGAAATGCTGTTTTCTGCATGAAAGTAGTAGTTACACTCAGTTTTTCACTTATACTAAGTTGTGTAGTTCTTTTTCAATTCTGGCAGGCAGTCATTTCCGCTGTCAGCCACTTCAGTTTAGCAGATGTGAAAAAAATGACAAAAACAAAACTACCAAGATACTATTAGGCAGATTAATTGCATTTGATACTAGGGTGACACTTGAGAAGAAAAAGCAAAAAAAAGATAATTGAAAATCTTTTACATGGGAACAAACTCCGCTGTTTAAAAACTAAAAAATACTAAAAAAGCAAAATTATTTTGATTTAGACGCTACAGTAAAGTTTGTTTATATTTTTTGCAAAAAAAATAAAAAGACAAGTTTAACTCTATGATCTTAAATTGCCGCTTGCAAGCAGTTTGCAAAAGATTTTTTGTCAGTTTTTTATTTTTATCATTTTTTGCCCCTTTCAATTAAAGTCCGCAAATTTTAATCAAAACTGTTCTTGACGACCAGAACGACAAAAACACTCGTTTGCCCATTTGAACTTAAATGCTCACATTATTTTACTTAAATTGAAGTTAAAAACGGATCAACAATTGCCCTTTTTAAATGAAATTGAAAATAAAACGACAATAAACAAACTATTTTCTAGGTAGAAAAAGCTTTTAACTATCTTTTTTTATATTTGTAAAAAATTAAAAATAAATTATTTTTAATAAAGAAACAATGACTAAATAAAAAAAATTAAATTACATTTATCGAACAATTGCTGAAAAATGCGAAATGTTGAACAAAATTACCAGTGCAAAATGCAAACAAAAACAATTGATTTTATTGGTTTTGTTATTTTTATAAAATGAACCATCAGTAGCTGTAAATTAGTAGTAACGTTTGTTTTTGTACATATTGAGAACTCAATGACAAAAAATTGACGGAAATTGTTTGGAAATAGGTAAAAATAAAACAAAACGATTTATTTTTAAATGCTTTGTCATTGTGTGAATTAAAAACAATATTTAACACATTTGGTAAAAAATTTGCATGTTTTTGTTATAAAAATTGTAACGAATTTTGCCATTTTGTTTTAAAATATTTCACTTTGTGTTTAAAAAACTAACTTTCAATTGTCTTAAATAAAACCTATATTTTTGTCATTCTACTTTGTTTTTATCACCAACAGTCATCATCATCATCATCATCATCATCATCATCATCATCCATCATCAGCATTATCATTGTTAGGAGACATCCTAAAAAAGAGAAAGAATGTACTCAGTCACTTTTTATTAAATAAAAACTGCACGGCTGTATTGCTCTCTAACTAGACGGAAGTAAAAGCAGACTAAACTATTTCTCATGTTCAAATCTGTTTATTCTTCAATTTTTTAAAAGCAGTGCCTTTAGGTAGATTTGCAGTGTTTCAGTAGCAGTATGGCTCAACGGTAATGAGCACAAATTGAAAAGTCCGTAATTGACGCAAAGTGCTCGCTGAAAAGGTGTGAAGTGGTAGTAACAGCACCAGTTACTAGCATTTGCATCAGCACTAATTTCCACTCTCTCTCGCGCTCAACTTTGATTGAGCACCAAACACACCACTGAAAGGTGTGCTTTCAATAGAAAAAAAAGTGTTGCTGGAAAAGCTGGTGACGGAGGGCGGCTGCCAGTCAGTAATCACCAACTAAAACTAGCGGTAAACCGACAACAGCAAAAGATGACCAAGTAGTGGATAAAACGGCAGCAGCAGCAGCAGCAGCAGTTGCACACATTTGACGCAAATGCATTACCGTGAAGCCAACATTTCAGGCAGGCAGACTTAGTCATTTAGCAGAAGCTCACTTACTCACTTACTAAACAGTGCCAAAATGCCAAAGCAGTGCTCAAACTCAGAACTTGAACAGCACTTGAATTATTCAAAAGCGACATTTAGCCAGCTCTCTAGTTTGCTTTCATTCACTCACTCACTCACTCATTCACCACCACTCATTCACTCAACTGCCTCAGCGGCCCTCTGTTCAAAACTGCGACCAGAACTGGCCAGATTCTACTTCTTTTCCTTTCCTTTTTTCTTCTGTGCCTTTCATTTGCCTCCACTACACTACACTACACTACTACATTAGCAAATACCCCCCGTATTTGACAGTGACAGGGAAAACAGTGGTCAGCAGTAGTATGACAAAACGGTGGCAGAGAGTTTTGGTTTTGCGCAAACAAAACAGCAGCGGCAGCAGCAGCTAACCAACTAATTGATTGCTGAACGGTGGAAGAAGAAGTGGAGCACACACTAGCTAGCTAGATAACTGTCGTTGACCAGACTAAAAAAAGTGCTGCTTTGCTTTTTCCCAGTTTTCTCGTTTTTTTTCTGCAAGCACACTTTGATTGCAATCGCCGCCGCTGGTCGAGGCGCCTTTTGCCTGCCCCGCAAAACTGACCCAACAGAACTTTGTGTTTTTCTCTTAAATTTTCCCTTGCTTTTTCATTGTTTTGCACGCACTGAAATTTTTTGTGGTCCCTTTTTTCTTTTCCCCCTCTTTTTTGGATTTCACACACACACACCACTTTAGAGAACAACCGTCAGTTGACAGAGTGTCTGGCAACTTAATTAAGTGTGCGTAGCGTAGTTTTCCTCTCTTTTCTGCTCTTTTTGCACCATTTTCAGCGTTGACAGTGATCAAGTGGCCGTGGCTTTTAGTGTTTGGCTGCGCTATTTGCTGTTTGCTAAAGCAGTGTCGGTGCTGGTGATGATGGGCAAAATTGTGGTGGTGGTGGTGGTGGTGGTGATGGCCAACTAAAGTGTCCGCAATACTATTGTGTTTGTTTGTGTGTGTCTGTGTGTGCGGGCAATTTTCCGCTGTTGTCATCAGCAAACAACGGCAAAAAAATAAAAGTAAAACTATTTTCTTTTAAATGATTTTTCTAATGATAAAAACGCCTGGTTTTTTTGGAAAAAAACTTGTTTAAATGCCAAAATTAGTTTGAAAAAATCATTTAAATTTAATTTCAAAAGTTTTAAAAAAAGTACAACAAACATCAATTAAAAGATAGAAAAAATTTACATTTTTATGCAAGCACACTGTAGCAACACTGTCTCTGCTGGTGTTTGTTGGCCCTTAATTACTAAGTTTAACGACTGCCGATATTAAACGATGTCAAGGGAAGAAAAGTAATGGGAAATTAAAGTATCAATAGATTAGCAGTGACAAGAGCAGAAATAGCGGCAGAAATCGCTGTTTGATTGCTCCCAGAACATTGAACGCTAATTTGTTAGCTGTTCTTGGCGCACTAATGACCTGCAGCTTAATAACAAACAGCTGCAAAACGGCATTAAAGTAATCGAAAATAAAACTAACAACAAACTTTGTTTTCCCAAGCACTCTTTGCACTCAACTTTTTATTTTACTATGTAGCAAAAAGTTTGAGTTATGTTCAAAACGATGACAAATTATGCATAGATTTTAAACTAATTTGGGCAAAGTTTTGTTAAAACATGTTTTTGATTTTAATTTATTTATTGTGAGATAAAACAAAATAAAACAAAAAACTAAAAATGAGTTTGCTTTATTTGTTCATTTTTCATCATTCTTTTTTATTGTTTTGTTAATTAGTAAAAGTAGCTCAGACCATTTAGCCTTTGTTTTTTTATTTTTTTATTTATTACTGCTACTGCTTTTTTCCTATTCTTTAAATCCTTTCCATCCCGTTTTCGCTTTTGTTTTTATTTATACTTTCAATCTTTTTGCATTTCTAGTCACGACTGATTTATTATCCGTCGTAGACAATAAAGTACAATTTTGCAAAAGATCTTCTTTTAGACAAATGAATTGGGTCAGGCAACGTTTTTATATATGCAAATAAATTTTATTTATCATTTAGTGCACTATCTTTAAAAAACCACTTGCTGACAGTAAACTACAACACACAAAAGCTTTTAACTTTTAAAAAAATTAATGAAACTCATGAACAACTAAGAAAAAAGTAAAAAGTTTTTAAATTGGCAAAAACAGAGCACGCTAAATTACAAACATACTTTTTCATTTTTTCACTAAATTATTTATTTACTTACACTCTCAATTACAATTTTTTACTGAATGCATTTAATTTAATAAAACACATTTAAAAAGCAAATTTTTTACTAAGATTTTTAAAATTCAAAAAAGCAGGAAAAAGTGTTTCATGTTTTTTTCAGTTTTACAAAACAGTGCAAAAAACTGACAAACAGAGAGAGAGAGAGAGAGAGAGAGAGAGGAGAGAGAGAGAGAGAGAGAAAAGACAGGCAGTCAAAGTGACTGACAGACAGGTAGACAAACGGATTTTGGCAGAATTTAAAGCAAAAAAGCGTATTCAAATGCAGGCACTAAGTCGTTGTCAGAGACACCTTCGAGCATTTCCAGCGTTTGACAAAGTCCAGAGGGAGATGGGAAAAAAAGTGAAAAGTGAGAAGAAGTGAGCCCGTGAGATGACACATTCACACACACACACACACACATTAGCCCTTGGTAGTAGTGTTCACTGTTCACCGTTCAATATAAGTTTTTCATTTCATTTTCTCTTTTCGGTCTACTGAGCAGTTGGCAGTGTTTTTCAGTTTTTACACTTTTTATTTCCACCACCATCACCAACTTTGTTGTACCTTTCATTCTCTTGTGTTTCATCTTCAAGTTTGTATAAATGTGTGTGTGTGTGAGTCTCCATTGCAATGCCTCTAATCAAGTTTACTTTGTTCAGGCGCCTTCTTCTTCTTCTTTTCCTTATGTGTGTTTCAATTTCACTCCTTCATTTTTCCTTTTTATCAATTCTTGGTAACTCAGTGCTACCACTACTGTTACCAACGTTCAAACACTAAAGTTGGACACAGTTTCTGAGAAAAAACGGTGTGTGTGTGTGTGAAAAAGTGCGCCCCTAAAACTCAATTTGTTTTGCAGTTTTGGCAGCATCTCACCTGCAGTGAGTGAGTAAGAAAGTGTGTGTGTGTGTGTGTTCATTCTACTGTGTGTGCATTGCAGCTCAATTGACAATGCTGGCCAGTACTTTTTTGGCAGATTTTTTGACAAGGCACCAAAACGAGACACTATCGAGCAGTTAGGGCATCCTTCAAAACTGCCAAAAGTGGTAGTGCCTCTGCTTTTTATTGACAATAATAAATGGTTGTGGTTTTAAAGAGAGAGGTGCACAGAATTCTTGGCCAAACCACCGCCGCCACAATTTGATACTTAGTCAAATTTAGTACTACTACTACTACTACTAATGTTTCTCCATCGACGATCACCACTACCACGACCACTTGGTCTGGAGGCACTCATTGCGGCAGTGATGCATGAGAAAAAAAGCGAGCAAATCGAGCAGAAGGACGACGACGACGACGACGACGACAAAGATGTCGATGATGCCGAGGACACTGGCGCTGACTGATTTGTGTGCTAGCAGTGTTTGCTAGTGTGTGTACAGTTGCAAATCATCATACAAACCAAAGAAAGAAATAGAGAAAAAGAGACGAACAAGCGAACAAGTTTGAGCATTGCAATCGATTGAGTTTGATGTCCAAGAGACCAAAAAAAGTTAAAGGGAAAGGAAAACGGTTTCGGAATCACTATGCTTGTTGGCACACAGCGTGCACAGATTTGTTTGAATGAATGAATGCACAAGCAAAGTGAAATATGAGCAAGTTTTTTTGTTTGCACTAAAGTTAAGCAACTGCTCAATCAAATCACAAACCTAAAATGCAAATTTTTAAGTAAACACAAATGGAAGCGTTTGGCAAAAGAAAACTTACGTGATGAATTTGTCATCTACTTTTTTGTATATTTAAAAACAAATTAATTTTGATAAATGTTTGTTTTTAGAAGAAAATTGGTTTTGACAAAATGATTATGTACAATTTTGCATTTTTTATTACTGTTTTAACATCAATCTTTTTTCAAAACGTTTTATTTTTGCAGATTGACAAAACTATTATGCAAACTACCAAATATTTAAACCAAAATAAAAATAATAAAGCACTATCTTAAAATAAAAAATTCAATTAAAAAAAATTTGACGCAAAATATTGCTGTTGACCTTTAGAAGAACAAAACTGAACATTATAAAAATCAAAACTAAAACTTCTTTATACTTTAAACTTTTTTAGTAGCTAACAAAAAGGAAAAAATCAGATAAAATCCGGTGCCATGCCGAGAAAAAAATAGGCTAATCCGAAAGCAGTTGCCAAAGGTTAACTATCTTACTTTTTCACTATTTTTTTATCAACGATCGACAGACAAAAAAAATGATGGCAAAGAAACTTTAAAAACAAAAACAAAAACGGCTCAACAACAGCAAATTTAAAACTCGGGCAGTCGGGCAAACTGAGCTGGTGCTGCTGTTTGCCGTTTCTTTTCTCCTATCGGCGCAAATCCCTTCTCATAATCCCTAGCTTTCCGTTTACTGCTTCCTTACTGCTTACACTACTACTTACTAAGTAGGCACTGGTAAGACATTGTTGCAGTGAAAGTTGAAGTAAAAAAGAAAAGGAAAAGGAAGAGGAAAAGGAAAAGGAATCTGAGAAACTCAGTGCAAAGTACTAGTACTACTACTTTTAGTGCCGCACAATAGTACTGGGGCGTCCAAAGCTTACATTCTGCTGTCTTTTTTTTCTTTTTCCGTTGTTTCTGCTCTGATTAAGTTCAAGCTTCTAAAAAGCACTCCTTTCAGAGTGTTCAGCAGTAGTAGTAGTAGTAGGTGTACTGGTAGTGCCCGGCAGCAACCGTAATGATAGTGGGGCAACTTTGCAATACTGTACAGCAGTTCCCGGCAAAAATAAAAGCAGATTTAAGTACTGTTCTGTACTGGTTCTAATTAAGAACCCATTTACCCAAATCTAATTTGAAGGTCAGCAGACATTAGGCGTATTGCTTTAAAGGAGGCAGCTTTTTTGAAAAGTTTCTAATTTTTAAAGGTCTTCTTAAGACAATAGGTTTTAGAAGCAGTTTTTTTATTCTTTTTCTAAACATTGCACCTTTGTTTTGGCGAGTTGTTAATTCAGCCAACAGCCGATTCCCGCTGACTACTTTGCCTACTTTACTTTTTGCCGGTGCTGTTTTGTTGTTGTTGTTGTTGCTGTCGTTGTTGGTTTTTCAGTGTTTGTTTTCTTTTTCCATTTTTCCTAGTCTTGTTTACTCTAAAAATTTGTCTAGCAGTATTTGCATTGTTTGCGGTTTTTTACCACCACCACCACCACCAAAAGCCTTTCCTGACACCAAACAACTGAACACTACCTTCAACAGTGGCAGGGACAGTGTGTTTACCAGTGTGCCCCGCCAATGTCGTCGTCGTCGTCGTCGTCGTCGTCGTCAGCAGACTGACTGACTGACTGGCTGGCAAGCAAACACTGAAACAGACTGAAACTGCGTTCACTACTTGCCGGAGATGAAAAATGTGAGACCCAGTTTTAGAGTTGGTAAAAGTAAAAGGGAGAACTAGGAAAAGGTTTATATAGCAACGACGACGACGGCTACTACTACAATCAACTTGAACTAAAACCTAAATTTTTACTTTCTTTTATTCTCGCATTCTTTACATTAGTCTCAATTGGTCGTCAGTGCAAAAAGAAGAGGAGGCATACTTTGAAGAGAGGGCAGGAAAAAACTTAGAAGGAAAGATAGAAGCGATATTTTTGCCATTTTTGGCAAGAGAACACACTTAGAGACATTGATAAAAAGAAAGAAAAAGAAGAAAGAAAGAAATGAAAGGACACTATGTTGCCAACAGGGAAGAGCGAAAAAAGAAAAAAGATCGAAATAAGTGAGAAAAACTCTCAGTTTGATCAAAAACAGAAAGAGAAACAGAAGGAAAAAGAGAGAGAGAGAGAGAGAAGAGAGAGAGAGAGAGAGAGAGAGAGAGAGAGAAGAGAAAAGAAGAGGTGAGAAAGAGAAACCCTCAGAGAAATGAATGAGACGGCAAATGAATGAATGAATGACTGACTGACTGTTCGAACTGAACTGAGCTGAGCCGAGCAGAGCTGAAGAAAACAAATGATAGCATTGAGTGCCGATTGAGAGAGAGAGAGAAAAAGAGAGAAAGAGAAAAGGTGATAAAATAAAAGTAGAAAAAGGGGATAGACAAAAGAAACAAGGGCAGAAGAAGAGGCTTGCCTGCCTCTCTTTTATCCTTTCTTTACTCAACGTTGAGAAAAACACACACACAGAGGACAAAACTTTTCATTGCTGAACGTATTTTTGAGCTAACTTTTTTTAGTATTTGTTTCCATTTTAACACTTGAATAAAAATTAGACATTAAAACGTAGAAGAAAGAGAGAGGGGAATAAGCGAAAAGTGAAAAACACTTTTGCGCTATTTTTTTACTATGAAAACTCTACTTTAAGCGTGCCAAAATAAGTGGAAAAAACTGTTGTCAGAAAAAAAGAAGAAAAAATGAGTGATATTGGACACTGGTCGATTTGATTCGCTCTGATTTGAGGACTACAAAGATTGTTTGTCCAACGCAGAGCGCAAGAGCTGGCCGATTTCTCACTAACTTTTTTGCCTATTCAACTGCCTAACTGAACCTAAAACCACGACGACGACGACAACGACGACGACGACCATCGCATTGAATTGACTCAGTCTCAGGCTGAGAAGGTTAGCGCAGCCCGGCAACCAGAGCAAACACACACACACACACAGCGAGAAAGAAAACCTCGGCGACAAGGAAATAACATACATTGTAACTCTTTGCCAAAGTTACCACTAATTCCTGACAACACTGGCAACACTCAATTCCATGCACTGCACACAAAGCACACAAAAATGAATGTATGCCCGTTGAAAGGAATGAAAGATTAAAAAAGACAAAAAAAGTTTACCATGTCCGAAACACGTCAAAACAGTAGACGAAAAAAAGAGCAAAAAGAAAAAAGTGCAAACTAGTAGTAGTCAAAGGAAAATTGGTGGTGTTTCTGTTGAACGGAGATTTTACCTTTTGAAAGTTGATCGTAGTGTAATTCTAGAACACAACCATCTAGTATTCACTTTCACTCTTTCACTATTTCACAAAAGCAAACTCTTTGCATAAGCTTTTGGTAATGTGAACCCTTTGAAAGAGTTGGTCTGACTTTTTCCAAAATGCTGAATTGAATTAGCTGGAAGGAGGGACGGAAAAGGAACTTATTCACAGACAAAAACTGGTGACTAATGACTAGTCTCAGCAACACTGAGTTTATTCAGCAATAACATCATCATCATCATCATCATTTGCACTTCTAGTGAGCAGGGACAGAAAGATCAAACAAATTCTACTATTACCACTTTAATTACCCAGGGTGCAAATGGGTAATTAAACAACAACACCAGCAGCAGCAGCAGAATCATAACACAGAGGGGCAGTCGCATTTTTTTGGTTTTGCTCAAAAAATTTGGTTGAGTTTGTGTGCAGTACTTTTTTGGGTAATATATTTTTTGGCACTTTTATATTGTCGCCTTTTTAAGCATTTAATCACACTTTTTTTTACTGTTAAAAACTGTAAAGGTGATCATAATAAACACTTCACTGTCCGGTCGTGTGGTGGACAGTGAGAATGACTGATTAAATTTAAAAAATTTTTTGCAAAGCAATTTTAGTGAAAAGTTTCAATTAAATGAAAACTGTTTTGCTGTGTTTAAAAAACTGTTTTGCAAACTTCTTAGCAGAAAAATTAAACTGAAAACCAAAATTTTAAAAATGTCACTAAAATGAACAGCTTGTATTTGTCAATACAACTAAAGGCAAAAATGAAAAGTAAAAAAGTTGATTGTTTTGTAATTTACAAAAACTGTTGCTATTTTTGTAGTTCAAAATTTTTAAAACTTTTAAAACATTTTTATATTTTTTTCGCCTTTGCGCGTCATCAGGGAAATAAAACGAAAAAAAATAGTAAAAATGGCTAAATTAAAGTATTAGTATTAGTAGCACCAGTAACAAAACAGTTATTAGCGCATTTGCTTAAAAATTAGCATTGCTAATTGACAACGTAAAGTTAAAAAATTGACAACGTAAAGTTAAAAAATTGACAACGTAAAGTTAAAAAAATTGCAACGACAGCAAAAGTTGTTGGTTGTCTTTTCCGATGAAAAAAAATTACAGAAAATAAAAATGGTGTAAAACAAATGAATGAGTGAGAAAACGGAAAATAAATGACAAACTTTGTGTTTAAAACTCAGTGTTGTTTTTTGTGTTTAATTTTTATTGTTTTTCTAGTTTAAAAACAATTAAAAAAATTTCAAAATTTTGTTGGCAAAAAAATGTTAAGTAAAAAGTTGAGCAAACATAGTCGATCCATCTACTTGCTAAAAGCTAGTAGTGGTCATTTAATTGAGCGACATTCCAGTTAAAATATCTTTTTTTTATAAAAAAAATAGTAGAATTTGTAGGAAAAAAGCCAAAAAAATATAGTGAGCATCATCAGTTTTCAGAAGCAGCCAGACAGACAGACATGCATTTTCTTGTTGTCATTTTTGCTCTGTCTGGAATCTTTCTTTTTTCATTCTTTTTATTATTTTACTTTTATTTCACTTATTATTAACACTGCTCAATTTAAGTTGCTGTCACTGTACGCTCTTGCAATCTCACCCACGACCTCATCTTCTCATGCTCAAGGAATGAATGATTATTATCTGCCGTTTGGTGCTTGTGCACAATGTGCTAAGTGGAACTAAATCTATTATTTTTACAACGTAATATTGCTATTCAATCGTTTTTGTAGAACATAAAATAAAAAAAAATTGCGGCAAAAACGATGATCAATTTAGCGGCTTTAAACAAAAAAAATTTGGTCAGTTTAAAACCTATTTCTCTGTAAAAAATTTTTGTTTTTATCTTCTTTTTTTGCCCACAAGTGAGCAATAATTTGCCGCTTTTAAAACGGCGGCAATGTGTTTTACTGGAAATTGATGTACTTTTTATCACTATTGTCCACTACAGGCAAAAGTAAAACTGTGCAAACATTTTTTATCAATTTTTAACAAATGGGCAAAAACAAACGGACAGTAGGCTAAATAAGGTAGTAGTAGTTAGTATAAAAAAGATTGAAAAATGAGTTTAAAGTTTAAACGGGCGCAAAAAAGTACACCACATTAACGGAAATGCAATTAGAAACTGTTAAATTTAATTAATGCAGCTAAAGCATCTGCAATTCATTTAAAGTGCACTGAAGTGGCCAACATTTGCCTTTATGCAAATCAGTTATGCTAAAAAGGTTACCTTTAGTTGGAACTTTTTATGACACGTTTAAACCCCTTAATGAAGTGGTCATTGGCGCGTGTAAACGTGTCTAAGTGAACTTGCAAAATTTTCAGTTTCAAACTGCTTTTTAAAACTTTGTTTGTAGTAAAATTTTTCATATGTAAAAATTGTTAAACAAATTGACTAACTAAAAAATAAGCAGCAAATAAAAATGAACTATCTGGTCAATGTTATTTTAAAATTAAAAAATTAAAGTTTTTATTTTTAAAGTTTTTTAATTTTTAATATTATTTTTCAAAAATAATCAACTTTTACACAAACTATTGCATAATTTTTTTAAAATTGATTTCAAAATGTCTAGTTACGGTAAACAATTACTCAAATTTAAACTTTTTTATTTTTTAATTTTTAAATTACAGCGTTAAACTGCTACAGTAAGCAATGCAAATCAGCAGACTCGTTAATGACACCAAATGTTGCTGTTGTTGCTGCTATTGATTTTTCCGGAGAACAAACTTTTTAGTTTTACTCAAGCTAAAAACCAACGCTATCACCAACAACAGCAATAAGAGTAACCTTTTGCTTAATGTATAACAAAAAAATCACTTAAACTTTCATGCTGGTTGAATTTGCTGCTTGACTTACTTTAAAAATTTAATTTGCAAAAAAAAACTTGTTCACAGTTTGACTGAACTTTTTTGCTTCAAACTACACCAAAAAAATCAAACATTTGTGAGTAAAAAATTCAAAAACGTTGTTCAAAATCTGAATAATTAAAATTAAAAAAAGCTTGTGTGTTTATATTGCTAAATGTTGTAATTTTGCAAAATGTTTCTTGTGTCGAAAGAAAATGTTTGCCTGCTCGTTTGCCTGTCTGCCTGTCTGACTGACATTCTGTTTGGACTGAATGACTGACTGAAAAGCTATGAGTAGAAGTAAAGTGCAATAACAATTTCGGCACATTTTGATAGTGTTCAGAGACTGGTGGTGCTCCAGAACCGTGTCAGAGTTCTCTGCTTTGAGACGTGACCAAAGGAATGAACTAGCTAAAAAGAGCTGATGACAAAACTGCTGCTGGCTTGGAGTGAGATTCGCCCAGCAATGGCCGGCAATGGTGATCAACAACTCCACCACTACCACCACCACAAATACACTGCCAAAAAAACCTTTTTGTCGTCGTTTTTGTCGTTGGTTGTGTCGGCATGAGCAGACACACAGACAAACACAGTGCCCTCAGTAAAACAGGGAGCAAAAACGACAAACAAGAAGAAGAAGAAAAAACTTGCCAAACATTTGAACTGCATTGGAACTGCAGCACTAGCAGCTCTGCCATCCTCAATTAGCACGTACAGGGCCAAAGTCTTTCTAGCTAGCCAGTCAGTCAAGGAAAAAGAGGAAAATGCTAAATAACATTTCGCTTGACTGCCACCACCACCCCCAGCAAGTACTGCTGCTAGTGTTTCATCTTTATGCTCACTATTTTATTGCTACCAGAAAAAAAATGTGTTTAAATGATCAAGTACTGCAGGAAAAAACTGCTGCTCATACAGAACAAAATACAAGCAGTAGAACAGTAAAACTCACAAAATTCTTGTAAACTCTAAAACTGATAAAGCAACTTCTAGGTTTATCTCAAAAAAATGAAACACAAATGAGTACTGGGCGAAAACGACCACTTACCCAACGTTGTTTGCCCCCATTGGCTTAGTATTGCTGCTGCTGCTGCTGTTGTGCTGTTGTTGCTGTTGTTGATGTGAGCTGATGTTGTTGTTGTTCATGGCGCCCATGCCCATGCCCATCCCATGCCAGGCGGTTTACCACCACCTCCACCTCCACCTCCTCCAGGAGGTCCTCCAGTCTCCTCCTGGGCCCTGGCCATCACCGACTGAATCATCATCTTCTCCTCCTCGGTCAGACCGCTGAGGTCGACGTCGGGCACTGGCGGCGCTTTGGCTGAGCCTGAGGCTGCTGCAGAGTTTGCAGCAGGTCCTTGGCCCGGATGATGTGGCGGCATTTGGTTCGGATGATGATGATGGTGCTGCTGTTGCTGTTGCTGTTGTTGTTGTTGTTGCTGTTGCTGTTGCATTCCACCTCCTGGTCCTGGTCCTGGTCCTCCGTGGCCAGCCATTCCTCCCGGTCCAGGTCCTGGACCGCCTCTGTTTTGGCCCCCACTGAGCAGTCCTCCAAGACCACCACACCACCACCACCAGAACTTCCACTTCCGCTGCCACCACCTCCTCCTCCGGTCAGCCCCTGAAATGAGCTAGGATTGAGCTGGTTGATCAGTTGATTCATCGGCTTCATCGAGTTGGGAAAGGAGCTGGACAGCTGGCCGATGGAGTTCAGCACGGAGTTGGCGGCGCTGGGCGGCTTTCCGGGAGGTGGAGGCTGTTGTGGTTGTTGATGCTGCTGCTGCTGCTGAGGTTGACCAAAGTTTCCCGGTCCAGGACCACCTCCAGGACCACCAGGACCTCCTCCCATGGAGTTCATGGGCCGGTTTCCAAAAGGGTCACTGCCACCGCCACCACCACCGCCAGGGCCGCCCCCTTGGGCCATCATTTGAGCGCTCTCTTCATTGCCCATAACTGTGGCCTGGTTTTGCTACTGTTTTTTGCTTGTTTGTTTGTTTGCTTGAAGCTAGATTTTGTAGTAGTATTAATAGTAGTAGTAATAATTTTAAAGTAAGCAAAGGTAAAGGATCACAAAGAAAACAGTTAAAATGTGTGTGCTGGGTCACAATTAAGCGGAAAACAATTATGAAAAGAAGAAGAAGAGACGAAGGAAGAAGTGTTGACGCTGAAGGGCACTTAAAGTGTAAACTTTTTTTGCTCAAGTGTTCAAACTTTTTCTGAATAAAGGTACTCTTATACTTTTAAGTGTGAGATGGTAAGTAAAATGTAGCAAAAAAAGATTGGTTGAAAACTACCACGCGTTGAGGAAGACACACGCACTAAACAGACTGTTTAGGATGATGCTGCTGCTGCTGTGTTTTCGCCTCTAAAGACGTTTTTTTAGTGGCCTTTAAACACACAAACTTGCGTTGACAACTTCGCTCTGGTGAAATGCGTTTTTAGTGGAAACTTCTAAACAGATTAAAACAAAACCGACTAAAATTGTAAGTGTAGTAAAGATTTTAAAAACGAAAAAAACACAATTTAAAAGACAGAAAAAGGTAGAAATAAGTTGAAAAGAGGGTTTTGCAGTAAAGCTGAAAAAAGTTGTAACTTTTAAGGTGGCGCACTTTTCAGACAAACCCTCGCTGCAAACATGAAAAAAATGTAGTTCAGTGGGTCAACCAGCTTTATTTGGTTCCCGTTTTTAGACAAAGAAGGTTAAAGTTTTGAAAGCTTTTTGCAGAGACGACCACTGCTGCTGCTGCCGTTTTTGTCGTTTTCGTCTTCGTTTTTGTCGTCGTCGTCCGTCCACTGTCAGTGCAGCAGTGGTAATGACGGCAGTGGTGGTGGTAATGATGACCAGCTGCAAAGGAGAAATGAACGAACGAACGAGAAAGAGAGATAGAAAAGAGAAGAGCAGCGAGTGAACGAACGCAAAGAGAAAACACACAGCCGCCGCCGCCACCAGAGACTATTGAGCAAAAAGAACAGAAAAGAGAGAGTAGAAGCAGATGAAAAGACAAAGTGGTGAGTGGTTGTGTGTGTGTCTGTGTGTCTGTTTGCAAACCAACACACACTAAACACCAAGTCGTCGAGTTGTGGAAAGTTGTAGTGAACTGCAAGACTGAAGACTGAAACAAAGTAGTTTTTTGCTCTGTGTTTTCAACTGCAGACACAACGACGACGATGACGACCACGACCACGATGGTGCTGCAGTTCTTTTTTGTTTGTGCAAGGCTTCTTTTTTGTTTTTAATAAATCTTGACAAAGAAGTTGTAGTGGCGGCACTGAACGATTAGCTGAACGGTATCCCAGTGCTACTGCTTTGCTGTTTTGCAGCTTTTCAGTTCGGTTCAGTTCGGTTCAGTTTGAGTTTTTCTGCAAATGTTGTTGTGGTTGTAGTTGTTGTGATTGTTGTTTTAAGTGAGCTAAGCTCAGGGTTTTTAGTCCCTTGCAACTTTTGAAGCGTTTCATGTTGTGTGTTCTGTTGTTTTGTGTTGTTTTGAGACACAAACACAATCAGACATTTAACATGAAGTAGAAGATTTTCTGGTTGAAAAAAGTGCAAAAGACTTTGGTTTAGTGACTTTGTGTCACGATGTGGCAAGATGTGACTGTGAAAATGTTGTTTTTGGATGGTCAAAAATAAATATCACTGCCAGCTTTGGATATTAGTCCACATCGGATGTTTTACATTTGTTTCAGCTCAGATTAACTTGTGCCTGTGTGTGTTTCTTCTGCAGCAAACAAACGACCAAAGCAGAAACTTTTTTTCCAGTAGTGCTTAGGGAAATACACAACAACAACAGCAGAGGCAAACAAACTTCAAGAAGAAGAAAGTACAGCAAACAAATAAAAAGCAGAACAACAACAAAAACAAAGTGATTGCAACTGCAAAAACAACAGCAGCAGCAGCAGTAGAAGATGAAAAAGAGAAAAGAAATCACAAAAGAAAGAAGAAAAATAAAAAACTATCAAACGGCCGACCAAACCGAGCGCAGTGAGGCGTCGAATTGAAATGCAAATTTAAACTTTGGTGCTCAGCGACAACATTGGCAGCAACAGCAGCAGCGGCAGCAAGGAGAAAGCGACGGAAAAAAAGAAAATGAAAAAGAAATTAAATTGTAGCAGAAGGAGGTGGAAAAGGAAAAAGAGATGAAGAGAAGGACAAAAAGTTGCTGCCAATATTAAAATATACTTCAAAAATTGCTGCTGCAGTCAGTGTGTGTGTGTGTGAGTGTAAGTTTGCTTCTCTGTATTTCATTTTTCCTTGTCGTCTTCTTCATCATCTGCTTTGCCCAAAACTCACTTTTTGGTGCCCTTGCTTTGCAGCACACACACACACGCTTAAACAGAAAATTTTTGGCGGCGGCAGCGGCTGCGGCACGACCCGCGCAAATGGCACAGTGCAACTGACGACACAAACTCACACACACACACAAACTCACAAACTCTCACTGACACAAACTCTCACTGACACACAAACCGAATAATAGTAAAAAAATGTGCTCGTGTGTTTGTGCAGCCGGAGCAGCAACTTCTGCAGACAACCAAAGCAGGTCGTGTCAGAAAATGGTGAACCAGAAGGGAAAAAGAGAAAAAGAGAGTAAAACAGAAAAAAGTACACAAAAAAAGTAGAAGGCCGCACGCTGGAAACACACACAGAACAGAACAGCACAGTTTAGTACAGTACTGCAAGTACACAAGGCACCATAACCAGGCCTTAAAAGAATGGAAAGGAAAAAACTGCCGAAACGAGGCTAGCAGCGTAAAAAAGTGGAGAAAAGAAGGAAGAGAGAAAGAAGAAGAAGAGGGAAAACCAAGAGCTCCTTCGCTCGCTTTTGCTGTTGCCCTTCGATTCGAGGAGTCGGGGGAGGGGAAAAAGTAGGAGGAAGAAAGAAGGGTATGTAAGGGAAAGGGACAGCAGCAGCAGCAGCAGCAGAAGTAGTAGTAGTCTTGGTCGTAGCAGTGAAAGTCGTCAAAGTGTGTGGTCGCCGAAGCTTTAAGTCGAATTGACACTGCACACTGCACCACAGAAAACTGCTGCTGCTGCTGCTGGCATTCTGCAGAAGAACACCATTGCAGAAAGCGAGAGCACGAGAGCAATTCCATTTCCCCTGCTTTTTCCTCTAACTTTTACTCTCAGCTGAGCTCAGTACTGCCTTGCCTTGACTTGCCTTCAGCTGCTTTTGCTGGTGGGGTACACCAGAGCTGCCACCAGAGCCCTCAGCTTCAAGAGCAGTCAGTCAGTCAGTCAACGATCACAGACACACACAAACACACAGACACACACACACACCAGCTGCAAAAGATAGTCGGAAAAGGAAAACGATATCGGGAGCCAGAGAGAAGAGAGAGAGAGAGAGAGAGAGAAAGAAAGTACTTTTTGGCTGCCTTTTTTCCTTTTTCTCTCTCTCTCACGTTTTTGCCTTCTGCCTTCTGTCCTCCTTCTGCTCGTAATTGTACTGAGCCTCAGCTCGTTTTGATAGTCAGTGTTGCAATGGCAGCAGTCGCCAGTCATTCAGTCAGTCAAACAACATTTACACTAGCCCACACACACACAGTCAACCAAATACTACTACTGCAAAAGCAGACAGTCAGACAGACAGTCAGACGCACAGTTCTAGACTGTACTGGACTGCTGACTGGGGCAGTAAGGCAGTTGTTTAACCCGGTTGACTGGTTGAAAAGGAAAAAAAGAGTTTAAATGAGTCTGAAAAAATTGTAGCCTCAAACAAACACACATCAGCTCCATTAGTCCCAAAAATGTCCGAGAAACGTTTCAACGCTCATTTTTAGTTACCTTGACTGTTTTCTTTTTTGTTCATTTTAATTAAAGTAAATTTTTTTTGCTTTAATTGGAACGACAAATGAGGGGTTCAATGTTATCATTCTGGCAGCATTCAAGCAATGTGTTTGTGCGTGTGTGTGTGTGTGTGCACTCACTGTGTGTCATTGCTGCTGCTTTCAAATCAATTTTACTTAGTAATCATTATTTCTTTTGTTTTTTCATTATTGTTTCAGTTGCTGATTTTAATTACAACAAGGCCGTTTTTTATAATTGTTCCATTTCCCAATAACCTGTCCCGGTGAGTAATGAAGCGAGTGTTCTTTGAAGCATAAAAAACAAATAGAAATAAAACAAACGCACAATCAGGCTAAAATGAGCAAATAAAATCAGGTATAACAATGAAAAAGAAGAAGAAAGAAGAAGAAGATGAAAAGTAAGGATTGCAACACTAAAATACCGAGAATTATAACGGTGAAAAAAAGCAGAGGAAATAAGTTAGAGCAAGTTAACTGCCGTTGTTATTTTCTTTCTTTTTTCCTTCCCTTCACCACTATCTTCTGTTTGTATTATTAAATTATAAATTATGAAACATAATAAAGTAAAAAATTTAACAAATTTAATTTCAATTTCTCCAAAAGAAATGTGTTCTACTTTTACCTCCCTTCTTCTTTTTCCCTTTATATTTATTCAACAACACATATCCCTTTTGCCCCCGTTTCATCTCCCCTGCACTTTTAATAACAATAAT